>JARBWK010000005.1:112458815-112559697 GCA_030556195.1 Anolis apletophallus
GGAGCTGGGTAGCAAATGTATCAATTCGAGAACAGCCTGCACATTAGGCAGATAACATAGAATGATGGAAATTAACACTGCGCAACGTTTGTCAGCAAATAGGAGTAAGATGCTAAGATTGCCTTGTTTAATTGGGTAGTGTAATGTGGGTTCATGAATGCTAGCCAATAACAATGCATGAAGATGGGAGGGACTGAAATATTGTCGCCATTGTTTGTATAAAACCTGTTTACTGTGAAAGATCGGGGTTCTGTCTTCCAGCGGCTTGTTCCGCAAAGAGGGCAGACCCATCAGCTGATGTCATGCAAATAAAGCTGGTTTCCTGAATCGCAGTAAAATTGTCACGTCATCCGTCCTTGCGCTCGCTAGCAACGGCAGCCTAGCACAAAGGTATTTGCCTTGGGAGTTCTGGGACTCCGAGTTACCACTACAGCATCTCCTTCTATGAACTGGAACTGGCTCTGAAATCTGCCAGGAAGGTCCTTCTCTCAGTCCCACCACGGTCTCAAGTACGGTTGGTGGGGATGAGAGAGAGGGCCTTCTCAGTGGTGGCTCCCTGGCTCTGGAATGCCCTCCCTAGAGAGATTAGGTTAGTCGCCACCAGGCCCGTAGCCAGGATTTTTATTCGGGGGGGGGGCTGAGTCTGAGTGAGAGAGGATCTACCCTAGCAAACCTTTTGTATCTTTATCCCAATACCCCCATGCATATGGCATATATTGAGCATGGTGATCAGATCACGATATGAATAAACATAACAATTTAAATAATAAATGTTATTTATTTACTTTCATTAACAAAATGTTTAGAATACTTTTTGACTTATTTTTACTTTATATCAACAGTCTCCTTTTCTTCTCTCCAGCCATTTTGTCAATTACTTTTTCTGGTTTGATAGTGATGTCCCGATGGATGGAAATCATTGCTAGTCCACTAAGTCTCTGGTCTGACATTAAACTTCTAGATACGCTTTTCACTCTCTTCATGGTTGAAAACTATCTTTCCACACTGCATGTCGTTACTTGGAGAGTAGCTAACACAGTGTAAAGGAAATTTATTGACCGATAGCAGGTTTTGTCACACAGTTCCAACACTTTAAGTACCTCAGTATCTTTCTTAATTGATGGTGTAATATTACACCACATGATGTACTCAGCCTTGACAGAAGCAAGTGCTGCGTCATTTTCAAAATATTCTGACAATTGTTCCATATGGTGAACTTTGTCTAGACCTGAAAACCCAGGGAGGAGAACCTGGAAACTGGTTAAAATGTCTTCATTTGACATGAACCTTTCAGTAATGTTCTGTATGAGTGAATCGGCACGTGGTATGAACACCGCAACTCTGAAATAATCTTCTACAGAATTATTCCCTGGATTTGCCCGATGCACCTGTCTTGAACTTTGCTTTCGAATAGTCAAGTTGCTCTGAAATATTTTTTCAGATGTTGTTCTTGCTAAGTCAAAGAGTTTTACAAAATGATCTTTTGCGTCTGCAAAACTGCCCTTTGCACTGGGACCTCTCTGTCATTGTCTGCATGAAAATCATTCACCAAACCATCTCCATCTTAAACCCAATCTCGGCATTATCATTTCCCTCATCATTTCCCACATCAGAAGCATCATGATCCTGAAAGACAAACACAGGCTGATTCCCAACAACATATAAGGTAGTGGAGGCTCCTTATTTCCTCTTCCTGCATCCTCAGTCCACTCGCTGTGAATGCCATGCCACCAAATCTAGCATGATTTCTTGTCCCTTGACTTAAGTCAACACACCAAGCCTCAAATATAGGCTGAGCTGTTGTTTTTCTTAAAAGGAAGCTTTTCCACCAGCTAATATTAACAGCAACATTTTTCCTGACTTAAAGAAGAAGAAACAGTCAATGGAGCCATTTTATATTTTTAAAACATTCCCCTCGGAGCCCACAAGGCGAACAGTACAGCATTGTGTGAGCGCATGGAGCTGACTATAAACAGACTGTCTGCCTTTGCTGTTAAGCTGGGGAAAGTCAGCATAAATGTGGACAAGTCAATTTGTACATTGCCCATTCAGAGTTTTCAAGGTATGCATTGAAAAAGTGTTACTAGCAGAGCTTGTGAACAGCATATTGAAGTCTGGGGTCATTCCTGTGTTCCTGAATTTTCTATCAGAAACATTCTGAATATGCAAACAGTGAGTCTTTCAAGTTGTTTTGGAAGAGTAAAGTTGGTTCTTAACATTCCCGGAACAAACTGTATGTACCTTGTAGATGCAGAATTATAACACAGTGTGTGTCTGAATGGGAAACCACTGCTGGGTCAGAAACAAAATGATCTCCTCACAGCAATAATAATAAAAAAGAGCTAGCTAGATAGAAAGAAAGATAGCTTTGGAAGTTAAGTAGCAAAGCAGAAAGGCGGGTCAAAAGTGTAAGGGCAAATAAAAGTCAGCTGCTTTGGAGGCAAGTAGCTTTGACTCCATTCATAGTTTGACTTTTATACCCTACAGACCCATGTGCAGGGTTCTTGATGTTTTCTGGAAGAAATATTCATCAGAATCCTGGATAATTTTATACTCGGGTACAATGTGGGCACTTCAAATTCAGAGTCTTAGTCCCTCAAGCTATATTAAATAAATGAACGTATGCTATTCACATTACTCAGAAGAAAATGGGGTAACACAATTCTGTATACCTCATCTGCTGTGCACACTGCATTAAAACTGTTTCAGTACAACACTCTATGTACCAGGGGACATGGTTCTGTTTTTCCCTGTGGTGGCATATGTATCTATGAACATTTCTACCACAGTCTTGCTATACTTCCTGTCTGTGGCTCTCTATGTCTAGACAATGCGCCCATATACATAGGATTGAGACTCTTTTTGTGGATCCAAAGAGCCATCTGTACTTTTATAGTATAATCTAGGAACCCAAATGTGACCAGAACATCATCAAAGGGGAACCACCATGGTATTGCAAATGTTGTAGTGCTACATTTTGAAACGCAGACTCACAGTGGTCACCAGGGCTTTGTTTCAAACTTTAGTCCAAAAATGGAGGCAGCTATGTTGGTCCATATGAACAAACCATTCATTTTCAATTCCATAGGTGTACCATAGGTGTACCGTCTATACTCGAGTATAAGCTGACCCAAATATAAGCGGAGGGACCTAATTTTACTACAAAAAAACTGGGAAAACATATTGACTCGAATAGAAGCCAAGGGTGGGAAATGCAGCAGCTACTGGTAAATTTCAAAATAAAAATAGATACCAATACAATTACATTAATTGAGGCATCAGTAGGTTAAATGTTTTTAATATTTGCATAAAACTATAATTTAAGATAAGACTGTCCAACTCGAATTAAACCATTATTCTAACCTCCTTCAGTGTAAATGTGCTTACGTATCCATCCAAAAATAATAGAGAATAAAATAATAATAATAAAGTAAAATAATGGAAATGTAATTATAACAGTAATGTAATGCAAAAAAGTAAAATAATGAATGTAATAACAATAAATAGAGAAAAATAATAAATGTAATAATAAAAAGTTTAAAATAATAAATGAAATAAAATTAATAATAAATAGAGTAAAATAATGTAAATGTAATAATAATAATAGAGTAAAATAATGGAGATGTAATAATAATAGGGTAAAATATTTAATGTAATAAAATAATAATAACAGAGTAAGATAATGTAAATGTAATAATAATAATAATGTAAAATAATAAATAGTATAAGCCAAGGGGGGCTTTTTCAGCCTAAAAAATGGCTGAAAAACTCAGCTTATACTAGAGTATATAGAATAAGTCTTTGGTAAAGCTAAAAGGTATCAATTGCCTTTTAAGACTAAGCCACTATAAAATATTTTTGCATCACAAATCACTACAGATGATTTCTAAAGAAAATTAACTCTTCTCTGTAAATATTGCTGCTGATTTCAGAAGGTACAAGGAAGTTTGAAGGGGTCACAGTCTATAATACTGTTGTTGCTCATCAAAACATCCATGCACTTCAACCCTGAAACATTTGCCATTGCAATCCTCAATATGGGAGTGGGAGGAGCATGGGCACTTGGAGGCTGCAATCCCGTGCCAGTTTACCAAGAAAACTCCATAGAGCTTACTTCTGAGGAGCCAGGTTTGTACTGTTAACAACCATTCTACAGCAGCACAATTCAGTGGGTGACCCACCATAAATGAAAGTTCAATAATGAAAGTTCAATAAGAGTTAACAAAGCAGAGAAAATGGAAATGTGTATTTTTTCTTGGAATGTATGAGGAATGATCTTTACTATTTTAAAATACTAGCTGATTCACATGTTGCTATACCGCCTACAGAACTAGCTAGAAAAGAATAGCTAATTGTAATTAATTGATTTTCCTAATGTTAAAGGTGCAGCTATATTATATTACTAGCTTGGGTACCCGGCATTACCCGAGTTATTTGAAAAAGGCAAAATTTTAATTGTACAAAATGCATAATGTTGTGGGTGAACTACAACTCACATCATGCCAGGTTATGGTCGAATCAGGAAGCCCCAAATCCAGGAGATCTAACTGCAGAGAGTCCCCAGTATTCCTCTTGGCCCATGGCCTAAGTTGCACCAGTACCAGACCTTTTTTTGCCCCATCAATTTCCCATACACACTGCACCAACTTCGTCCCTCCCAATGAGCCCAGCCACCATTGCCTCCCATTGCCCCTTCTGCACCACATTTACACAGAAATCACCAAACTGCACATTAGCAATAAACCAGGACATTTTCCCCAGCACCCACCAAAACCTTCCACATGGCAATAACACATTGAACTCCATAAGCAGCCCACAGCAAGACAAAAGCCAAAATGCATTTCCATCCCTTCCCCAGAGCCCAGGCATCAAAACATCCCCAAGCACCTTTATACTTCACATAACATTACAAAACAATAGAAAAGAACATTTCTTCCCAGCATCCTCCTGCCCCACATATTACCATAACACTCACATCCCCATCAGCAAACCATAACACCGAAACAACCTTCCCCACCTCCCATACCGTCAAGCCACAACAGCCTGGCTAACCTCCACCCAGGCCTATGCAAGGCCGCTGCAGTACCACCACCCACCACTAGGGCCGAAATGCCCGTCCCTCCCTCAACCGTTTAAAAGAGAAACTTCCCCCAAACAAAACAATAAACAATAAACAAACCCTCCACAGACCACCCCTCTCTTTCCTACCATATCTTCCATCCTTCTATGACCGGTCTGACTCTTCAGGCCGCTAGGGGGGCCGCGCGGGCGAGACGCACCTCTGCAGACTCGCCCGCCCCGTCGCCATCTTGGAATAAGTGGGGGCCCTTGCCAAGGGTGGGGGCGAGGAGTGGAGCGATCCGCAGATAAGTGAGATCTCTATAGGAACCAATGTATTCAGTATCCACACTTTGAAAGTTTCCCCGATTTGCCCCGTTGTTGTCCCAAAGCACTCTGCCCCTTCCTCCTATCTTGTCTCCACTTTTTCTTCTCCCCGTTTTTCCTCCTCAGTCTGGGGGAAGCCCGGGAAAGCAGCCGCTCGCAATCAGCGGCTTGACTCTACCGCTGGCGCACTCAGTTCATCTGAGGAAAATTGGCCCCCACCTTTTCTCGCATTAAAGTTCCATCAACTCTGCAGCAATAGTGAGTCCAAAACCGGCAGCAAGTCAACGATTTTGGACTATAAGGATCCTGAAGGGGGGAACGGGACCCCAAGCCTTCTGCCAACAAGGGGGGCTTGGAGCTCAAGTACCAGAACTCATTTTTCTCTGCTTTTGGCCACCTCTTTCCTGAACGAACTCAAGGTCCCTTTCCCTGGCTGGAAACTGTCAGAGGGGCCCAAAAGAGCACCCATGGACTTTGGGGGGAGGGAAGGTGCCTTTGCCTCGGTAGATCGCCTTCAGGAGGTTTCTGGGAAGGGATCTGTGCGAGTAGGGAGGCCTCGAACTCATAACCCGGGTCTGTGCGAGCTGGGACCTGAAGTTCGCCCAAGGACACTGATCGTGGACTCTTCACTGCTACTTCCACTGTTTTGAGCTCAGCCCCATACAAGCGGGCACACCCAGGATTACTACCCTCAGACTCTCTCCCCTGATCACGAACTTTATAGTTTCCTCAAGGACGTTTCTTCAGTTGGACATTTCCTGTTTCTCTCCTTTACACCGTGGACCCTCAATGACTTTGCTACTCCTTTGCACCCCAAACCCCAAAGGCTCTGCAGTTTCCAAGGACAGTGGTTACATCAAGGAGGACTACAACTCCCAGGAGGAAAGCAGCATTGTGCTGCCTGTTTTAAAGATCATTCCTCTGGGAGCAAGAGCTGCATGGGAATGTAAATGGGATGATTGCAGGGGGACATCTGGGTTGTCTTGTCTACACTGTACCCCTCTGTGTTCCCCTTTTGTGTCCCTGTAACGTCAAGATAATGCCCTCAGCAGAGAGTTCCAGAGTTTAACAGAGCACAATAACCCACTTTTTCACCCGCTTGTGTCTCCCCTTGGCCTCGGAGCTTGGCCTCCAAGGGACCCATGGGCTCTGGCAACCCCAAGTCACTCAGCCACACCATAGCTGGACCAAAGTGGGCTTCGGACCCCCGCTTACCGGCTGCAATAAGTTATGATTTTGCCATTTTGAACTGAGAAACCATGCTCCCCGCTTAGCCAAAACTCCCAGACAAAGGAGTTTCAGCCAGGACCAAAGACTGCCCTTAAAGTACTCAAAACTAAACAATAGACAGGAAGTCTTGAGTCTCCCATCGGAAGCTCGCCAGCCGCAAGGCATTCAGCCACAGGTTACTTCCTTCACCCAGCCGTTTTTCCTTTGTGTCCTTTCCCGCCTTGCGTAGCCGGCCAGGATTGGCTCGTTCGAATCTTGGCGCGTCTTTTCCTATTGGTTAAAGCGCGCCGGCCGCCTCCTGGCCCAGCTGACTTTGACAGCTCAGCCAATCAGCTGGAGCTACACGTGGGAGGGGAGGGCGCCCGATTCAGATGTAAATGACTGCTTTTCTATATATTTGACTGCATTCCCATTAAAGACTATGTTTTGCCTTTGGAACCTTGGCGTGGCATCTTATCCTTATCAGCTGATTAAGATTCTTCTCTCGGTATTGGCGTTCTTCCAAATCTGGGTGAGCATTGATCTGGGTTACCTTGGGATTTGTAGTTCTGGGAAGATCATCCAGATTTGGGCCTTGATCCTCGCATTTTAGGGGTGGCCTGGGCCAGTCCCCCTATGGGAAGGGTCCCTTAAATTCAGCCGTTCGACAACAAGGTTAACCTCGAGAAACTCCATCAGTACTTAAAGTTTGTTATATTGGGCAAGTTTGCTCTAGATACATTATCGGTGCGGTTCAGTGTGCTCTCTGGCTGTAGGGTAAACTGCAACTCTACTATGGTGAGTCAGTCCCCACAAACCCCTCCAGTTAGTTGAGTTAGTCATGGGGGTTCTGTGTGCCAAGTTTGGTTTAGGTCCATTATTGATGGAGGTCACAGTTTCTCTGGTTGTGGGTGAATTGCAACTCCCAGAAAGGAAGGTGAGTCCCCCCCCCCCCCCCCAACCCCTCCAGTAATCAAATTTTGGCACATTAGGTATGTGTGCCAAGTTTGGTCCAGATCTATCAGTGTTTGGGTTCACAGTGCTCTCTGGATGTAGGTGAACTACAATTCCCCCAAATCAAGGTGAATTTTCCCCAAAGACCTTCAGTATTTTTTTGCTGGTTATGGGGGCTTTGTGTGCCAAATTTGGTCCAATTCCATCTTTGGTGGAGTTTAGAGTGATTACTGATTGCAGGTGGACCATAAATCCCAGTATCT
The DNA here is from genome assembly GCA_030556195.1 of Anolis apletophallus. NCBI lineage: Eukaryota > Metazoa > Chordata > Lepidosauria > Squamata > Anolidae > Anolis > Anolis apletophallus. The sequence continues at coordinate 112,466,627 of JARBWK010000005.1, forward strand.
ACAATTCCAAAATGCCCATGCCAATTCCCCTCAAAACCCACCAGTATTCAAATTTGGCCATTTTGGGGTATGCATGCCAAGATTGGTCCAGATCCATCATTGTTTGGGTTCATAGTGTGCTCTGGATGTAGGTGAACAACTACAACTCCTATAAATCCCTCCAAAGAACTCCAGTATGTTTTGTTGGTCGTGGGGGTTCTGTATGCCAACTTAGTTCTAGGTCCATCATTGGTGGAGTTCAGAGTGCTCTTAGACTGCAGGTAACTATATATCGCAGTACCTTACAACTCCTATAAATCATGGTGAATTCTCCCCAAACCTCTCCAGTATGTTCAATTGCTTATCAATTCCTCTGTTTGCTATGGGCCATAAAAGGAATAGGAAAGGTTTAAGGGAGAGGCAATTATATAGGTATGATCTTGCTACATGGTGGAAGAGGAGTATCACATGGTTCAAGTGCTGCTTTGTACAGTTCAGAAAAAAATGAGGGCATTACTCATCCAAATGACATTTCAACCTCTTAAATGAATTGTTCCATTCGTCCCCAAATTTCTGACATTGCAGAGAGCAAGATATTCCAGATTACCCACACCTAGACCTCTTATCTTTGGCGTATGCTGCGTTGCATTGGTAACTTTGTCTCTTTTCTCTGAATGCCTAAATACTATTTTTAAATGCTAAACTGAAAGGATACTAGAAATCTGGAGAGGGAAGGAAATCCCATGTTTTTATTTTATTCTTACTTGGGGCAACACCCCCCACTTTGCACCCACAGTAGCTATACTCCTGGTACAATGTCTAATACAGTGTTTTGAGCCTTGATGCGACAATGAAGTGAATGAAAGGAAATTGCATTTGGTACCCAGCTGCATTAAATCACCACTGACCGAGAGGTCATGAGTTTGAAGCCAGCCTGGATCAGAGTAAGCTCCCAACCATTAATAGGCTAGCTTACTGTTGACCTATGCAGCCCGAAAGACAATTGCATCTGTCAAGTAGGAAATGTAAATACCACTTTATGCGGGGAGGCTAATTTAACTAATTTACGGCGCCATAAAACCTCCCAGCAGTGTGCAGAAGAACGAGGAAGTACTCCATCAAAGGACCCAGTGTCACAAGTGGATGGTGAAGCAGCAGCTCCCCCTGTGGTCGGAATCGAGCATACCCTCATGAAGCCGGAAAAGCTGGAATGTTAAATTGCCTCTGTGTCTGTCTATATATGATGTATGTCTAAATGGCATTGAATGTTTGCCATGTATATGTGCATTGTAATCCGCCCTGAGTCCCCTGCTGGGTGAGAAGGGCGGAATATAAATACTGCAAATAAATAAATAAATACTATTTCTTAGAAGTAACAACACGACTACTATATTAGTTGTATTCAAGAAACATACAGAAGGATTGGTAATCAACTGTAAGAGAATTATTTTTTAAAGACTGCAACTATGGCTATGACTAACTATTTGACGCATGGGGCCTGGGACTATAATTTCAGCTAATTGCTTTTCATCTAACTTTCAGAGCACTTCCAAAGTTGACATAAGCTGCCTGCATGTTCATACGACAAAAGTTGTGAAATACCACTGCAAAAAAAGCTCACTGAAACCCTCACCAACCCCTTTCGTCCAGCATCAGATTTATACCAAGTATTATGAAATCTCAGTCTCGCACCCCACGCCGATCCAATCATTCCACCCTATTTAGCTGAGCCAGAAACCTCCCTCAGGTATGAAATATTATGAAGATTTGGAAACCAGTCATGCTAAGAGGTGAGTTAGCCCCAGACATTGCCATCTGTTTCATTCATAGCTGTCTATAACAGTGGGGTGGGCCACTGCTTGTGCATTCCTGAAGAAAAAGCCTGCGTCAACAATTGCTCTTAAAGCACATACATGATTTCTTGGCTGTCGGCAAGTCTCTATCTGAAGGAAAGGATGACATCGTGTCTACTTACACTTCTCCTTCTCACGGGTCTTTGTGTTCCTTCCTGAGAACACAAATCTCCTTAAAAGAAGAGGGTCCCATCACAATGCAAGTAACCCACTCTTCTGCAAGAAGGTCTTATCTTCAAGAACATTGATGCCATGTACGGTGAGGATAGGATTCCTCACATTATATTCCAGAAGCACATATGGGTTTTTCTGTAGAAGCAGAAACAAGAAAGGCAAATTAATGACTAATGTATTTATTATGGCACACGTTCGTCTAGGGTTGAGGAACCCAAAGACCCACAGTAGTTGAGAAATCCCATCATCTATCACACTTGGAAAGGTTGGCTGGGACTGATGAGAACCAGATGTGTAGAACTTTGTGACAGCCTTGATCCAGTGCATGAATAATAATAAATAATAATAAACTTTATTTGTATACCGCTCTATCTCCCCGAGGAGACTCAGGGCTGTTTCCAGCATAGGGCAAAGCATTCCATTACCAACACAAAATCATACAAAATGGCCATTATAAAACATAAACATATACTGTTAAAATAACCACACACATTTAAAAGCCAGTACCAATATTATTCCATCAGGCAAGATTCAAACTGCCAATGGTCAAAGTTTCAAAGTGGGCCTAGACAGCTATGAGAGGGCTGGGCCAGGGCGAGCACAACGAAGTAACATAGGGCCAGGAAGTGGATGGAGTGCAGAGCAGAGTCCTACCTGATGGTCAGGGTAGAGCCTGGAGCTAACCATTTTCAAAGACCTGCTGGAACCACAGGATTTTCAGGGCTAGTGTAATGAAGTAGAATAGGGCCGGGAAACTGGATAAAGTGTAGAGCAGGGTCTTATCTGATGGCTGAGGTAGGGCCTGGGGCTAACAATTTTCAAAGGCCTGCTGGAACCACCAGGTTTTCAGGTCCCTACGGAAAGAAGATAGTGACGGGGCTTGTCTTATCTCACTGGGGAGGGTGTTCCAAAGGCGGGGGGCTGTTAGAAAGCATGGGAGTTGAAGTCCAAAACACCTAGAGGGCCAGTGTTTGCCCATGCCTGATCTAAACCACTGTTTGCAATCTAAGATTATTAATTTCTCGGTGGAGTGTGATGTTGACAAAAATTACAAGGGTTGAATGAAAAGTAATGCCTCCACCTTCGTAACTCTTCAACAGTTGACAGTACTGGTATGTGGCAGGTACTGGCTTGTTCAGTAGACTCTCCTCTACAGTTCCATTTTGGCAGGAAGTCTTAGCATTGAATGGTTGTGTTGTTAAAGTGAGAAGTATGGAACTCTGCGCAGACGGTCGATCAATGTGACTTAAGCAACGTGCAGTCATTGAATTCTTGACAGCAGAAGGTATCACCCCAAAGGAGATTCACCAGAGAATGCAAGCTGTTTATGGTGATTGTGTTGATGTGAGTATTGTGCATCATTGGGTGAGTAAGTTTAAAGATGTTGAGGTGGGAACATTTGACTTGCGTGACAGGCAAAGAGTTGGACATCCTGTGACAGCAACCACCGAGTTTCACAAACAAAAGGTTGACAGATTGATTCAGGACGATCGTCATATCACTCAGAGAGAAATTTCAAGCATAATCGGCATTTCACAAGAACATGTGGGTCATATTATTGCTTTGCTTGGCTGTCGGAAAATCTGTGCACGATGGATTGCGGAAACAGTGTTGACTTCTTCTGTGATGGCTTCAGAAAACTTGTTTATCGTTGACAGAAATATATCCAATTGTCTGGTGATTATGTGAAAAAGTGAATAGTGGCAGTTAAAGAGCACATGCTAAGGATTATTTCTGTGTTTGATTTATTAAAATATTCCCATCCAAACCCAAGTAACGAAGGTGGAGGCATTACTTTTCATTCAACCCTCGTAGAATGTACAGTAGAGTCTCACTTATCCGACATAAATGGGTTGGCAGAATGTCGGCTAAACGAAAATGTCAGATAATACAGAGTCTGCTACCGTTACCCATCTGATGCGGCAGTAGACATGTAGAATACTAACAACAGGAACTCAAAGGGTTAAGGCAAAGTTAGAGCGGCCCACCAGCAAGTACCCGGATGTGGAAGACGAGCGTGGAAATTACAGAGGGAAGGAGGGAGGACGCTTCCACTTCTGGTCCTGCCCCTTTCCCCTCTTTCCTCCCTCCTCCTCCTCCTCCTTGTCTTGCCCTTTTCACTTATTGGGAATGGAGAGAGATTTGGGGAGTGCTCTTTTAATTGAAGGGGAAATGCTGGAGGAAATGGTGGGTGTTGGATAAGTGCATCGGATAAGACAGAATGTCAGATAAGCGAAGGTCGGATATGCGAGACTCTACTGTATGTAATTTTCCCAATATATGACTTACAGAAAATGTCCATAGTACAGTCATATGCATAAGTGCTTGTGGGACTGAATATCACAGGCCTAGATTTTATAGAACAGAAAAGAAAGCAGGAAATGTACCTGTGTATATGCATTATATATTTTGAATATGCCACAGAATTTCCTACAGAAATTAGTCTTGATAATGCCAAACCTGTGATAGAGACTGCTTGCAATTCCATTTTTTTCTTTATTGAAGAAAATTTGTTTTGTCAGCTTAAATTCTCCTTTGGATACATTTCTTCCCAAATATAGTACAAATGTGTACTATATTGAAATACCTTCACCTCTTGCCATTTATATAACTCGTACATTAATAATTTTTCTACATAGCCCAAAATAATGTTAGGCATTTAGAGAACAAAGGAGGAAAATGGTGCTGTGCTTTCTCCAAGGAGCTTAGAATCTAATTATACACATGACGGAACAACAAGGCCATGACAAACAATAGGAGAGATGGGATAAAAAAGGACAAAAGATCCAGCACGCTAGGTAAGCTTCAGTCATCCATTCAAAGAGGGAAATATTACCATGTAACTTAGGTGACTGCCTGCTCACAAAAAAAACCCTCCAAAAAACTCAAAACAAAAGAACAAAACCAAAAAAGAACCTAACAATATATTAGTCAAAGCTAAGAATTAGTGAACACCCCTCATGCTGAAATAAATCTGTTTCAATTCTAGGTTTTACATTGCAGTCGGAATAACTTCAGTGGCAATCACACAGTTTGCCTGGTAAAGTAATAATCAGTGCCATGGAGATGCCATTTTCTTATCCCACTTTGAACTGTCTGTCCTATAATCTTAAGTAAGATTGTGTACAGGAAAGCCATCCTTTGTTTTGCTTTTATTTTACTTGTTTTATTTTACCGCTTTCACGCTGGAGAAGCTACTCAAAAAGGTTGTCGTGAACTCTGCCTGGCACAACTGTATAATGGCAATGGGAGCTTTGGGGGCTTTAGCAACAGGTGATACAAAGGATTGTTGAAGGCTTTCATGGCCAGAATCTTTGGGTTGTTGTAAATTTTCTGGGCTTCATGGCCATGTTCCAGAAGCATTCTCTCCTGACGTTTCGCCTGCAACTATGGCAGGCATCCTCAGAGGTTGTGAGGTCTGTTGGAAACTAGGAAAATGGTGTTTATTAGGCATGAGAAAAAAGTTATGAAAATGATTCGTTTCATAAGAAATTCGTAAGAAATGCTACTTTCGAGCGTTTCTGCACCTGGAACGCCAACCAGGAAGTGGACTTTCTTTTTCGAACTTTGGGGGCCAGGATTTTCTTAAGTGTCGTTATTAGGTCGTGGGGGGGCATAAGGGGGTCACCCTCCTTCTCTCTCACCACCCTCCCGCCTCCCTTGCCAATATTATGGCAAGGCAAGCCCTAAACTCGCTCCTTCTTTCGGCTGGAAGGAAGCCTGGAAAAAATGTAAACAAAGAGGATTACTCAGAGTAAATCTGCAAAGGAGGGCACTTTGGATGAAGGGCCCTCCTTTGCAGATTTACTTGAGTAATCCTCTCTGTTTACATTTTTCCAGGCTTCCCTGCCTCTCCTGCCCTGCCAGGATCTAAAGCATCAAAGAGTATTGGGGTGAGAAACCAACCAAATGTATAATAGAATGAATGCTACTGTAAGTGCCACTGCCTAATATTATAAGTAATCCAACTGGTCATACCTAATTCCATGCAGATGCAATAATACAGCAGTAATAACAATGGGTATAAGAAGAGGTGAAATTCAAACCGAAGTATTCTGACTGGTCTCTCCTCATGCGGTGCAAACGGGCTCGGGAAATTAGCCGGGGGGAAAAGCCAGCGTTTGCCGCTTGGGAGCACACACACACATATTCTTGGGAGGGGGGATTTGTTGCAGAATCCCGGCCTCATAGAGAAAATTCTGCAGCAACCCCCAAAGAATATGTATGTGTGTGCACCCAAGCAGAAAACGCTGTCTTTTCCGGGCTAATTTCCGGGCTCACAGAGAAGAGCCCGTTTGCACCGCATGAGGCAGGGACCAGTCAGAATACTTCGGTTTGAATTTTACTATTGCACCTATTCTTATACCCATTGTTATTACTGCTGTATTATTGCATGTGCACAGAATGTAGGTATATGACCAGCCTGGGCAAACTTGGGCCCTCGCTCCCTCGGGATCGGGGTGAGAGAGAGGCAGCGAGGAGCGGGGGGGGGGGCTCCTCCTCCTTTTCTTTTGCTGCTTCCAAGAATAGAATACCCACTCCCTCCCTCCTTCCTATTTGGAGAGTCCCATCTAGAATTCAGTGTGATTTATTCAAGTTTTGGCCTACAACTCCCAGAAATCCCAGCCAATTTACCAGCTGTTAGGATTTCTGGGAGTTGTAGGCCAAAACCATCTGGAATGCACATGCTCTGGCATACAATTACTAACAATTTCGTTAGTAATTAAGTTACATTTTAGCACTTTTGGGGAAAATATTTGTAAGTCTTCCTATGACTAATCAACACCCCCATTAGATTTACGATTTGCTATTTTTTGGGTTCTAAACCATGCCTAGTGTTTATATATCTGTGGAATGTCTAGGATGGGAGCAAGTACTTTTGTCTGTTTGAGGTAAGTGTGAATGTTTCAATTGGCCATCTTGATTAGCATTTAATAAGCTTAGCAGTTTCAAGGTCTGGCTCCTTACTGCCAAAATCTGACTACCAGTATTTAAAAAACTGTAAAATCATAACAGTAAATAATGCTTCTGGAATATGGCCATACATTCGGAAAACTCACATGTTGGGTTGTTGCAGCATTTGTGCCTTTATGGACTACACTTCTTTATCGTGTGTTACAATCAGGGATGAAGAGTTTAAAAATGAAGCCAAAAGACTATGGAAAAACAAGTGGGAGGTGACACAATGCATAGGAAAACCCAAGTTTTTCAGATCTTGCTTTTTAAATAGGAAGCAAAGGATAGAGGGGAATGATATAGCCTGTTGAGGACTGAACATGTTTAGTAGCCATGGAGTCAACCATGTGAGCTGGAGTGGAGGAGGAACAAATACATGACAGAGAGGATTTTGGGATGTCCTGCTTCAGCTCCTGGTCTTTTAAACCTTATGAGATCCTGGATGAGGCCCTGACTGGTCACCTAGTCACCTAAGTCCTGGTGTTGGAGCTGAGGATACAGGAAAAAATAACTACTGCAGACTCCATTTCTGTTACGTATACCACATCTGTCCCTATGATAGATAGCATACCAACTTCAGTAGCAAGTAGTGTCATTATCATGAGCTCTGGCAACACAGCATAAGAAGGACTATGTATTTCTATGAGTGGTGAATGAAAAGTAATGCCTCCGCAACTCAACAGATGGCAGTGCTGGTATGTGGCACGTACTGGCTTGTTCAGTAGACACTCCACAGTTCCATTTTGGCGGGAAGCCTTAGCATTGAACGGTTGTGTTGTTAAAATGCAAAGTATGGAACCCTGCACAGACGGTTGGTCAATGCGACTTAAGCAACGTGCAGTCATTGAATTATTGACAGCAGAAGGTGTCACCCCAAAGGAGATTCACCAGAGAATGCAAGCTGTTTATAGTGATTGTGTTGATGTGAGTACTACGCGTCGTTGGGTGAGTAAGTTTAAAGATATTGAGGTGGGAACTTCTGACTTGCGTTGGACATCCTGTGACAGCAACCACCGAGTTTCACAAGCAAAAGGTTGACAGCAGAACTTCCGAGTCTAGATCTCACCACCGTACAGCATCCTCCATACAGCACCGTCTGACTTCCATCTGTTCCCGATAATGAAAGAAGATCTGCTTGGACATCATTATGCTTCTGATGAAGACGTTGAGAAAACTGTGAGATGCTGGTTGCTGAAACAGAGTGTCGACTTATTCCGTGACAGCGTCACAAAACTTGTTCATCATTGGCAGAAATTTATCCACTTGTCTGGTGATTATGTGGAAAAGTGAATAGTGGCAAGTTAAAGAGCACATTCTATGGATTATTTCTGCATTTGATTTATTAAAATATTCCCATCCAAACCCAAGTAACGAAGGTGGAGGCATTACTTTTCATTCAACCCTCGTACTTTACAGTGAAACGCTCACTGAGAGAAACTTGGAAAGCACAGTGGAAATGTTCACACCCCTTCAGACACACCTCTTACAAAAGCCATTGTCAACCAATCAAGCAAATGTCCCCATGGCTTTCTGAAATGCCTCCACGTATATAAGTGACATCATGGCCATTCATTTGGCTCCTGTTGACATATTGACAGAACCTCAGAGTGGGTGCAGAAGAAACTTGTTCATAATGCCTGCTTGTGTACTCACTGCTTGAGTGACTGAATTCTATTTGAAGGAACAAAGGCTAGGCTAGTTGAGGTGACATTTATGTCAGTGACAGGAATTCACATTGCCTCATCAGAAACTACAGGGCGTGAGCTCATTTCTGCCAAGAGACATGAGCCTCTACATCCAAAAGCAATGTGTTTGTATCAGCTACTCAAAAAGGTTGTCGTGAACTCCGCCTGGCACAACTGTATAATGGCAATGGGAGCTTTGGGGGCTTTAGCAACAAGTGATACAAAGGATTGTTGAAGGCTTTCATAGCCAGAATCACTGGGTTGTTGTAAGTTTTGGGGGCTGTCTGGCCATGTTCTAGAAGCATTCTCTCCTGACGTTTCGCCCACATCTATGGCAGGCATCCTCAGAGGTTGTGAGGTCTGTTGGAAACCAGGAAAATGGGGTTTATATATTTGTGGAATGTATAGGGTGGGAGAAACAACTCTTGCATGTTTAAGGTAGATGTGAATGTTTCAATTGGCCACTTGATTAGTATTTAATGGCCTAACAGTTTCAAGGTCTGGCTTCTTGCTGCTCGGGGAATCCTTTGTTGTGAGACAATTAACTGGCCCTGATTGTTTCTTGTCTGGAATTCTCCTGTTTTTGAGTGTTGTTCTATATTTACTGTTATGATTTTAGAGGGTTTTAAAAAAAAATACGGATAGCCAGATTTTGTTCATGTTTATTTATTTATTTATTCAAATTTATTCGTCGCCACTCCCAGTTGGCTCGAGGTGACTCACAGGATAAAACAAGAATTAAAACAGACATTTTAAAACCATATCACAGGATTAAAAGCAATAGCAATAAAATACACATAGCATCAGGAGAAGCCGAACAGTTTAAGACCCAAAGGTCTTGCAGGCCTTCCGAAAAGCTAACAGACTCTGAAAGGCACGGACTTCGGAGGGCAGCACATTCCAGAGGATTGGAGCTATGATCGAGAAAGCCCTTCTCCATGTTCATAGTGTCCTCCTTTTTGTTGAAATTGTCCACATGCTTGGCCATGAAAGCCTTCGACAACCCAACATGTCTCTAAACATGTGCTGTTTTTGTGCCTTTTTAATAAAAAGTCACCTTAAATAGTATTCTAAATTCAGCTTCATTAGGATTAGGGGCTGAATTATACACTCATCTTCTTAAATGGATTAAAAAGACAAAGGTCTGGTTCCTTTGCTCTTCGAATCCTTTAAGAGTCTCCCACAAAGCCCCAACTTAAAAAAAAAGATTGAGGGTTCACACTTTGCCACTTATTTCTAAGTCCCATTGAGACTAGTAGCACTTTCCCTGAAGTATGAATTCCAAAGATTTTGCACTTAATCATCTGTGGTTTGTCCTTTTTCAGAATTCAGGTGCACTTATTCATGAAGGTTGTTCACATTTGCATGGTCGAACATTACGTTCATGCTACTCCAAAAAAAATATGCTTTCTATCACAGGGCACCCCAAAACAGGGCTTTAGACTGAATTCATCTACTCTCTTGCTAATACCTGTAGGTGATACATCTTTTGGTTGGCATATATATTGTGCACTAGAAGTGTTGCAACACTCATCTGAATTTCATATCTATCAGGTGTGCAGTAGTTATTGATTCCTGTTCTCTGGAGTGATGCCATTACATTCAGTTCTATCAAATATAAGGAGGACGATTTCATGCAGTAATGTATATATATATATATATATATATATATATATATATATCAAAATATACTATGAATTGCTCATATTTACTCCAGGCAATGAATATTTATATTTATTCAGTGTGCTTTTTTGATATGAGCGATGGGCCCCAGATGATTTTGTTAGAGATACTCTTGTTGCCGGGGTTTTGCTTTTCATTTTCTTGAGATTATTATATTCTACAATGGAAGAGGCTTTTTGCATTTTTCTATATTATGAATCCTTGCTATCTGATCGGTTTTGGTTGGGAAAGAAATGATAATGCTGGAGAAGTGGAAAGGAATAGGAAAGAAAGGTGGGATTACAGATTGATTAAATAAAGGAACCCTGAGTTTGCAGCGCTGTCATTCACCCTAAAGTTACGTACTTGTCCAAACGTATCTCCCTATATGACCCACTTTGTTGAGGGAGGCTCTGCTCTCGATCCCGCCACCCTCGCAAGCGCAATTGGCGGGGACGAGAGACCGGGCCTTCTCGGTGGTGGCCCCCCATCTGTGGAATGGACTCCCCAGTGAAATCAAGGCTACTCCTTCTCTCTTCTCCTTCAGGAAGAAACTAAAGTCTTGGCTTTGGGACCAAGCATTCAGGCAGTTGGCTGAGCAACAACTGTAATGACTTGTGAGAATTGTCAATTAAGAGACCTTGGATTGGAACTCTGGACTATGATTTGGATTTGCGGACTCAAACTTGGTTGTGTTAATATTTTAAGGGCCAATATTTTAAAATGTTTTATTGCTTTTTAAATGTATTGTTATTGCTGTTTACCTGTTTATGTTACCGTAATTATTGGGCTCTAGCTATTTCTTTGTCAGCATCTAATAACTGCCAATTGTAAGCCATTCTGAGTCCCCCTTCGGGGGTTGAGAAAGACGGGATACAAATGCTATAAATAAATAAATAAATCTATATACATAAAATTGTAATGTTCATTTGAGGGATTAACATAACTCAAAAACCACTAGACGAATTGCCACCAAATTTGGCCACAAAACACCTACTAACCCAAGGAATGACCACCACTCAAAAAATTAATTTTGTCATTTGGGAGTTATAGTTGCTGGGATTTATAGCTAACCTACAATCAAAGAGCATTCTGAACTCAACCAATGATGGAATTGAACCAAACATGGCACACAGGACTCCCATGGCCAACATGGACATTGATGGACATTGACCTTGACTTTGGGAATTGTAGTTCAGCTACATCCTGAGAGCAGTGTGAACTCAAACAATGATGGATCTGGACCAAACTTGGCACAGATATTCCATATGCCCAAATATGAACACAGATGGAGTTTGGGGGCAAATAGACATTGGCATTTGGGAGTTGTAGTTACTGGGATTTATAGTTCTCCTACAATCAAATAACATTCTGAACCCCATCAACGACAGAATTAGGGCAAATTTCCCACACAGAACCCCCATGACCAACAGAAAATACTTAAGGCCATCCAGTCCAACTCCCTTCACCAGGGCAAGAAAATATAATCAAATCCCTCCTGACAAAGAGCCATCCAGCCATAGATATAGATAGATATATATGATTCACACACACACACAGAGAGAGAGAGAGAGAGAGAGAGAGAGAGAGAGAGAGAGAGAGAGAGAGAGAGAGAGAGAGATCATATCATAGATTTGAACGGGACCCCTAAAGAAGGACAATGCATATTGCATATTGCCAGAGTAGGCAAACCAGACAATCTCTACATCAACACTGACAAAGAAACGGCAAGAAATACTATTTACCCACAAGCATAAAGAAATTACATATATTACAAACCAACACTTTCTCATTATTTTTTTTCCAGATCACCAGACTGGGCCACAGCACCGCATGGCAAGGAATGGCTAGTAAACAATAAAATTGTTTGAACCTAATGTGTCTCATGGTAATTCCCTCCCCTGGAAGCCTTTTAGCCCAGGAAAGGCCTCTACCCTACACTCTCTTCTTCAGTCTTGTGAAGTAGGAAAATGTCTATCAATATGAGAACAATTGGTCAACACTTTCATTCAGCTTAAAGACTGATACAATTAATAATAATTATAATATAATACTTTCTTTGTATTCCGCCCTATCTTCCCGAGGGGACTCAGGGAAGATTCCAGCATACACAGACACAAAGACAAACATTCAGGGCCGAGAAACAATGAAACACAGATACACAGATAAAGGTGAAGGCTTTCACTTCCGTCTCTGAGGGGTGGTGCTCATCTTCTAAGCCGAAGAGCCTGTGTTGTCCGTAGACACCTCCTATGTCATGTGGTTGGCATGACTGCATGGAGCACTGTTTATCTTCTTGCTGAAGCAGTACCTATTGATTTACTCACATTTGCATTTTTTCATACTGCCAGGTTGGCAGAAGCTGGGGCTAACCGTGGGAGCTCATCCCGTCCCACAGACTCGAACTGCCAACCCGTCAGCAAGTTCAGCGCTGACATATTGTGACACCTGGAAGGCCAACGTTTGCTTATGCCCGATTTAGATCCAAAGAAGCAGTGATGGAAATCTACTTAAACTATAGCACTTTCCTATTCTCTCTTTCGTATCATACTCCCCTGTGCTTTTTCAAGAGTATTCTCAAGGGATTGTAACGTGATACATAAGGCCTACAGAAGATTGTAGTGGCCTTCTGATAGATTTGAGCATAAAGAAGACAAAGGAGCTCATTAGTGAGATAAGAGAGGTGTCGTATTAAAATTGTTACATTATTTTGATAATGCAAAATGTGTAATTTGTTGTTGTGGTGTATCTTCAAGTCATTTCCAATTTATGACAACCCTAAGGTGATCCTTTTGCAATTCATGGGGTATTCTGGGGCTGATTCACCCAAACTTTCCCAGTGGGTTTCCATGGGCAACTGGGGAGTCGAACCCTAGACTCCAGAATCATCTTCTGATGCTACACTGGTTCTCTAGAATGTGTTGTACACATAGATATTAGGCCTGGTTGATTAAAAAAACATGATTCAAAATTTGTTCCGGATTTAGGGGGCGCTGGCGCTTTGAGTCTAAATGACTTCCTTCATTTTCCGAAAAAATTGCGGAAATTTTACGAATTTTTCTGAAATTCCGGAATGGCTTTGTTAATGACAGACACGCATGCACAGTAAGAAAGAAACAACACTGGTTAAACACCCAGTTTGGATGCGGATGTGCTTCCCTCCGCGGCTCGCCCCAGGTCTAACGCGGAGGGAAGCATATCTACATCCAAACGATTCATTTCCGAAAATGGCGGCGGTGGCTTCAAAATGGCAAATTCATTTCCGGGGTGCTTACATCACCTCGAAACTGCTTCAAAACTGAATTTAATCCGAATTAATTCCGATTTTATGAGCATTCCGACAAACCTACCCAGGCCTAATAGATATACCATAACATTACAAGATTATTGTGTGTTCAGCAGCTGCAATCCATGCTGTAATGTAATACAATCACTAAAGTGTGACATATACAAAGTGGGATATCCAGTGTGCTTAACAGAACTGTAACAGCAGCTACCAAAAGGAACTGAAACATAAATAAAAAAATCCTTTCCCATTACTTGTTGATGTTCAACAGTGGCAGCCTAAGAATCAAAGGTAAAGGTAAAGGTTTCCCCTGACATTAAGTCTAGTTGTGTTCAACTCTGGGGGGTTGGTGCTCATCTCCACTTCCAAGCCAAAGAGGCAATGTTGTCCATAGACACCTCCTAGGTCATGTGGTCGGCATGACTGCATGGAGTGCTATTACCTTCCCACTGAAACTGTACCGATTTGCATTTTTTTGAACTGCTTGGTTGGCAAAAGCTGGAACTAACAGTGAGAGCTCACCCCGCTCCCTGGATTCGAACCACCAACCTTTCAGTCATCAAGTTCAGCAGCTCAGCAGTTTAACCCGCTGCGCCACCAAGGGGGCCTAAGAATACAAGAGCCTTATTTCAGAGATTGCAAAAATTACCTTTTTGGATATATATATTTAAAATATATATATTTAAAAAGCCAGGTATAGCCAGTATGTCTGAGAGCATACTTATATACTTTTAAAAGATCTGCCCTTTCTTCAGAGGTAAAATCCAGACCAAGCCTCCTATGTTGCTATGGACCATGCTGACTGGGGGGATTCCGACTGGGGAAATTTCGAATCCCAAAAAGTAACTCTCCTAAGCTCTGTCTGAAGCTCATTCCTTGGCCAGGCCATTGATAGCAATGTAAAAAATGACTGAGAGTGAAATACAGACCTAAAATATGTAGTGCATGCATAGTACAACATGCCTCTGTGTTTGGTCAATTCAGAAGAGAGCAAGCTTTTCATGTCAGGACAAACTGAAAGCTGAAAAGTATAATCTGTAGTACAAAACAAATTAATTACTAAGTCTGTCTAAAAAATGAGACATGTACAGTGGATGGCCAGAATCTGGGAGCGAGGTTTACCTCATAGAGGTGGTCAGAATACCAGCACAGAGCAAATGATGGCTGTACACGAACCTGAATATTATACCGAGAGAGCTCTCATGTTTTTCGGGAGACTGCCATGAGCCTGTGGTTTGAGGGAGGGGGCATTTATTTTTCTGGCAGCTAGGAGCACAATGTGAGCTTCACTTACTAGAGCATGCCTGTAAGAGCACATTAGGTGTTTTGACTCAGACAGTCAAGCTATGCAGCAAATGTGAATGCCCATACCAAATCTAATTGCTCAGTGATCCCATCATCATATTATGGTCTAGTGGTGTTCCCTTTGATACCTAATTCTAGAAGAGGCCCAGAAGACAGAGACAAACAGCCAGCGTTCTTGCCAGGTCTTGCAATTTAGGCAACTAGCAAGCCTCTCGATAAGTGGCATTTAATAATTGTTTTGGCACTGTCGTGTCCATCGTGATCTAGCAGTGTCTCATTATTCAAAAGCTGAGAGGTCAGTGACAACAGTCAGCTCCTGTTCAAAGGAAAGAAGCAACACTTGGAAATGCAAGATCTATTCTCTACCATCCAGAAATGGTATAAAAAGTACTATTATTATTGATAAAGTGTCTGCAGATTGACTTTTGTATGAATGTGACATCCGAACCTATCAAAGGACAAGGGGATTTTGAATGGACTTTTCCTCCATTGCTGTTGCTGTGTAACTTCAAATTGTTTCTAACTTATGCCAACTCTAAGGCAAACCTATTATGGGTTTTCTTGGGCTGAGAGGGTGAGACTCACCAAAGATCATCCAGTGCGTTTCCATGGCTGAGCAGGAATCAAACCCAGAATTGTAGTCATGCACTCAAATCACAACAACACACTGGCGCTCCCCATTAGCAGGTAAATTGAAACAAATTAGGAGGCAGGTTTCTTCTAAACTGGCAAATTCCAGTTTTAAAGTATTTCCTAGACCACTGGAGCAGGTTTTTAGAGGGGGGCCCAGTGGGAGGCAAAAGTGCTGTGATCCAGTCAGATGCAGCAAAAGTACATAATATTTACTTATTTTAGGATGTTATCAGTTAATCAATGGTATATCTACACTAGAGGGGGCCGTGGTGGTGCAGTGGATTAAACCACTAAGCCGAAGAACTTGCTGACCGGAAGATTGCCAGTTTGAATCCACAGGACAGGGTGAGCTCCCATTGTCAGCCCCAGCTTCTGCCAACCTAACAATTCAAAAACATGCTAACATTAGTAGATCAATAGGTACCACTTTGGCGGGAAGGTAACGGCACTCCATGCAGTCATGCTGGCCACATGACCTAGGAGGTGTCTACGGACAAGGCTGCCTCTTCGGCTTAGAAATGGAGATGAGCACCACCACCCCCCACACACACACCAGAGTCGGACTTGACTAGGCTTAAAGTCAAGGGGAAACCTTTACTTTTACCTACGCTATAGAATAAAAGCAGTTTGATACCAATTTAACTGCCATGGCACAATTATTTGGAATTTAAGTTTCACAACGTCTTCAGCCTTCTCTGCCAAAAAAATGCTGGTGCCTTATGAACCTACAATTCCCCGCATTCCATAACATTGAGTCATTTCAATTAAAGTGGTGCCAAACTGAATTATTTCTTCAGTATAGATGCTACCTGAGACACGTGCATAGGTCAGAACATATGAATAGACACACATACACACTAACCATGGTTATGAAGCACTTTACTCTTAGCAGATTTGCATATACCATTGTTTCCCAGGATATCTGAGACTGGCAGTCATTTGTGCCCACTGGGCATAATAAGTCCTTCCTTTTCCAGAAGCTTGACAGTTTCTGATATGTCCCAGGGAGCGGCACCAGTGAAGAAACTTGAGACACACTGGTCTATATACAGTTGCTGCACAGGTTTCTATGTATGTTCTTGAACATAACACTATCTTAACTCTGTGCCTGTTCAGGAAGTGAAAACCTGAAACCACTTGAACATTCAACACAAAGGTCACGGTTCAATTCTGTTGTCTTCCCTATGCATTTCCTTCTTTAACTGCCCCCTCTATCTCTACTTTCCACTTCCAAAATGAGTCACAGCAGTTAAGGCTGTTTTGCTATTGGAAGGATGATTTAAGGCTGCAGGAACCAGTGGTCTGGCAATAACAATGGGAGAGGCCCATTCTAAGGTAAGCACAAAGTGTAAACATAGAAAAGAGTGGCAAAAAGTGAAACTGAAAGAAGTGGAAAGAAATGTATGTGAAGGAGTAACTAGAATATGTGGATAGGAATGACAAAACATAAGGATGGTTTGTCAACATTTCTTTGAAAATACCACATATCCTGGTTACATTTTCACAGAGAGATTGGAGCTCTGTGTCCTACTAGATCAGGCATGGGCAAACTTTGGCCCTCCGGGTGTTTTGGACTCCAACTCCCACCATTCCTAACAGCCTATCGGTAGAGCTCCAACAGCAAGATCAGCTGTCAGAATTTTAAAACCATCGAAATCCACAAGCATGTTGACAATTTCAACAGCCACTGGCTGCCGGTCCATCTCCGAGCCCAATTCAAAGTGCTGGTTTTGACCTTTAAAGTTCTAAACAGTTCTGGCCCAGCTTACTTGTCCGAACGCACCCACCCCTACGTCCCACCTCGAAATCTAAGATCATCCAGGGAGGCCCTGCTCTTGCTCCCGTCTGCAGCTCAAATGCGCCTTGTGGGGACGAGGGACAGGGCCTTCTTGGCGGTGGCTCCCCGCCTATGGAACACACTCCCAGATAAGATCGATCTCCTCCCTCCTTGCTTTCCGAAAGAAAGTAGAGGCATGGCTGTGGGACCAGGCGTTTGGTCAATAAATGCAATCAGCACCTTAAGGGGCGAACTCAATTGGCGTGAAGACTGATGAGGCTGGTTTTAATGTTTAATGTTTAATGATGACTTTTAAAGTTTTAATTATGTTGTTTTTATCATGATACGTTGATGTTGTGTTTTTACTGTATTGATGAAATAGCCTCTTCAATGTAAGCCACTCTGAGTCCCCCTTTTGGGGTTGAGAAGGGCAGGTTAGAAATATGGTAAATAAATGAATAATTGTGTTGTAATCCACCTTGAGCCACAAGGAGAGGCGGGTAAGAAATAAAATAATAATAATAATCCATATACCGGTATCTTCTCTCAAAGAGAGGCAGAGCTATTTCCCACTCTGTAATGAGGATTAGGACAGAATAAACACAGCTGTCTCTTGGATATGCTAGCTTTCGGTTCCTGCCCTCCCCCACCCCATGGACACCCAAATCTGTGGATGCACAAGTCCCATATACAACGGCATAGCTATCTATCTATCTATCTAACTATCTATTTTCTATATTAAACAAAATGGCAACTCTAAAGTTTGCTTTTAAAAATATTTTCAAACTGGGATGGTTGAATCCATGGACGTAGAAGCAGTGCATACAGAGGTCCAGCTTGTGATCTGAATGTATCAGATCCCATCTGATCTTGAAGGTTAAGTGAGATCAGCCTTGGTGAGAACGCGAATGGGAGACTCCCATAGAAAGATGAGTGTTGGAGGTTCATCATTTGCCGATGCTGGCAAATCTCTTAAACATTTTAGGCCTATCCTGTAGAACAGATGCAGCATGACACCAACCGAATCTCCATGGTTGAATGCAATGGTATCCTGGGATTTGTAGTTTTGCAAGGGATTTTGCTGGCAAATCTCTGAATGTTTTAGGCCAACACCGTAGAACGGAAGAAGTCTGACACCAATTAAATAGCCATGGTTCAATGCAAATGGTATCCTGGGATTTGTAGTATTGTGAGCTATTTTTCTGGCAATTCTCTGTACATTTTAGGCTGATGCCATGGAACGGATGCAGTTTGACATCAATTGAATCTCCATGGCTCAATGGAATGGTATCCTGGGATTTGTAGTTTTGTGAGGGTTTTTTTGGTCATTCCCTGTACATTTTAGGCTGACGCCATGGAACGGAAGCAATTTGACACTAATGTAATCACCATGGTTCAATGCAATGGTATCCTGGGATTTGTAGTTTGACAAGGTCTTTTTCTGGCAAATCTCTGAACGTTTTAGGCCAATGCCATAGAACGAAAGGAGTTTGACACCAATTGAATAGTCATGGTTCAATGCAATGGTATCCTGGGATTTGTAGTTTGACAAGGTATTTTGCTGTTAAATCTCTGAATGTTTTAGGCCAACGGCATAGAACGGAAGGAGTTTGACACCAATTGAATAGACATGGTTCAATGCAATTGTATCCTGGGATTTGTAGTTTTGCGAGGTATTTTTCTGGTAATTCCCTGTACATTTTAGGCTGACGCCATGGAACGGATGCAATTTGACACCAATGTAATCACCATGGTTCAATGCAATGGTATCCTGGCATTTGTAGTTTGACAAGGTATTTTGCTGGCAAATCTCTGAATGTTTTAGGCCAACGCCATAGAACGGAAGGAGTTTGACACCAATTGAATAGGCACGGTTCAATGCAATTGTATCCTGGGATTTGTAGTTTTACAAGGTATTTTGCTGGCAAATCTCTGAACATTTTAGGCTGTCGCTGTAAAACGGATGCAGTTTGACACCAATTTAATCACCATAGTTGAATGCTATGGTATCCTGGGATTTGTAGTTTTGCCTGTCATTTTGCTTTCTCTGAAGAATGCTGGGACCCTAACAAACTAGAACTTCCAGATGTCTGATGCAGTTTTTTTAAAAAGCCAAAATCGACAGGTGACTTGAAGGCAGACAAACCAAAGCTATCCCTCTGATGCCTAAATATCCTAAAGGAACAGAAGGTACTGACAAAACTCTACCAAATAGTGCAGTTGGAACTGCATTACAGGGTCCCCAGGAGGAGGCCGTTCTGGCTAAAAGGGGGCGGAGCCAGCGACAGAGACGCTCCCTGGGCGGATGCCCAGGCTTTTCTTTCTCCAAATATGGGCCGTTCCTGGAAGCCTGGAAAGTGTCGCGCGGGAGCCGGAAGGGACGCTGGCAGCCGCGGCAGCCTCTTTCCCTCTCCTCTCTTCCAAGCAAAGCCAAGGCTGGCGCTGTTCCCGGCCCGGCCTGCAGGGGGCAGCATTGAAGAAGCACAACTCCAACTCTTAGCATCACATAGAAGCAGCCTCAATCAAAGGCATGGGCAAACTTGAGCCTTCCAGGTGTTTTGGACTCCAACTCCCATCATTCCCAACAGCCACAGGCCCTTTCTTTTCCCCCCTCAGCCGCTTAAGCGGCTGAGGGGGAAAAGGAAGGCGCCTGAGGCTGTTGGGAATGATGGGAGTTGGAGTCCAAAACACCTGGAGGGCTCAAGTTTGTCCATTGTTGCAATAGAATCATAGTCTAACACTCAAACCTACTACATCACACTGGTTTACGAGTTAGACTACAATAAGCCTTGCTACTGGCAAGGTGAAGGTTTTCCCTTGACATTAAGTCTAGCCGTGTCCAACTCTGGGAGTTGGTGCTCATCTCCATTTCTATGCCGAAGAGCCGGTGTTGTCCGTAGACACCTCCAAGGTCATGTGGACAGCATGGAGCGCCATTACCTTCCCCATTAATCTCACATTTGCATGTTTTCGAACTGCTAGGCTAGCAGAAGCTGGGGCTAACAGTGGGAGCTCACCCCCATCCATCCCCCAGATTCGAACTGCCAACCGCTCAGCAAGTTTAGCAGCTCAGTGGTTTAACCCATTGCACCACTGTGGCTCTGACATAATGTGAAACCTAGCTAGCTTTTGCCAACCTAGCAGGGGAAAACCTTTACCTTATCAATAACAAGGCTTTGCACTGCCCGGATTCGAACCTGCGACCTTTCGATCAGCAAGTTCAGCAGCTCAGCGGTTTAACCCACTGCGTCACAGAGGGCTCCCTTGCTATTGGAACCTGCCAATATCTGATCATACGTGGTTTGACAAGGAGGAGATCGAATCATCATTATCACCTTGCTTTTCTCTCTTGATTGAGGCCCAAAGCAGCTCACAAGCCTTAAAAAGCAACACAATGTAAAAACCTACAAAATAGAGCAAGAGAATGACAACAGCTCTTCCTTTTCAGTGAACATTCATTTGGGGAGACAGGGGAAGATTTATGGGCGATGCAGTTGCTTCCTTTTGGCAACAACAGATTAACAGATGTGTTTTCTTTATGCCTGTGCGGGATGGATGGTGAGAGAAGGAACTCATAGAATCATTGAGTTGGAAGAGACCATCCAGTCCAACCCCCTGCCAAGAAGCAGGAAAATCGCACTCAAAGCAGCCCTGACAGATGGCCATCCAGCCTCCAAAGAAGGAAACTCCACCACACTCCGGGGAAGAGAGTTCCACTGCTGAATAGCTTCTACAGTCAAGAAATTCCACAATGTTCAGGTGGGATCTCCTTTCCTGTAGTTTGATGGCATTGTTCCAAGTCCTAGTTTCAAGTCTGGACTGAGGGGAGTTCCCCAAAGATGAGCTTTTATCCCTCGATCCTTCGTTGGGGGATTTTGGGGCCATGCGGAGTAGTCCAAGTCAACCAGGAGGAACACCTAACACCCCTCCCCATGTTTGAAAAGTAAGACAAAACTGTATATTTGTGCAAACCCCGCTGCAGAAGTGTGCAGACCGCTGGAGGACACAGGCTCTATTATACAACTCCGACCTCACTGGCTGCAAAGACACTCGACCCCTTTCTCCTAAAAAATAATAATAATAATAAAGTGTGGGGGGTAGACTTTCTATAACTCCTGTAAGATTCAACAAAGCTGGTTATTCTTCCTTAAAGAACTGTTGCCACAATGTTTACCCTCTTTGACCCACACTCACATCTCTCCACACACCCACGTCCCATTAGGATCCAGGAGTGACACTTACCTGGAAACTTGTTCCCAGTCCCTATGAAATGTCTCACTGGGAAGGGAGCAGGCGGCAGACCGTCTGGGTTTCTCCTCCTCCAAAAGAGCAGTGGGGCTGGTGAGGGGTTCTCTCCCCTCCCTGAAATGGCCAACCTCTGGAAGCTAGAAGCACATATAAGACACTAAGCGTATGGCAATGGTAGACAGCCAGGTTGCTCATATTGCCTTTCCCTCTCACATCTCCTCCCTCCTTACCCCCTCCCTGCTTCCCCCACTACTCTGTTATAGGGTCATCCACTGTTATAGGAATATATATATATATATATATATATATATATATATACACCAAAGGTCCGCCTTTACTGAGCCTAAAAGAACAGCAAATCAAAGATTCTCCATCAACGACCCCTTAGGATGACTGTACACAACTTTGTGGGTTCCTTAGGCTGTTTCTCTTAACAAGGGAGTGTGTTGTTATTCTTTCAAAACTTACAAATCAGCAAGCCACAATTGTTTCCTCCAGTGCTTTTCCTCCTAAGCCATAATAGGCAGATTGTGTGAAGAAAGAAAGAAAAATAAAAGAAAGGGGGGTTGGAGAGAAAAGAAATACACCCCACCAGGAATTCCAAAGAATTTCCTGCCCTGGGAACAAAAACTGAAGTCTATATTTAACAACATCTGAAGCTGTCAAGAATGTGTTGCGGTTGGATAACAGAGTCGAAAAATGTGGAAAATGCAGGCTACTGCTCTACCAAATATGGAAATATTGTTACGTCTAGTAGTGTCTGAATCACCATCTGGAAATACTTACGGCCCTGGAGTCGAATCGCAGGACGCCACAACAGAAGCCAAGACCCCTCCTCAAACGCCTTAAATGGGAGAAGAGAAATTATTAAATGGATTTCACCGCAGAGGCAAATACTATAAACCTTGATAAACACCAGACCTGAGAAGGAAGACAGGCTCCGGTGGCCTGCTGTTGCTTTTAAAAAAATGTACTCATGGGCCTAAAAAATTGATCTTGGCCTCAGAAAAGTGTTTGCTTTCTGCATGGTGACGGCAGCAGGAATTAAGTGTTAGATACTCTCTTATTTGGATCATAATGCAACCTATTAAAGGTACTATAAGAGAAATAGGGACACTGAACAGTTACGGCACTATTGATACTATTTTAACTGATTTGGGTCCATCCTATGAAATCCTGGAATGTGTCGTTTGATGAGATATGTAGACTTCTCTAATACAGCACTGGAGGTTTCAGGTAGAGAAGTCCCTTTCCAAACTATAATTCTCAGGATTCCATGGGATGGAGCAAATGCAGTTGAATAGTATCAAAATGCTAGACTACTACTCACTCAGACTACTCTAGCAGACACCTACTGTATGAGACACCACAACGTCTCCACTGGCTCCCAATTGAACATCAGGCTTCCTATAAGGCACTGGTCTTAACGTTCAGGGCCATTCACGGTCAGGGTCCTAAATATCTCAGGAATCGCCTCTCATACGTTTGCCATCAGAGACCACCAAGACCAGCCCAGGAAAACCTTCTACATATCCCCGGCCCCTGGGAAGCACGTCTAGACTCTACAAGGCATAGGGCCTTTTCAGTCCTTGCTCCAACCCTGTGGAACTCCTTGCCTCCTTATGTTAGAGCCATGCCCGATTTGCGGTCATTCGTCCAGACTCTTAAAACTTGGCATTTCGTTAAAGCTTTTAACTTGTAATTATGTGATGATATACAGGCCCGGATTACCCATAAGGCCAACCTAGGCCATGGCCTAGGGGGCACAAGCCGAGGGGGGCGCAGATCACGGACCAAAAATAAATAAATAAAAATGTTATAAAATAATTTCAAAATTGCGCCACGATTGGCTCCTGCCATCTGGTACCCAAAAGGAGGCGGAGCCAAGGCTGGGCTCCGCGGAGGCAGCGCTCGTGCTCGCCGCATCAGCCTCAGCCCATCCATCTATGCTGCTGCTTCTCAGTCAGTGCTTCTGCGCCTGAGGGGAGGGGGCGCCTGGCTTGGCCTGGCTCGGAGCTGCTTCCTTCGCAGGCTGCTGAGGGAAGAGGAGGCCGCGGGAAAGGCCCGGAGGGGAGCCTGAGGCGGAGGAAGGGCCCGGCACTCTGAAGCCGCTGGGCCATGAGCTGCATGTGGGGCCGCCTCTGAAGCCGCTGCCCCGGACAAAGAGCATGCTCTAGACCCAGCCCGGCTTTCCCCGTCCCTTTGGGCCTCAGCTCTGCTGCACTCGCTCACCCTCCTTTGCCTTCTTCCCAAGAGGTAACGAACTCGCTCCCCGCCACACAAAGGGGCCCGTTCCCCTCCCTTGGGTGATAGCGCGCGCACACCTTTCCCCTCAGCCCCATTGGCACATGATGGGAAGGATGCGGCGGCGCAAGGCCGGGGGGGGGGGGAGAGAGGGGGTGCCGTAGAGGTTAGCTTAAAGGGGGCGTAATTCCAAAGTGTGGCCTAGGGTGCAAAAAGCTGTTAATCCGGTCCTGATGATATATATGTATGTTTTATTGCTATTGCAAGTCGCTCGGAGCACTTCGGTGGAGAGCGACTCATGAAATAATAAATTGAAATGAAATTGAAATGAAATAATGTTGTAATGTGGATAATATACTTGATTACATGGCAGATATTTTGTTGCTGTTGTGTGCCTTCTGAAATGAATCACAGGAACTTCTGGGGCTGTGAGTATGTGACTTTGTCCTGATCTCGAACCCTGAACCTCGTAATCATCATCCAGCACTCAAACCATTACGCCACACAGGCTCTCTAGTATATATTTAGGCACCTCTATATAATATTTTAAAATAGTTTCGGCACAGTCCCGTCTTCCTTGGAAAGTGCAGTTTAAGCACTGTTTATTTTAAATGCTTATCATCCCATACTAGACTGAAGGTCACGGTGAGTTCACTGTTCCATTGGAATAACTTTCCAGTTTGCTTTCTCTGAAGCAGATTCTCACTCAGCCTCCAAGGCAGATCAAGAGTCAGAAATGCAAGAAATGCAGAGACCTGCTTGAGAGGGTTTATTTTCAGCCACCACTCCATTCATGCCTCGTATTCATGAGAAAAAGACTGCAGACTTTGCTAATACGGAAATCGCAGGAGGGCGAGGATGCATCTCTACTGTCGAATTAATGCAGTTTGATACCACTTTTCACTACCATGGCTCAATGCTATGGCATTCTGGGGAGGCACCAGCACTCTTTGACATGTAAAGACCATGTAAAACTTCAATTTCCGGAATTCCACAGCATGGAGCCAAGGCAGTTAAAGTGGTGTCAAACTGCATTAAACCTACACTGTAGATATGCCTCAGATCAGTGGTCCTCAACCTTTAGGCCTCCAAGTGTTTTGGACATTGACTCCCGAAAACAGTGGAAGTTAAATTCCCCTAATTATTTTTTTTTAAACCTGGGAACCACAGACTCAGTGGAATCAAGGGTTAAATTTCCATAAAACCACAGTTGAATAATGGAACAAGAAGATCCCTCCTCCTTTCTTGGAACAGATCCAGTATTTTCTTTTGAACCTTTCCCATTCATTAAAAAAGGGAAGGTTTAAATGAGGCCATCTGGATATTAGGTTAGGATCCACCCTTTCATTCCAGCAATGGATCCGACCCTCCCTTTCCACTCTTCCCTCTATAATCTTCAATCCAACTATAAGCCATTTAGCAAACACTTTGGACAAGACAATCTGGTCTGCAAACCGCTTGTTTCCCAGGCTGCAAGGTGGAGAAAGCTTCCTGGGAAATGCTGGTGGGAGCTGGATGGGATAGGAGGAAGAAACATCAGATATGATATTATATATATTGTCATATATATTTTGATTAACAACCTTTCTTTCCCAGGGTGCAAGGTGAAGAACGTCCCCTGTAAAATGGGAAGGGGAAAAAAAGTATATGAAAAAGTAAAAAGGCCTGCCAAAAGAGATAAGACTTTAATTCTGTTTTAAATTCTGACAGCTCATCAAATTGTCTAATCTCTTCTAGCAGGTCATTCTGCAGTATAATATTATATGCAGTCTTGACTAAACTCTGTTTCCAAGGCTGAAAAGGGGAGAAACTTTCTTGGGGAAAGGAAGGATGAGGGCATATATTATCTATATCTATGTAATATGTAAAATATAATATTATATACCGTCTTGAATGATCAAAGCCTCTTGTAGGGGCGTGGGAATAAATATTATATAATATATACAATCTTGACTCAAAACCTTTGTTTCCCAGGTTGCAAAAAGAAGAAACATTCTCCTTCCTTGGAGGCTTTTAAACAGAGGCTGGATGGCCCTCTGTCAGGAGTGCTTTGATTGTGCTTTTCCTGTATGGCAAGGGGTTGGACTGGACGGCCCATGTGGTCTCTTCGAACTCTATGATTCTATGATTCCTGGGAAACAGTGGGAGTCGGGGGAGCTGTATGGGATAAAGGGGGAAAAGAGAGAGATGTTATGCTATATTATATTTAATGTTATAGAGATACTTTGGGATTATACAAATCAGATATTTGTTATTGTTATCATGTCACTGCTACCATAATTTTAAAGAGCCGGTATATGGAATACGTTTTAATGTTTATACTGGAAAGTGCTTATGGTACGTACTTTTAAAGGTTGTATATTATTTGATGTCATCGCCTATGGTTGGTACAATAAACATTTCATGCATATTTAATGTTATGCTACATTATATTGTATGACATTATATTATATGCTATATTTGTTTAATAATCTCTGTTTTGTCTGTTTTAATATGTATTTCATAGAGACACGTTTTGGTATGTAACTTTTATGGAGGTATGTTTTAGTGTGTGCATTTGTAGTGCTTTTGCTGTGTTTATGTATTTTAATTGTTTTGTAACCCTCCTCAAGCCATGAGGAGAGACGGGCACCGGGAATGTGGCACAGCTGGCTGGGAGTCAGCTGCATAAGATCTCCACTGACCAGAAGGTCATGAGTTCGAGGCCTTCCCAGGTCGGAGTGAGCTCTCGACTAATTGTGTAGCTTGTTGTCTGTCTATATATGTTGTTTGTCTATGGCAGGGGTGCTCATTAGGAAGATCGTTATCTACTGGTAGATCGCATAGGGTGTCCTGGTAGATCGCAGGCAGGGTGGGAGGAAGGCTCAGTCCCGCCCCGCAGGCTCCCGACGCTGCTCAGGTGCAGAAGGAGGTTGGACTGGATGGCCCTTGGAGGTCTCCTCCTATTCTAGGATCCCGTTGTTGTTGTTGTTGTTATTATTATTATCAGAGGCTGAATGGCCATCTGTGAGGAATGCTTTGATTGTGTTTTTTCCTTATGGCAGAAGGAGGTTGGACTGGATGGCCCTTGGAAGTCTCCTCCTATTCTAGGATCCCATTGTTGTTGTTGTTATTATTATTATTATCAGAGACTGAATGGCCATCTGTGAGGAATGCTTTGATTGTGTTTTTCCCTTATGGTAGAAGGAGGTTGGACTGGATGGCCCTTGGAGATCTCCTCCTATTCTAGGATCCCATTGTTGTTGTTGTTGTTATTATTATCAGAGGCTGAATGGCCATCTGTGAGGAATGCTTTGATTGTGTTTTTCCCTTATGACAGTAGGAGGTTGGACTGGATGGCTCTTGGAGGTCTCCTTCTACTCTAGGAACCTATTGTTGTTGTTGTTACTATTATTAGTAGTAGTAGCAGAGGCTGAATGAATATTGTCATCATTATTATTATGAATAAATTCAGGGGCTTATTAAACTCACATTTAGTTGAATTCAGTCTTAAAATATATTATATGGCTCTCACTGAAATAAATTTCCAAATATTTTGCTTTTATGGCTCTCTGAGTAGTGGGTAGGTAGATCATTTTGATTTGGTTGTTTTATAAGTAGCTCCCATGCTGAAAAAGTGTGAGCACCCTTGGTCTATGGCATTGAATGTTTGCCTGTATATGTCCATTGTGATCCTCCCTGAGTCCCCTGCGGGGTGAGAAGGGCAGAATATAAATGATGTAAATAAATAAAATAATATTTTATTTCCAGCCTGGAGAACAAATGGTTTTAGTCAAGATTTGACATTATTATTATTATTATTGTGTTTTGAGGAACTATACTACATTATATGTTGCTGGTAGCATGAGTAACAAGTATTTATTTGTGCTCAGTTAATCCACACCTGTGATAATTTGTGATATTAAATATATCAATTCTTTTATATGTGAACTGTTTGATGCTTGATATTTCACTTAAGTGTGTGTTATATAAATAGGATATTATAATCCACTTTTTCCCTTATTCAGTTAGTTGTTCTATACAAGGTGTAACACCTATTTCTTTAACGTTTTCAAAATTGAAGAGGAAGCTGGTTAAGACAAGGGGGGGGGGAAACATTTTATATTCATATTCATACATATGTATGAATATGTATATGTGTATATATGGCCATGGTGGTCCATGTCTTAGTTATATCTTGCATGGATTACTGCAATGCACTCTATGTGTGGCTGCCTATGAAGACAGTCCGGAAGCTTCAATTAATGCAAAGGTCGGACTGCCGACCAGGACGGACCTTTGCATTAAGGCAGCTCCATTGGTAGCAGATCTGCTTCCAGACCCAATTCAAAGTGCAGGTTATTACTTATAAAGTCCTATAACGCTCAGGTCCTGTCTATTTACATGACGTCCCTGGTGACGCAGTGGGTTAAACCGCTGAGCTGCTAAACTGGCTAACCGAAAGGTCGCAGGTTCAAATTCAAGGAGCGGCGTGAGCTTCTGCTGTTAGCCCCAGCTTCTGCCAATCTAGCAGTTGGAAAACATGCAAATGTGAGTAAATCAATAGGTACCGCTCTGGTGGGAAAATAACGGCTCTTCATGCAGTCATGCACCAGAGTCGGAAATGACTGGACTTAATGTCAGAGGAAAACCTTTACCTACTACTACTACTCAGATCAGAATGCATTATTTGCCAATCCATCACACAGTCCTAGACACTTGGGAAGTGTCCAACGTGTGATCGAATAGAAAAGCCACCAAGTGGCTTAAAGACCTGGGCATGTTTAGCTTGCAGAAGAGAAGACTGAGGAGACGTGATGAATGCCATGTATAAATATATGAGGGGGGGGGGAGCAAGCTTTTTTCTGCTGCCCTGGAGGCTAGGATGCGGAACAATGGCTTCAAACTACAGGAAAGGAGATTCCTCCTGAACATGAGGAAGAACTTCATGACTGTGAGAGCTGTTCAGCAGTGGAACTCTCTGCCCCAGAGTGTGATGGAGGCACCTTCTTTGGAGGCTTTTAAACAGAGGCTGGATGGCCATCTGTCGGGGGTGCTTTGAATGCGATTTTCCTGCTTCTTAGCAGGGAGTTGGACTGAATAACCCACGAGCTCTCTTCTAGCTCTATGATTCTATATTATACTACAAAACTACAAAGGGTGACCTATATTATACTAGGCATCCCCTGCCATGCGTTGCTGTGGCCCAGTCTGTGTATATGTTTGTTTGTGTGTGTATATATTTGTGTATATGTGTATATATGTGTGTTTGTGTATCCAGTGTTCCCTCGCAACTTCGCGATTTGCTTATTGCGGACTTGCTGTTTCGCGGATTTCAAAAAATACCAATTTTAAATATATATCATGGTATTTTTGCTATTTTGTGGGGTTTTGCCATCGCCGCTCTCCAAGGTGCTTTCCTTCCCTCCCTCCAGCCTTGAAGGGCCTTTTCTTCACTTTATTTTAAGTTTATAAAGACTTAAAATAGTGTATAACTACTAAAATAATGTATAAATATTAAATAGAGCATCCCTACATCGCGGTTTTTCACTTATTGCGGGAGGTCCTGGAACGTAACCCCAGCAATAAGTGAGGGAACACTGTATATGTGGGTTTTTTTGCATGCATTGTAGTGTGTTTTTGGCGTTTTAAGTCTCTTCTGCTGTGTTTTTCACTGTTTTTATGAGTGATGGTCACTTGTTGGGCACTTGTCTTGTGTCCAAATTTGGTGTCAATTCCTCCAGTGGTTTTTGAGTTATGCTCATCCCACATTGCAAACATTACTTTTTTATTTATATAGATTGTATAAAATGTTGACCCAAACTATTTTTGTTCCCAGCCAGGCTACAAAGTGGAGAAACTCTCCTGAGAAAATGAAGCTGAGAATGAGGATATATAAGTGTGTGTGTGTGTGTGTGTGTGTGTGTGTGAAATTCCACAAGAGGAGGCAAGACTTCTTCCCTTCCTATGCCAAAGCCTTGCTGGAGAAAGGCTCTGGGCAGGGCCTGTTTGCTGGGCGCGAGGCCCGCCCCTCCCCTCCCCCCGGCGCGAGGGAGACAGGGCGGGGCTTGGAGGCGGCGCGCGCCAAGGCCACATTCCTGAGATGCTTGAGAATTCCTGATGCTTGAGAATTCTGGAACGCTCAACGTCAGCGCAGCTGCGGCACGCGGCGCTGTATATAAAGCGGCTCCCGCTCAGCGCCTCCTCAGACGGCAAAGGGATCCCCGAGAAGCCAGACGCGCGGCTCGAGCACAAACTGCAGCAGCAGCAGAAGAAAGCACAGGACTGACTGCACTGCCTCTTCGCCTCGCGCCCTCTCTTTCCCTCTCTCTGTCACACACACACACACAAGGAAAAGAAGCAAAGCTCCCTCTTGGAGTTTTATTTCCAACTTTTTTTTTTAATTTTGGCTTTTGGAGACGACAAGAAGAGGCTCAACCATGACTCTCCAGAGAAGCAGCTGCCTCGTCTTGGCCCTGGCCTTGGTCCTTCTGCAGTTAGCCCACAGGGTAAGTTTAGGGTGGGTGGTGGGGGAGGTCTTGCTTTTCACTTTGGGCCCTTCCAGAGTCAGATCCCAGGTTTTTCTGCTTTAAACCGGATTATATGAGTCCACACTGCCAGATAATCCGGGATAAACACTAAACCTGGGAGAATCAACCCAGAACCTGACCCCAGGTTTTTCTGCCTTAAACCGGACTATATCAGTCCACACTGCCAGATAATCCGGGATAAACACAAAACCTGGATCAACCCAGGAACTGATCCCAGATTTTCTGCTTTAAACCGGATTATATCAGTCCACACTGCCAGATAATCCGGGATAAACAAAAAACCTGGGAGGATCAGCCCAGGATCTGACCCCAGGTTTTGCTGCTTTAAATCGGATTATATCAGTCCACACTGCCAGATAATCCGGTATAAATACAAAACCTGGATCAACCCAGGATCTGATCCCAGGTTTTCTGCTTTAAACTGGATTATATCAATCCACACTGCCAGAGAATCCGGGATAAACAAGGAACTTGGGATACAGGGCCTGCCTGGAAGGAACAAATCATTCAAAGAGGGACATTTAGTACTATGCTTTGAATGCTGCCTGAGTAAGGATGGGGCATAAGGAAGGGAAGAGGGTCACCCATCCTGTGGGATTTGAGAGGAAGTGCACCTCTCCCAGGATGGCAGGCTTTGCTCTTAAAGGTGCGGCGCCTGGATTTCCCTCGGTTCAAAGAGGGCGAGTTGCTTCTTGCCTTGCTTATGTGCCTGCCCGCCTCTTCCTAACCTTTCCCTGCCTTGCTCCTTTCCCCAGGTGGCGCCCGCTTGCCCCTCCGCCTGCCAGTGTCCCCTGGAAGTCCCCAGGTGCGCCCCAGGAGTCGGGCTGGTCCTGGACGGCTGCGGATGCTGCAAGGTCTGCGCCAAGCAGCTCAACGAGGACTGCAGCAAGACACAGCCCTGCGACCACACCAAGGGCCTGGAATGCAACTTCGGCGCCAGCACCACCGCTCCGAAGGGCATCTGCCGAGGTAAACATCTCCTATAGCTCGCCTTCCGTAGTGGGGAAGTTTCGCACTTTTCGGCCCATGTATGGTTAGGCTTTGTTGTTGGTCGATTGGCAGAAGGGGCATATATGACTTCAGCCGTCTGGAATGCGATTCATGATGTCTGGGCTGCACTGCGCTCGGCGGCACATAAGGAAAAGTGATTCCTGACTAACTTATTGTCCTAGCTCCAGAGCTCAAGGGGATTGCGAGGAACTTTTATCACAAACTGCAAAAAAAAAAGCCTCTTCCTGCTTCAGCCAACTGAGCCTCGCATATACAATAAAGTGCAATAGGGAACAAAGTGTAATATGATCTGACACAATAATGTGAATGTATGTTATTGTTGATTTAAATTATTTTACGTGTTATACTTACCGTCTATGTATTTGGATTGTTTACGTGATTTTAATATATAGTTGAAGGCTTTCGTGGCCGGAATCACTGGGTTACTGTGAGCTTTCCGGGCTGTCTGGCCATGTTCCAGAAGCATTCTCTCCTGACGTTTTGCCTGCAACTATGGCAGGCATCTTCAAAGGTCGTGAGGTCTGTTGGAAACTAGGCAAATGAAACCTCCCAACAAAGCACCCTCCCCAGGCAGCAACCAGCCAGGCTTTGAAGCTGCAAGGCAATTCAGTGCTAATCAGCAACATTCACACTTGCCCCCAACAGACAAGAATTCTTTCTCCCACCCTGGACATCCCACAGATATATAAACCCCACTTGCCTAGTTTCCAACAGACCTCACAGCCTCTGAGGATGCCTGCCATAAATGTGGGTGAAACGTCAGGAGAGAATGCTTCTGGAACATGGCCATACAGCCTGGAAAACTCACAGTGATTCCGGCCATTAAAGCCTTCAACAACATATGTTTAAAGGCATATATGATATGTTGTAAGCTACATTGGGGCCTGTGAGGGAGAAAAGCAGGATATAAGTAGAGATTGAGTATTTATTGTTATTATACCTCTGCCTCTTGTTTAACCTCGCAGCCCAGTCCGAAGGAAGACCCTGCGAATACAACTCCAAAATCTACCAGAACGGGGAGAGCTTCCAGCCCAACTGCAAGCACCAGTGTACCTGCATCGATGGGGCCGTGGGCTGCGTCCCGCTCTGCCCGCAAGAGCTCTCCCTCCCTAACCTGGGCTGCCCGAACCCAAGGCTTGTGAAGATCCCCGGACAGTGCTGCGAGGAGTGGGTCTGCGACAACTCCAAAGACACCCTGGAAGACCTGGACGGCTTCTTTGGGAAAGATTTTGGCCTGGATGTCTCTGAAGGAGAACTGACCAGGAAAAATGAGCTCATTGCCATCGTGAAAGAAGGGCTGAAAATGATGCCTGGTGAGTTGAGAATGCAGAAGGGGGGGGGGGTGTTATGCAGGACTAGGGGAGGGGGATTATTGCCAGGATATTTTATCCTGTGAGGATTATCTCTTGATGTCTATAGTGTTCTGCTAGGAATGTTGATGAAAAGCGAAGCAAATAATAATGATAATAACAACAATAATAAGAGGATTTAAAGATCGAACTGCAAAGACTCTGGCACAAGGTGGCCTCATAATAATAATAGACTTTATTTGTACCCCGCCACCATCTCCCCAACGGGGACTCGGGGCGGCTTACATGAGGCAAAGCCCATCAACACAACAAAATCCATCAAAAAACAACATAATCAATTACATAGAACATAAACTATAAGATATAACAATCAGTATAAAAATTACAATAAAATAAAACCATTCAGTGGTAATCGGCACACTGGGTGCAGAGCGTAAAGACCTTGGCCTGCACTTAAAAACGATCAGTATTGACAAAATTACCATCTTTCAGCTGCAAAAGGCCACCCTACTTAGATCTGCACACATTATTTGCCCATACATCGCACAGTCCTAGACACTTGGGAAGTGTCCAACATGTGATCGAATACAAAAGCCAGCATAGTGATGTTGTTTGCTGTGTCCTAATCTTGTTATGTATCTAATAATAATATATAATACTAATAATAATCTTTATTTAGATACATCCTATCTCCCCGAAGGAGAGATAGGATGTATCTAAATGAGGTACAAAAGAAAAAATACATAAACAAAGAAGCATCCCCCACCTAAAAACATACATAATTGTGTTAAAAGGCAGAAAACCCAAATAAAAACTCCACAGAACATTCCAGAAGGCTGTTGTAATATATGCAAGTGGTGGAACTACTTCTTGGCAGAACTTGTGAAATTTACACTGTTCCCTTTCCTTTCCTTTCAGTCTTTGAATCTGAGCCTCGCAGCCATTCCTTTGACAACCCCAAGTGCATTGTCCAAACCACCTCCTGGTCCCAGTGTTCGAAGACCTGTGGGACTGGCGTCTCGACCCGAGTCACCAACGACAACCCCAGCTGCAGGCTCGTGAAAGAGACCAGGATATGTGAAGTGAGGCCATGTGGGCAACCCAGCTACGACTCTCTGAAGGTAAATACAGCTCCACGCTGCCCTTCTCCCATTTCCAAGTCATTGTTGTGGGCGGTGGGTGTGTTTTTGAAGCCATGCTCTGACTTGACCTCCCTCTTGATCTCTTCCTCCCAGAAGGGAAAGAAGTGCACCAAGACCAGAAAGTCCCAAGCGCCTGTCAAGTTCACGTACGCTGGATGCTCCAGCGTGAAGAGGTACCGCCCCAAATACTGTGGCTCCTGTGTGGACAGCAGGTGCTGCACTCCTCAGCAGACCAGGACGGTCAAGATCCGATTCCGCTGCGACGACGGGGAGACCTTCTCCAAGAATGTCATGATGATCCAGTCTTGCAGATGCAACTACAACTGCCCTCATACAAACGACGCCTACCCCAATTACCGGCTATTTAACGACATCCACAAATTTAGGGACTAAATTGTGACGTGCGCAGGCTTGAGCAAGAGCCTTGGTTTGTTTTTTTTAGAAGTCTTTTCTGAAGTAACAGTGAAGAAATATGAACTCTTATGGAAGTGGTGCCTTTGCCCATTGGAGGGCAACACTGAGACACAAGAATGCACTGTGCAACTGGATACTAATGCAACAGTTTGAGCATATTTAAAGCTTCATAATACTGGAGCAATCTCGTTGCTTCATTTTGGAGCACTTTTCATGATTACTGATTTCTGTTTGTTAACTGATCTGTTTATATGTTTTGTTTGTCTGTTCCGGTTATGAAAAACTTTTCAGTTCCCTACTCTCCATCATCATACCACACTTTTGTTGTTGTTTCAAAACAACTTCATGTTGGAGGCAACATTCCTTCCCAAGGTGGGGAGACTTTTGGAGTTCTCACCTATGGCAGCTATAGGTACCAGCTATATATATATTTCATACCCACAAACAGAAATCAGTTGTTTTTTTTAAAAGCTGAATATTTTATTTATCAAAATGTAGCTCTTTTTTTTGTTTTGGAGGAAAAAAAATCCCTAATACTGGAATAAGTTGTAAATGGTTTAATTTTATATTCAATGAATTAAGAGAATTTTATTTATGAAATTAATCATTTAATAAAGAAATATTTACCTAAGTTCATGTACTTCATGACCTAATTTCCTTACCTAAGAGTAAAGGTAAAGGTTTCCCCTTGACATTAAGTCTAGTTGTGTCCGACTCTGGGGGTGGTGGTGCTCATCTCCATTTCTAAGCCGAAGAGCCGGCATTATCCATAGACTCCTCCAAGGTCATGTGGCCAGCATGACTGTATAGAGCACCGTTACCTTCCCACAGAAGCAGTACCTATTGGTTTACTCACATTTGCATGTTTTCGAACTGCTAGGTTGGCAGAAGCTGGGGTTAATAGCGGAAGCTCTCGCCGCTCCCTGGATTCAGACCGCTGACCTTTTGGTCAGCAAATTCAGCAGCTCAGTGGTTTAACCCACTATGCCACTGGGGTCTCCTTCCTTACTTAATTTCAACAAATGATTCGAGGTGGGTTTGGGAGAGCAGGCGAACATAAAAGAGGAGCTTTATACCACTAAAAGGGGAGGAAGTCTTAATACAAGTATTGAAACTGAAAGGCCT
This sequence comes from Anolis apletophallus, assembly GCA_030556195.1. NCBI lineage: Eukaryota > Metazoa > Chordata > Lepidosauria > Squamata > Anolidae > Anolis > Anolis apletophallus. The sequence goes on from JARBWK010000005.1 coordinate 112,501,961, forward strand.
TGCTTTAAAATAAACATGTCCATTCTGCAATCTTACACCCATTTACAGTGTTGCCTCACTTATTGCTGGGGTTACGTTCCAGGACCTCCTGCAAGAAGTGAAATACCACGATGTAGGGATGCTCTATTTTAATATTTATACATTATTTTAGTAGTTACACACTATTTTTATAAAAAAGTGAAGAAAAGGCCCTTCAAGGCTGGAGGGAGGGAGGACTGAGGAGGGAAAGCGCCTTGGAGAGCGGCGGCGGCAGCAAAACCCCACAAAACAGCGGAAAATACCATGATATATATTTTAAATTAATATTTTTTGAAATCCGCGAAACAGCGAGGCCGCAGTAAGCGAACTGCGAAGTAGCGAAGAAACATTATTAATGAACTTTATTTGTAGTCCTAAATAGCTCAGAGAGGCCTACTGCTGAGGAGCTGGCCATTAATGAAATGTTGAGCTGTTGAACTTTTGCTTTTAGTGATAGCCATTTTTGTATTGGTCTTCCTTGAGTTGGTATTCTTAGTATTTAGCTGTATTGGTTTCAAGCTGCTTCGGTGCGTCTACTTCATCACACTAGAGCAGTGTTTCCCAACCAGTGTGCTGTGGCACACTAGTGTGCCGTGAGCGATCATCAGGTGTGCCGTGGGAAATTGGCACTCTCCCCTCTCCTAGCAGCCCCCTCACAGGTTTCCAAGAAACAAATTGAGCCTCTCCGCTTGGAAATGTTGTGGGGTTTTTTTTTTACTATTTTACTGGATTTTTCTAGAGTTGCCTCCCCCCCCAAAGGAACTGTTTATAACAGCTTCATGACATCCATAGTTAACTGGAAGCAAGTTTCACTCAGGGTGAAATTTCACAAAGGTCTGGAGAACAAGCTCTATGAGGAGCGGCTTGAAGAGCTGGGCATGTTTAGCCTGAAGAAGAGAAGGCTGAGAGAAGACATGATAGCAATAATAAATATGTGATAGGATGTCATATTTATATTGTGTTCATCAAAACAGGCCCAGGCCTCACACTGAGTGTATAAATACATTTAAAAACATATTAACTATATATATTACTGTGTTAGAGTGTAATTTTGTGTCATTTTGGTTGGTGGTATGCCCCAGGATTTTGTAAATGTAAAAAATGTGCCGTGGCTTAGAAAAGGTTGAAAAACACTGCACTAGAGAATCCACTTTAAATGTGGTTTCTGCCTCCTGCAGCATTCTGGGGTTTGTAGTTTAGCAAGGCTGTTAAAAGGCTGCTCCATAAACTACAAACTCCAGAATTCTGCAACTGAATTAAAAATGGATTCATTAGTGTGATTAAGCCCTTATTAATCACAAGAAAGCAGATCAAACTCCTTACCAAACCTATGACTTTCTCGGCAGAGATACTACTTTCTCAACATGCAGTCTGCTCACTAACTTTGGGTTGCTGTGAGTTTTCCGGGCTGTATGGCCATGTTTCAGGACCTCATAACCTCTGAGGATGCCTGCCATAGATGTGGGTGAAACGTCGGGAGAGAATGCTTCTGGAACATGGCCAGACAGACAGCCTGGAAAACTCACAGCAACCCAATGATTCCGGCCTCCGGGCCACGAAAGCCTTGGACAACACATTTTCAGTAAACAGGTTATAAGGGAGGGGAGAACCAGCGAGGGTTCGAATGATTTCTACTTTCTTTCATGCAAATGAATGCATGTCTTTGTGCAGGGAAAGCTTCCTGTAGTTTGCAGGAGGTGGTTTGCTTTCACTGAGTTTAGTCTTAAATGAGCTTGAGGCAATTACTTGTGTTAATCCTAAATAACATGGTGATTAAAAGTAAACATGTTGTTAAGGGAAAGAATGCGAGGAATTCTTAGTATTTTCCCCCCAAAGACCAAGGGCTGCTGCTACCTTTCCCCCCTTCTAGTGCAACCTGTAGAAAGAAGCACTTTGAATCCTTTGGAAGGGTGAAGGAGAAAGGAAGAGAAAGAAGCATTAGCATTAATAACGTCTGCCCTACTTTGAGCCTGCACAGCGCTTCACATCCCTTATCTCATTAATCCTCACAACAATCCCCCAACAAAGCTGATTAATATTCCCATGTTACCCATGAGGTTTGTGGGTTGGGACTTGTCCAAGGCCATCCGGTGGGTTTTAAATGGCTCAGGATGGAACAAATGCTACACAAACCATGTGCTCTGTTTGTGCTGGGCCACAGCCCCTTGAGCTATATCATTCGTTTGCTTAAAGGTAAAGGTTTTCCCCTGACATTAAGTCCAGTCGTGTCTGACTCTGGGGGTTGGTGCTCATCTTCATTTCTAAACCAATGAGTCGGCGTTGTCCATAGACACCTCCAAGATCATGTGGCCGACATGACTAAATGGAGTGCTGTTACCTTCTTGCAGCAGTACCTACTGATCTACTCACATTTGCACGTTTTCGAACTGCTAGGTTGGCAAAAGCTGGGTCTAACAGTGGGAGCTCACCATGTTCCACGCATTCAAACCACCAACCTTTTGGTCAGCAAGTTCAGCAGCTCAGTGGTTTAATCCTCTGCACCACTGGGGGCTCCTATTAATAATAATAATAATAATAATAATACCTCTGATATTCTAGGCCTTGGAAAGAGCCTAATATTCAGAGACGAATCCCAGACACTTTGAGTCTCTTTTGTGGAGAAAGCGGGATGATGACGATGATGATGATAATAATAATAATAATAATGTAAAGGTTTCCCCTTGACATTAAGTCCAGTCGTGTCTGACTCTGGGGAATGGTGCTTATCTTCATTTCTAAGCTGAAGAACAGGCGTTGTCCATAGATACCTCCAAGGTCATGTGGCCAGCATGACTGCATGGAGTGCTGTTACCTTCTTGCAGAAGCAGTACCTATTGATCTACTCACATTTGCATGCTTTCGAACTACTAGGTTGGCAGAAGCTGGGGCTAACAGCGGGAGCTCACGCAGCGCCCCAGATTCGAACCTGCAATCTTTCGATCAGCAAGTTCAGCAGCTCAGTGGTTTTACCCACTGCGCCACCGATGTGGGAATTTAGGCAACTACTTACACAAGCTGTATCAGGAGGCTTGCCTAATGGAGAAAATATGGAGAGGAGGGAAGGAAAAGCCCTCTTCCTCTAAAAACCCAGCAAGGACTACATATTCCCAATAACCAGAGACGGGTCAATGGGAACAACAAACAGACATGATTCATTGTATTGTCGAAGGCTTTCATGGCCAGAATCACTGGGTTGTTGTGAGTTTTCCAGGTTGTATGGCCACGTTCCAGAAGCATTCTCTCCTGACGTTTCGCCCTCATCTATGGCACTGAGGTCTGACCTCACAACTTCTGAAGATGCCTACCATAGATGCAGGTAAAATGTCAAGAGAAAATGCTTCTGGAACATGGCCGGAAAACTCACAACAACCCAGATGTAATTGACCCTGCAACATTTTGTCACAGATCCCATTTACTAACAGTCATTACGGAAAGCATTGATAGGATAAGCAGCCAAGCAGTGTTGGCTTTTAGGCACACAATCTCGAGGACTCGTTTCCCATGAGACCATGGCATGGATATTTAATCTGCCTGTTGCAAATCATTCCAGTTGTGGTTTTATAGTGGGCTTAAAAGGCCTGAAAGTAACCAAGTCCAACCTCTTGCTCAGTGCATGGCATCCCTAAGTGCCTGGTGGTGTGATCCGCCAAGGCAATAGTTCTCAACCTGTGGGTACCCAGATGTTTTGGCCTTCAACTCACAGAAACCCTAACAGCTGGTAAACTGGCTAGGATTTCTGGGAGTTGTAGGCCAAAACACTTGGGGTCCCACAGGTTGAGAACCAACGCCTTAGAAGCCTATCCACTAGTGATGTCATTGCTGAATACTGAACTAATGTTCCTACATTTTCTGTTTGGCCTCCTATTTGCTCATTTTGTGTCAGAGTAAAGGGGAGAAATTAAGCAATCACTGTCATTTCTTCTTGCCTTCCCCCCTCCCTTTCTCTTTTGGGGAAATGTTATTTATGACTTAGGCCTGCAGGGAGAAATGCAGCAGCAATACTACGAAGAACGAAGAACGTGGATGTCCAGGGAAGAGGGCATTATGATCAAGCCGGTCTTTTCCTCAAGCGTTTTATATGAACAGAGGTAACAAACATTATGTCTTGTTACTGATCAAGTTGATATTATTTGGCCCTTTGCAATTGTTGTTACATCTATGGATGCATCATGAATTAATGCAACCTGACACCACATTATTATTATTATTATTATTATTATTATTAACGTGTACATAACATCACAGCACACATGAACATTAGGTCCAAGTGTCTGGGATTCATCTCTGAATATCAAGCTCTTTCCAAGGCCTAGCATATCAGAAGTATTATTATTATTATTATTATTATTCTCTCTCTCTCTCTCTCTCGGCCTTACTTCGCGAACGGAGGTTCTTAGGAAGGACGCATCCCACGCTTTTTACAAGCGCGTTGATGACTAAAAAGGCCAATCTGAGATAGGCAAGTTCGGTTGCAGAAAGCACAGCAGAAAGTCTCCTTGGGTGATGTAGTTTCCAAGTTGCGGTTCTTTCTGCATTGTCGTTTCTCTTCGAGACCCGTTCGGTGTGTCTTCTCGAAAGAGGCTGCAGCATTGTGGATAGTGCGTCTCCATGCCTCCCGATGTGAGGCCAGGGTGGACCATTGTTGGTGATCAATCTGGCCGAGCCTGAGATGTTGTTTCAGGGAGTCCTTATATCTCTTTTGGGGGGCACCTCTCTTGCGCTGACCCGTGGCGAGTTCACCATAGAGTAGTATCTTTGGGAGGTGGTGGTCTTCCATCCTAGAGATGTGCCCTGCCCAGCGCAGCTGTGTTCTCAATAGCATGGCCTCAACGCTGGTGATCCCTGCTTGCTCAAGGACAGCGACATTAGTCACATAGTCGGTCCAGTGTATATTTAGGATTGTGCGAAAACAGCACTGATGAAAGCGTTCAAGGAGTCGGTGTTGGCGATAGGTGACCCATGTTTCAGACCCATAGAGGAGAATAGACAGTACGATAGCTCTGTACACACTGATTTTGATGCTTTGCCTCAGGTGCTTGTTGCTCCAGACTCTTTTGTGAAGCCTTCCAAATACACTATATGCCTTTGATATTATTATTGCTATTATTATTATTAGCCCCCAGTGGTGCAGAGGGTTAAACCGCTGAGCTGCTGAACTTGCTGACCAAGAGGTTGGTCGTTTAAATGTAGGGAACAGTGAGCTCCCACTGTTAGACCAAGCTTCTGCCAACCTAGCAGTTCGAAAACATGCAAATGTGAGTAGATCAATAGGTACTGCTTCTGCAAGGTAACAGCACTCCATGCAGTCATACTGGCCACATGACCTTGGAGGTATCTATGGACAATGCCGGCTCTTCAGCTTAGAAATGAAGATAAGCATCACTCCCCAGAGTCGGGCACCACTAGACTTAATGTCAGGGGGTAACCTTTACCTTATTATTAATATCATCATCATCATCATCCCGCTTTCTCCACAAAAGAGACTCAAAGTGGCTCAGCAAAAACAAATAGAATTTAAAACCTAAACATATACAAACATTGAAACAGAATTAAAAGATAATGGTATTAAAAATAAACAGTTAAAATCCTTAAAAACTGATTTTTAAAAACTGTCACGGCTCAAAGCAATGGAATCGTGGGATTTGTAGCTTGTAGGGACACCGGTACTCTTTGGCGGAGAAAGCCACAGATGCTGTAAAATGATAGCTTCCAGGATTGCATTGCATTGCGCCATTGCAAGTAAAGGTGTCAAACCGAATTAAATAGACAGCATAGATGCACCCTAAGAATGCATTCCTATTATCCCTTCAGCAGTGTGGAATTTAAAGGGCCACAGCACAATTCTATGGGGACATTTGGACTAGAAGGCATGGTGTCTGATCTAGCCCTCCTTCCTGTACTGACCTGGATGGTTGAGTGATCATTGATTGCAGGCATGGGCAAACTTTGGCCCTCCAGGTGTTTTGGACTTCAACTCCTTTGGACAGCACTCCATGCAGTCATGCTGGCCACATGACCTTGGAGGTATCTATGGACAACGCTGGCTCTTCAGCTTAGAACTGAACATAAGCATCACTCCCCAGAGTCGGGCACCACTAGACTTAATGTCAGGGGGAAACCTTTACCTTATTATTATTATTATTATTATCATCGTCGTCATCATCATCATCATCCCGCTTTCTCCACAAAAGAGACCACTACTCATCACAAGGTCCATGTGCTGTCTTGTTGCGGTTTTAGCAGGGATGCTGAATATGTGGCCCTCCAATTGTTGGATTGCAACTCACATCATCCCTCCCCACTCTCTGGGGCTGATGAGATCCAGTACGAGAGGACCACAACCTTCCACCCAGAGTGCCAGGAGCATCCAGGCCTGGATTACCCATAAGGCTACACTAGGCCATGGCCTATGGGCGCAGGCCTAGGGGGGCGCCAGATCAAGGACCCAAAAAAAATATGTTCAAACCAAACCCCAACGTGCGGCATGATGACTCTCACTCTCTCTCTCTCAGGGGTGGGCGGGGTGAGACCGCTGCGAGGGGGCAGGGGAGGAGGGAATGGTGCCCCCCTCACCATCGCCCCCGCCCCCTTGTCAAGGAAGGAGGCGCGAAGAGGAGGCGGAGGGAAGCCCCCGGGGCCGCTTCCTCCTCCCGCGCCCTCCTTCCTTGAGTCAAAGAGGAGGAAGGATAGCCCCGCCCCCATGGCCGCTTCCGGGCATGCGCAACAGGAGGGAGGGTGCGAGCGCCGCGGCCTCTGCCTCCTCCGCCATGTTCCTGGGTGCCGCAGTGGCCCCGGGGACTTCCCTTCCTTCCTCCTCCTCCGAGAAGGGAAGCCCCTGGGGCTGCTGTCGCGCATACGCGGTACCCAGGAACATGGCAGAGGAGGCTGCGGCGCTCGCGCCCCCTCCTGCCATGCATGTCCGACAGCGGCCATGGGGGCGGAGCTTCCCTTCCTTCCTCCTCGGAGGAAGAGGCGGAGGGAAGCCCCGCCCCCATGGCCGCTTCCGGGCATGCATGGCAGGAGGGAGGGCGCGGGCGCCGCGGCCTCTGCCTCCTCCGCCATGTTCCTGGGTGCCGCAGCAGCCTCAGGGGCTTTCCTTCCTTCCTCCTCCAAGGAGGAAGAAGGAAGGGAAGCCCCTGGGGCTGCTGCCGCGCATGTGCGGTACCCAGAAACATGGCGGAGGAGGCCGGGGCGGGGCTTCCAAAGTGTGGCCTAGGGCGCCAAAAGAGCTTAATCCGGGCCTGGGAGCATCAGTTCTGGTTTTTGGCAATGCACATAACTATATATTCATTTTCTATGCAAAATCTAGGCAGGAAAGCCTAGGCAAGAACGGACCACTGGAAACGAAATAGGCTAATTATAAATTAATTAAATCACAATCAAACTACCGGCCAAGGGTCTTTATGAGCTCAACCAAATGAAAAAAAACCCATGGCAGATCTTGATCTGCTCAGTCATGTTGCTCTCCCCGCAAGGCATCCCAACCTTGAGCTGTTTTGGAATTTAAGTACCACCTGGCCACCAGTCTTAGCTACACCTGAACTTGTCTGTACAATATTTTGTTGACAAGGGAGGTGTGAAACCCACTGGAGCATGTTTGGCTGAGCTTCCATTTAATCCTGGGAATGAGCAATGTACCAGCCTCTCGATGCAGCCTGCCATTCATCCTGGGGGTGTCTGCCAATAAACTTCGTTTCGATACACCTCTGAGTTGATTTTCTGCAAGGGTTGTGGAGGCATTCCTCCGCTGAAAAACCAGGGGCGAGTTGGTAATTAGCAAAGACTTCCAAAAATGTACGGGACTTCAGTGCGCATTTCTGTTCAGCATGTAAGCTGCGTCATCTTCCATCACATCAAATTAAAACTCTCCCAGTTCAGGGTCATTTCATAGTTATGCTCCTTGGCCCGCCGTTCTGAAACTGGATTGTTACAGGACACGGTGGTTTTATTTCAACCGAGAGTTATGAAATATTATGTGCAGGTGGGACATGGCCCTAGGGGTGCTCAGAGCTGGGGCTTGTTCACATATTTGGAGGACCAAGGTATACTGTGGGACTATAGAAAGGGAAGAGAGGAGTTTGTAGTATCAAGGTGGACAATTCTGTGGAGTAAAACAAGAATTTGCCATCTTGTTCACACAGCAGGCAGTCTTAAGCAAACCAGTTAATTCAGTGTTTCTCAACCTGGGGGTTGGGACCCGGGGGTGGGGGTGGCAAGAGGGGTTTCAGAGGGGTTCCAAAGACTATCAGAAAACATAAATTTCAGATGGTCTTAGAAACCCCTTTGGCAGAGAAGGCTGAAGATCTCTCCGCCTGTCCTTCTCTTCCTTCTTGGTGTTGGTGAACTACAACTCCCAGAATTCAAAAACAGCCTCTCCTCATACCCACTAGTATTCAGTGTTGGACATGTAGGTAGCACTGTGAATGTGGTGCAGCTGGCTAAGTGTCAGCTGCATAAGATCTCTCTGACCAGTAGGTCATGAGTTCGAGGCCTGCCCAGGTCGAGTTGGGTGCTCGGCCTTTAACTGCTGTCGACCTTTGCAGCCCGAAAGACTGTTGCATCTGTCAAGTAGGAGATAAAGGTACCACATTAAGTGGGGAGGCAAATGTTGACTCAATTATGAGGCCATTAAAAAACTCCAGGAACGCTGAGGAATGCAGAAGGAACAAGGGACGCTGGGAATGCTGAGAGACGAGGAGTGCATCAGCTCCCCCTGGTGGCCAGAGTTTGCCTCTGTTCGTCTATATGTGTGTTTGTGGAAACGGCAGGGATTGTCTGCTAAGTATGTGTACCTGTAATTCGCTCTGAGTCCCCTTCGGGGTGAGAAGAGCGGAATATTAAGTGTATTATTAGTGTGCTAAGTTTGGTGCAGATCCATTGCGGGCTGAGTTCGGAATGCTCTGTGATTGGAGGTGAACTATAAATCCCAGCAACTACAACTCCCAAATGTCAAGGTCTATTTTCCCCAAACTCCACCAGTGTTCACATTTGGGTATATTGAGTATTCATGCCAAGTTTGGTCTGGACCCATCATTGTTTGATGGATTGTGGGTGAACTATAAATCCAAGCAACTACAACTCCCAAATGACAAAATCAATTCTCCCCCCAGCCCCACCAGTATTCAAATTATGTTGTATTGGGTATTTGTGCCAAATTTGGTTAAGTGAATGAAAATACATCCTGCATATCAGATATTTACATTACGATTAATAACAGTAGCAAAATTACAGTTATGAAGTAGCAATGAAAATAATTTTATGGTTGGGGGTCACCACAACATGAGGAACTGTATTAAGGGGCTGCATCATTAGGAAGGTTAAGAACCACTGGATCAATTAACGCTAGCCTATACACACAATCAAAGTGAAAATGCCTATGAGTGTATGTGGTTTGGGTGCCCACTTCCACAGACAGGCTCTTGCTTCCACTAACAGCTATAACCCACAACAAAAGCCCTAATTCCAATGACATTTCAGGTTATAGTGAAAGCCATGAACATGTAGCCAAACCCCTGCCAATGCACACCCCCCAAAAAAACCAAAACAACACTACAGCCTACCACCCAAGGAATGTTTTCATTCGGGGACAATTTCATTCTAGATTTTACGTGGAAACTGCAAACTCCACAGTGTTTCTTACTCTCTCCATTGGTGAAAATTTGCATGGCCGCGCCCATTGTCTCTCCCTTAACCCTTTCCGACTCCTTTCAAAACGGGCTGCATAACAAACAGAACAGAATTGAGCAGTAACTGAACATACTGGAGGAGTTTTTGGGGACTGACTCCACATGATGGAAGTTGTAGTTCACCCTTCATAAAGTCAGAGCACTGTGACCCCCACTGATAATGGACCTTGACCACATTTGGCACACAGAACCCCCATGACCAATGACAAATACTGGAGAGGTTTGGGGGGAATACACCTTCATTTATAGCCATTGTAGGTACTGGGATTTATAGTTCACCTGTAATCAACGAGCACTCTGGACCCCATCAATGATGGCCCTGGACCTAACTTAGCACACAGACCAGGACGCAGATCCCTAATGGCAGCTCCGGCCCTGACACGGTCACTTTGTGATGTGTTGCTTGGATGTCCAGCAGATGGCGCTGCTTTTGATGTCATGCATGTTTTTACCTGTCACAGGTGTGACATCTATATAATAGCAGATATGTGAAACATTCGCCTGTTCGAATGCTACGTTGTTTCCAAATTTCGAAGCACTCAGTGAAGTAATTTGGAAGATGTGAGGTCATTCCTAAACTGAAAATGAAAATTAACATTTTTATTTATATAGATTTTATTTAAAGTATGATTTTTTTGCTGCTTGCCTGAGAGTTCCAGTTGCATGAGTTCAGATTAAATGAGAGTTTACATCAGGGGTGCTCACACTTTTCCAGCATGCAAGCTACTATTAATAACCAAGGTCAAAAAGATCACTTATCTTATGCGCGAGCGCACGCCTTGCGCATACACGCAGCTTCCGCACAGCACGCCTTGCGCGAGTGCACACACGCACCTTACTTCGCAGGCCCAGCCTTCCTCTCCGCCCGCCCCTCTCTCTCCAGGCTCCATGGCGGATCTGGGCGAGAGAGAGGAGGGAGGAGCGCCAGGCTCCAGGCCTCCCCCCCTCGTAGGCCTCTCTACGGGCAGGGCTCCGGCGGCGATGGAGAGGCCTGCAGGGGAGGTAAGGCGCTCCTCTCACCTCTCTCTCGCCCAGTTCCGCCATGGAGCCGGGCGAGAGAGGGGCGGGCAGAGAGGAAGGCTGGGCCTCCGCAGGCCCCGCCTGGTGCTTCTCCCACCTCTCTCTTGCTCGGATCCACCATGGAGCCTGGAGAGAGAAGGGTGGGAGGAGAGGAAGGCTGGGCCTCCGTACGCCCAGCCTGGCGCTCCTCCCACCTCTCTCGCCTGGGTCCGCCATGGAGCCGGGTGAGAGAAGGGCGGGCGGAAGGCGGCGGCAAAAGCGCACGCGGGGCAGCAAGTGCACGCAAGTGGGGTGCGCGCGCAGTGCCCCATCCTGCCACGAGCTACTTCAGATGGGCTCGCGAGCTACTAGTCGATTGCGATCGACTTCCTGAGCACCCCTGGTCTACATTATCTTTACAAGTGTCATGATGTTTGTACGTAAACCAATTCTTTAAAGTTTTAGGATCAACTGTCTTTTTCCGTATCCTGTTTCATTATGGGCTATCTCAACAAGTACAGGGCACATTCATATTTGAGACTTGAGCACTATACTCCATCAACGCATGTGAAGAAGTAGACTGTCATCCTCAACAAAATCTGCTAGTTTTAAAGACTCTTCCTGCCCCTCCTGGGTCCCTTCCCTGCTTTCTCTTTGCCCAAATAATATCCTATTGTACTGGCTCCGGAGCCCCTGGTGGCGCAGTGGGGAAAACTGCTTTGCTACTGATCAAAAGGTCGCAGGTTCAAATCCAGAGAGTGGCGTGAGCTCCTGCTGTTAGCCCCAGCTTCTGCCAACCTAGTAGTTCGAAAACATGCAAATCTGAGTAGGTACCGCTCCAGAGGGAAGGTAACAGCGCTCCATGCAGCCATGCTGGCCATATGACCTTGGATGTGTCTATGGACAACGCCGGCTCTTTGGATTAGAAATGGAGATGAGCACCAACCCACAGAGTCAGACGCAACGGGACTAAATGTCGGAGAAAACCGTCACCTTTACCTTACTGTGCTGGTTCTTCTCTTCCTGAAAGGATTTCTCATGCAGGTCCATCTCTAACATTAGGCAAACTGAGGCAACACAGGAGACAACCCTGCCAGTGGCATCCCCAAAGCCCTTATTTCAAACCTCTTATCATAACCACTACTGTCCTCACTATGTGACATGTTTCTGTTTTGTGCTCTCTAAACTAACCTGTTGTCCACATATGCAAGGAAGAATACCCTTCTGTTCCCACTACTGAAGGGAAATCTAACCAGAGAAGTCTGAATGGTTCCTTCACTGGAATAGCAGGAGAAGGTGCCATAAAGTCCTTTGTGCCAGGTGGCAAAACATCTTGGGTCAGTCTTGCTGTCCGGAAATTTTTTTCCCAAGTGGGTGGCACATGCCAGCCATTTATTTTTTTCCTCAAATGCCTTTCCTTGGGGGGCGGATTTTTCCAAAAACATTACAGTGGAAAGGGCAGTGTGTTTACAGATAATCCTCCTAAGACCTTCGGTGCAGAAATGCAGTTTGTAAGAACTGGGTTGCTCAACTCTGCTGGCATTTTGTAACTACTCTGTCGGAAAAATTACTATCCTCATCCCTAAATCCCTTTGAGATGCTGCCAAAGCCCCGGCAGCTTCATAACTGCAGTGCCGCTTCCAGACAACAAGGTAGGCTGGAAATATCAAGCATCTCCATCAAGCACCATTTTTGAAATTTCTGGCCCTCCCACGCCACGTTGATGTCTCTCCAGAACTCAGAAAAGTTATATTTTTGTGGAATAATTGCCAGACTATCTACTCCAGTAAGGCCATTTTGGTTGTTAAACAGAAATCCTTATGGGATGAGAACTGAGAGCAACTTTATTAATCTGCTACTCAACAGATTTTAAAATACCATTGTAAGGCTATTCTTTTCATACTAAAACAGGTAAAAAAAACACAAGTCAAAAATAGGGTTGTGGCAATAACACATCCCTGTTTGAAACCTGATTCTACCTTAAATGGGTCACTTTGGGATGTTCACAAATTAGTTAGGACATCCGATTTTTTGGAGGATGGTCCAGAGAGCACTGCGATTCACTGTGTCGAATGCCTTTGCAAGGTCAATGAATGCCATGTACAAAGGTTTTTTCCCCTGCATTTTCTTGGAGCTGTCGTGCAGTGGAGATCATGTCCACTGTTCCTCTGGAGGGGCGGAAGCCGTTCTGGGATTCTGGGAGGGTGTCTTCTGAGAGAGGTAGAACGGGGTTTGCAAGGATTCTTGTGAGGATTTCCCCAGCGGAGGTTAGAAGGGATATATCTCGATAGTTTCCGCAGTCTGTTCTTTCCCCCTTTTTGAAGAAGGTGATGATGGTGGCATCCTTGAAATCTGCTGGATTTTCTTGGTCACTCACACTTTTTCAATGAGCTGGTGGAGTTGTTGTGCCAGCTCAGGCCCTCCCTCCTTGAAGATTTCGGCAGGGATCCCACCAGGTCCGCTGGCTGTGTTATTTCTTTGTTGGCTGATGGCATTGCTGACTTCTTCCAGACTTCCTGAAAGCTCATATCTGGTGTGTTGTTGCGGGATTTGTGAGAGAATGTCTTCAACCACGTTGAAGCTGCAATTCAGGAGACTTTGGTAGTGTTCTTTCCAATGTCGTGCAATTTTTTTTTTGTCCTCCAGAAGTTTGGTTTCATCTGATGAGCGTAGAGGCTGTATGCCATTGCTTCTTGGTCCGTAGATTACCATTGTGGCTTTGAAAAATCCCTGAGCATCATGGGTGTCTGCCAGGTGTTGGATTTCTTCAGCCTCCTTTGTCCACCAGATGTTCTTGAGTTCTCTTGCCCCTCTTTGGACCTCAGCTTTTGCACTGGCGTAGATCTTTTTCTTAGCAGCACAGTTGACGTCTCTCTACAAAGTTTGGAAGGCTTTCCTTTTCTTGTCAATTAGCTGTTGGATCTCGTTGTAATTTTCGTCAAACTACTCTGGATGTTTCTTGGTATTGATATCAAATAGTTTCTTTGCAGGCTGTGATGATGGAGGCCTTCAGTTTGTTCCAATGTTCCTCAACATTTTCAGGATGTTCTATGGATAGGTGGTCCTTGAGTGTTGTTTGGAGAAGGGCTCATTCGGAGGGCTCCTGAAGGGCTTGGGTGTTCATTTTGTGCTTTGTTTTTCTTCCTTGGAGTCTGCGCTTGGGTGCGATCTTGATAGTCATCATGGATCGGATTAGCCTGTGGTTTGTCCAGCAGTTGTCAGCACCTGTCATGGCTCTTGTGAGAAGCAGCGTGTACAAAAAAGAGGATACGAACACGTAGTCAAATAATCATAGAACAGTTTATATATAAGGAAACATAGTCATCACAAGGCCCCACTGGGCAATAAACGTAGGTTAAGGTTCCCCCCATGCTGATGTTGACTACCATCTCCGCCGAAGTGAAACCTGCTGGATCCTTTACCTTAATTGCGAAATTCCCGCCGGGCTAAAAAAAAAGGTCCGTATTAACGACCTGCTCCGCTAATCAGCAATTCCACCTGTTGCGCTTTCCCCTTACATCCTACTTAAATCCTCTTTACCTTGGGCTCTCTGCTACATGCCCTGGACTCTGCTACTGAGTGATTTCCTCTTGTTGGGTGAGCGTCCTCCTGCCCGCTTTATTGTATTATTTTTGTTATTACTATGATGTATTACCGGATCAGCATTATGGCTTTTATATCTTGCATGAATCTCGCATTTATTATGTACTCTGTTTGAACATTTTGGATAACTTTTGGTTGCATTCTGGATACTATGTGTCCTCATTGTGTATTTGCTTATTATCACATTATTGTGATGATTCTGAGATATACATATATGTTTTACCTTAGGCAAGTCCAGCCATGACCATAATTACCGCCTGATGGGACAATTCTGGCTTTGAGAAAGACCTGTTCTAGGTCGAAACGAGTGGTGGATCCTTTACAAACGTCTCGTCGGCCCTCATACCAGCCTACCTAGTTGATTACAAATACACCCGTTTTGGGTTGTTTCGATTTGGATTTCCTTTTTCCACCCTGTGGGCTTATCTCCATCTTTGGTTCTCCATTTGGATGTGTTGAATTTTGGACATGGACTAACCTCTTGGGTATTTACCCATCCTTCGATTTAGACACACTAATAGCGCATTGGCGCACACCATTTATTTCTCATACGTTTATAGCCCAGTGGGGCCTTGTGATGACTATGTTTCCTTATATATAAACTGTTCTATGATTATTTGACTACGTGTTCGTATCCTCTTTTTTGTACACGTTGTTTCGTAACCACCCCGTCTTTGTTTTTGTCTTGTGAGAAGCAGGTCGTGGCGGTCTCTGGCACGTGTGATTACGTAATCTAAGGCAGGGCTGTCCAACTTCTACCAGACCTGTGGCCGGAATTCCGGTTACTGATGACCTGGGGGGCCGAAGGGTCTGCCTCCGCCCCCGGCTCCGCCCCCTCCCTGACTCCGCCCCTGCCCCCGCCCCAGCTCCGCCCCCTCCCTGGCTCCACCCCCTCCCCGCCTTGGAGGTGTCTGTGGATGACACCGGGGCTTTTTACTTGGAGGTAGAGATGAACACCAAAATCCAAGTCTCAAGTCCCAGTTCCTGCTTTGAACTGGATTATATTGCAGTGTGGACTCAGGGCTCTTCCACACAGCCATATAACCCACAAAACCTGCTTTGAACTGGATTATATTGCAGTGTGGACTCAGGGCCCTTCCACACAGCCATATAACCCAGAATACCTGCTTTGAACTGGATTATATTGCAGTGTGGACTCAGGGCCCTTCCACACAGCCATATAACCCACAAAACCTGCTTTGAACTGGATTATATTGCAGTGTGGACTCAGGGCCCTTTCACACAGCCATATAACCCAGAATACCTGCTTTGAACTGGATTATATTGCAGTGTGGACTCAGGGCCCTTCCACACAGCCATATAACCCAGAATACCTGCTTTGAACTGGATTATATTGCAGTGTGGACTCAGGGCCCTTCCACACAGCCATATAACCCACAAAACCTGCTTTGAACTGGATTATCGAAGTCCACACTCATATAATCTAGTTTAAAGCAAATAACATGGGATTTTATTCAGATGTGTGGAAAGGAAGTCAAATAAGAAGCCAGGGCCCTTCCACACAGGCCTATAACCCTGAATGATAAGGCATAATATTCATTCTGCCTCTGCTAATAATAATAAGTCCAATCTCCTTCTGCTATAAGGGGAAAACACAATCAAAGCATTCCTCACAGATGGCCATTCAGCCTCTGATAATGATAATAATAATAATTAATATTATTACAATGGGTCCCTAGAACAGGAGACCTCCAAGGGCCATCCAGTCCAATCTCCTTCTGCTATAAGGGGAAAACACAATCAAAACATTCCTCACAGATTACCATTCAGCCTCTGATGATGATAATAATAATAATAATAATAATAATTACAATGGGTCCCTAGAACAGGAGACCTCCAAGGGCTATCCAGTCCAATCTCCTTCTGATATAAGGGGAAAACACAATCAAAGCATTCCTCACAGATGGCCATTCAGCCTCTGATGATGATGATGATAATAATAATAATAGTAATAATAATAATAATAAAAATGGGTCCCTAGAACAGGAGACCTCCAAGGGCCATCCAGTCCAATCTCCTTCTGCCATAAGGGGAAAACACAATCAAAGCATTCCTCAGCCATGTTGAATCAAACTTGGCAGACTCAACTCTCATGAGAGCAACAGAAAGTACTGAACCTTGAGTTTGGGAGTTGTAGTTCTCCTCCATCCAGAGAGCACTGTGGACTCAAATAATGATGGATCAGGACCAAACTTGGCAGGAATCCTCAGAAGAGGAGGAAGCCGGAAAGGGAATGGAAGAGCACCCCCCACTCGCTCAGAACTCAGCCCCGCCCCTTTTTGCTCTGGCCACGCCCCCTCTCGCTTGGTGCACTCTCTCTCCTTCCCTCTTTCATTCAGGAGGTGCAAGGGGGAAGGAATGAAAGGGGGAAAGAGAGAGAGAGAAGGAGGGAGGGGGGGGAGAGAGAGAGAAACAAGAAGACAGGAAAGAGTGCCGAGGCAACAGGGAGAGGGAGCGCACGAGGAGGGCGAACACACACACACACACACATTTTATTTGCCGCCTCCCCTTCTTCCCCCTCCCTTCCCTTCACCTCCGCTTGCCTGCCTGCCTGCCTGCCTGCTTCTTCAGGTTTGTGGCCGCCGCGAAAGGGAAGGCCGCAGCTGGCCATCCCCAGCCTCATGGAGGGAGGGAGGGAAGGAGGAGGAGGAGGAAGGGAGCCTGCTCTTCCTCCCTGCCCCACCCCTCACCCCCCCCATGAAAAAAATAAATAAAAATATTCAAAAAAATATTCAAAAAAATATTCATAAAAATTAATAAAAATATTTTTTTAATCTTAAAAAACGCAGATATCTTACAGGAGGGTAGGGGGCCGTGGGGAAGGGGCTGGGGGCCGTATACGGCCCGCGGGCCGCCAGTTGGACAGCCCTAGTCTAAGGGGTGCCAATGCTTTGACCAGGGGTGCTTCCAAGATGTCATGAACATTTTTTTCTGGAGGAAGAGCGTGTTGGTAATGAAAAGGTTGCGTTTTGCACATTTGGTGAGAAGCAGGATGCCATTCGAGTTGCTCTTTCCAACCTCATCTTTTCCTATGATCCCTGGCCGCAGGTGTAAGTCTTGCCTGACTCTCGCATATTAAAGTCCCCCAGGAGGGTGATTTTGTCCTCCTTAGGTATCTCTGATAGCATGGTGTCTAAAGTCTAAAGATCACCTGTTGTCGCCGGCGCCGCCTTCCTCCATTCGCGCGTGCACGCTCCCAGCGCCGCCTTCCTCCGCTCGTGTGGCTTTGGAGACCGCTTCGAGCGTTGGCGCATGTGCGCTGGGTGGAAGCGGATGGAGGCAGAGCGTAGAGCTCTTGAGGTGCGGGCTGGGAAGGGCAGGGCGGCGACCGAGGAGGAGGAGGCCGAAGCAGCCCGAGGGGGAAGAAGCAGCGCCGAAGCAGCCTGAGGGGAAAAAGAGCCAGGCCCGGCTCGGCCTCGGAGGACTCAGCCTCCTGAGGGGTGATGCGATTGACAGCCGGCGAAGAAGGAAGAAGCCGCACTGGCGGAAGAAGGCTGCGGCGGGAGAGTGCGCGGGGCTTCCGGCCTCTCACCGCAGCTTCCGGATGAGAGGCAGGGCGGAGGCTTTTAGAAGAAATCCAGAAGGAATGAGTATCAGGTCCTCCTGGTCAGTTGCAAGGTCGATTGGTGTAGGGTGGCAACCTGTGCTCCATAGGGTTACACTCCCCGAGGATATATGTCTTATGTCTTCAGCTTGGGGTGCTCCTGGACTCACCTCCCCCCGCTCCTCCCTCTCTCTCTCTCTCTCTCTCTCTGGAGTTACACTTTAAAATGTACTTGTTCCAACTTACATACAAATTCAACTTAAGAACAAACCTACAGAACATATATTGTTTATAACTTGGGGACTGCCTGTACAGAGAACACATTCTAAACACTGTAGAGTCTCAGCCAAACATTTCATCTCCGTTTGTCACTGAGCTTAAAATAACCAACCAAAATGAAGGGACTTTCCAGCAAAATATGCAGCCCCGTCACTTGTTTCCCACCCCTCCTTCCCCAATGCCTGTATATACATGTTCTCCACACACCGGGGCCACCGTGATTGCAGCATCCTCCCCACTCCAGCCAATGACCTTGGGGTACCATAAAAGGAAAAATTGATTGCCTTTCTTCAAAGCCTTGATACTCAAAGTGTACACACCATAAACAGTCATTGCCTTGCCACAGGAGACCTTGGGAATTCTAGTTCGGTGATGAGTTGCCATTACCTCCACCAAATACTGTTCATACTTGATGTACCATGGCTGCTTAATAACTACTATAAATTTCACATGATTTTAAAAGCAATCTCTATTTGGCTGCTGGAGGGGAACCAATGGAAGGAGATACAGGTCTGTACTATTGCTTTACTGCGGAGGAGCAATAGTAAACTTCCTTGTGAATTTCTAATTACTTTCCTGAATTGGCCAAAAGCCACAAGGGGCCACCCTTGTGCTTCAGCAGCATGGATGAATACAGAGACAACCCATAAGATAGCAATCATGTGCGATTATGTCAGTTTGAGAAGCACAAGTGATTTATTGCTGGGTGTTACTGAGGTATCAGCAAACCGACAGCATCCTCCCCTTCCATTCTGTCCTTAGATTACAAATTGCAGGAAGAATTTCATGTTGTCATATGAGAGGCTAAACAGAGTGAGAAAAAATGAGCCAGAACACCCAAGCTCTCACCCACACTTTCAACAATTCAATGCAAGAATGACATTTATCCACCCTTCTTTCACTCTCGCCAACATTTTAATCACAATATGACAATTTTAAATGCTTAAACACAAATGAACCATTGGACACTTTAAAATACTTGCAGTTTCATGTTCTTATGTTTCTTTTGTAAAATTGTATTATAGCATATAGGAGCCCCCCGGTATTGCAGCAGATTAAACCGCTGGGCAGCTGAACATGCTGACTGAAAGGTCAGCGGTTTAAATCTAGCAGTTCAAAAACATGCAAATGTGAGATCAATAGCTACTGCTTCGGCGGGAAGGTAATGGCAGTCATGCTGAGCACATGACCTTGGAAGTGTCTACGGACAACGCCAGCTCTTCAACTTAGAAAAGGAGATGAGCACCCCCCCCCCCCCCAGAGTCAGACACGACTAGAATTAATGTCAAGGGGAAACCTTTACCTTTTTTACAGCATGTGGACTGCAATTTTTTCCCAGAATTCTCCAGCCAACCTACTCACAACAAGATATCCTAAATCCCTGGTAACTTACACAATGATATATTTGAGTGGTGAATCTAAGAAGGTAGAATTTTCAATATGATTAACCCAGGTATGAATGAAAGCCAAACCCACAACCACAACTGAAACTAAAGGGACAAGGGATCAGTGAAAAACAGCCAGAACACAAAACACAGGTGGACAAACATGTCAATGTTGTGTAATCACACTGCACTTAAAACAAAATTATTTAATTATGTAACACTTAAGAGTTACATGTTTCTCAGCTATCCAAGTGTTGCGTTACTGGCCAGAACAACAGGAGCGAATTTACTTTTGGCTGATCAAAAATCAGAAAAACCAGGAGTGTTGCATTCTGGAATGCTCCTCTTTGTAGCTTCAGTCTTGCAGATCTCTTCTGGGCTCTCAAGGGGAAGGAAAATCATTTCTAGAGTAGGAAAGGTGTATGTTGCCATGGAGTATAATGATAGAAGTACACCAGTTCTTAATTTTAGGATTTTGTCACTATTTTTGAGGCAATAGAAAATTGCCACTTTTACTCTAATTTGGCATTTTGGGGCCTTGAACAAGTCAGTTCCTTGTTTCCTGTGCCCTTTTTATTTACAAGCACTTTCGGTTTCCAAATGTCTCATTAGAGCATTTGCTTATTTAGCCAATCAGTCACACAAATTGTAATCCCTGGCACTGTGCCCCTGTTGCCCACCACCACATTCCTACCAACCCCACTCAACTCCACTCGGCTAGAGGCACATTCATTGGGAAGAACATGCTCTATGCTTTTACGAGAGGTGTTCATTAAAGATTTCCCCATACCCACTTCCTGTGGACTGAGAGCAATGAAACTTGGCCCAGTTATGAGTCCTTCTCTACATAGGTGCCACCTAGGGACACAGACTTCTCCCATCTTTTTACGCAACTGTAAACACCTCGCTTGTAGAAGTCGACAGGTTGCTCCAAAAGCAATGTTGTGATTTTGGAAATCAGAGCCTCGTCATCTGAAAAATGCTTGCCCTTCAAAAATAACTACATTGTTGGGAAAAGGTGGAAGTCTGATGGTGTGAGGTTGGGTGAATATGGGGGTACGGTAGAATATCAAAGCCACAGGAGTATGCTTCCATTTGGGCAACATAAGAGTTGTGAACTGGTGAATTGTCTTGCAGAAGGCGGACACCTTTGGTGAGCATGCCACGCCTCTAGGTTTTGACGGCCTCTTGCAATTTTCGCAGGTGAAGCATAGTATGCCCCAGTGATCATGGTACCCTTTGCTAGGAAATCCATCAAAACTATGCTGTGCTGGTCCCAAAAAACTGTGAGCATGACCTTGCCTGCTGAGAGTTGGGCACGTGCCTTCTTTGGAGGCGAATGGCTACGTGACGATTTTCCAAAATGGTGACCTGCACTTGCTGAATGGTGTGTTCATTGATAGCAGAGTGGGGTCACCCTGGAATTGGAGCGGTTTGCACCAATGTCCGATCACATTTGAATTGACAATGCCAGTTTTTGACTACATCATATGATGGGGAATCATTACCATAAACCTCTTTCACCTCATGGAACATCTCCTTTGGTGTGCGGCCTTTCAAGTAAAGGAACTTGATGACTGCTCTGTTTCCACTGGGTCATTATCAAACCTCTCACCACTTCAGCACCTGTAAAATGAAGACCGTTAACAGTTCTGAGTTGTAAATTGGCACGTAACCTATAGAGTCATATATTATTACGCATGTGCAGTTTCAGCATCCTGTGATAAATACAACTGGGTCTGGGGAAATCTTTAATGAATGCCCCTCGTATGATTTGTAACCCTGATCTTGTACATGTTGAACAGTCTTTCCCCTCTAAAGATGACAGGCCATCCTCAGTTCCACCTACCCACAAATAAATGGCAGAGGGTGGGCCGGAAGGCACAGTCCATCTCATCTGGCCTACAGATGTCTGCAAGGAAGTGCCTCCCCATTCCTATATCCCTGGAGTAGAATCAGTCACTCTCTGTCAGCATTTGCAAGTGATGTCTCACTGCTTTGGTCACTAACCTAAACACTGAATGGAGCTTTCCTTGCCAGTGCATTCACCAGGGACCCAATGACATCAAAAGGGAATGGCCATCCAGCACCACCCAACCTATGGGAGCCTGCTAGGGGTGGTGGATCTAGACTAGAAAGGACTGCTAAAGGAATAGTCCCCCATTTTAACTTAGACGCAGAGTTCAAAGGGACCAGATGAAGTATCTAGTCCATCTCCTACCACAGGGCTGTCCAACTGGCGGCCCCGGGGCCGGATCCGGCCCTGTAGCCTGTTGGACACGGCCCCACCTATGCCCTCAGCCGCCATTTTTTAAAAATTTTAAAATCGATTTTTAAAAAAAAATGGCGGCCGGGGGGGGAGGAGGCGGGGCAGGGAGGAGGAAGAGAGCTAGCTTCTCCTTTTGCGCCCCCTCCTACCTAGGGCGGGGCCGCGAAAAAGGGCAGAAGGCGGCGCCAAGAGCAGCGCGTCACAGGCCTGGCGTGACGCGCTGCTCTTGGCACCGCCTACTCCTTTCGGCGGCTCCCCGGCCTAGGAAGGGAGGGGGGGTGCCGAAAAGGGCGGCGTGCCAAGGGGCAGCGCGTCACGCCAGGCCTGTGACGCGCTGCCGTTGGCGCGCCTTCTGCCCTTTCAGCGGCTCCCGGCCTAGGAAGGGAGGGGGCGCCTAAAGTAGGCGGTGCCAAGAGCAGCGCGTCACGGCAGGCCTGTGACGCGCTGCTCTGGGCGCCGCCTACTCCTCCTTTTTCGGCGGCTTTAGGAGGGGGTGGGGCCTGGGCTGGGGGCGGGGCCTGGGGGCGGGGCCGAGTGGCCCCGCAGGTAATCAGTGACCTCTTATCCGGCCCTGGACCCGCCAGAAGTTGGACAGCACTGTCCTACCACATAGAGATCCATTGTTTAAGACAGTGTTTTTCAACCTTTTTTTGAGCCGCGGCACACTTTTTACATTTACAAAATCGTGGGGCACACCACCAACCAAAATGACACAAAATGACACTCTAACACAGTAATACATATATTCAATATAGATATCCTGGCATGAATGGCAGAAAGACACAAACTTCCCACACAGAACTCCCATAACCAAGAGAAAATACTGTAAGAGTTTGGTGGGCATTGACGTTGAGTTTTGGAGTTGTAGTTCACCTATATCCAGAGAGCACTGTGGACTCAAACAATGTTGGATCAGGACCAAACTTGGCATGAATACTCAATATGCCCAAATGTGAACACAGATGGAGTTTGGGGAAAATAGACCTTGACATTTGGGAGTTACAGTTTCTGGGATTTATAGTTAACACACAATCAAAGAGCATCCTGAACTCGTGCAACAATGGAATTGAACCAAACTTGGCATATTGAACTCTCATTACCAACAGGAAGTACTGAAAGGGTTTGCTTGGGGATTGACCTTGAGTTTGGAAGTTGTAGTTCTCCTACACCCAGAGAGCACTGTGGACTCAAACAATGTTATGTTATGTTGTTTGTTTTCTATCCAGAATCACCATGTTGGAAGGAGGCTCACCACTTTAAGGTCCCTAAAACAGGCATGGGAAAACTTCGGCCCTCTGGGTGCTTTGGACTTCAACTCCCACCATTCCTAACAGCCTGAGGCTCTTTCCTGCTTAAATGGCTGAGGGAGAGAGGAGGAAAAGAGCCTGAGGCTGCTAGAAATGCTGGGAGTTGGAGTCCAAAACACCTGGAAAGTCCAAGTTTGCCCATGCCAGCTTTCGACAGAGACCTCTTCCTCCCCCTTCACGCCCCTTTCCCCCCCTCCTGCCGAACACTTACTTTTTCTTCTACACTGCCGCTTCTGCCGCCATTTTGATCTGAGAGGGCAGTGTGAGCATGTTCAGGAGGGGAGGGGGGAGGGAGGAAGACGTGACCCGTGCGGGCGCTACTGCACAGACTCACCCCAGAGCAAAGCGAGGCAAAGCGAGCAGAGCGAGGCTGGGAAGAAGGGAGCCCGAGTGGAGAAGAAAAAGCGTTCAGCAGGAGGGGGAAGAAAGGGTATTGGAGGTTCCAATTTCCCACAGCACACCTGATGATCGCTCACAGCACACTAGTGTGTCACGGCACACTGGTTGGGAAACACTGGTTTAAGAACTCTGCTCTAGTTAATCTATTACTTCAAAAAGTTAAAGTAGGATTAGGTGACTTAAGAAGGTCTGGCCGTCTATTACAGCCTCCCAATGAAATCCCACCCATCCATGCTGCTAAAGTCTTGAATCATAGCAAGTCACTATCAGGTTGTTGACTTTGAACTTCCAGTTGTCTAAAAAACACTCAGTGCTTAAATAAGAACCGGTGGTTGGATGGGCCTGAGTTGATTACCAAAACACACCAGATAAGGAGGAACGCATTATTAGGTTGGGATGTAGCCTAATAATAAACCGTTGGAATCAAAATATAACTCTCAAAGCTATGGCCACTGTATTGAATTATCAAAACTGTTAAAGTAATTTGGCGATAAGTCAAAGGCGCAAAGGCTCATTTTAGGATGTTTCCTCCTACCAAAGCCAGTTTGTCACTATTTGTCTCTGGATCCAATAAAGTGATGAAAGCATGGTTTCCAGAATTGATGGTTTTTTGGTGGAAGAATCATCTGTAGCTGATATATTGTATTTCTAGATGCAGATTTTGTGTAAAATTTGGCCAAAGTAAGAATATGAACCCACTAACAGCTTTGTGAAAGACATCGTAGGAACTGCTGTGACGTCTTAACTAAGCTTCTTGCGTACTATGAGGATTGTTTTCCCAGAAAATACTAACATGCATATAACACTGGCGGCAACACAACACTGAGACATATATACATATATGTGTGTGTGTGGAGAAAACTTATGTGGGTCACCAAACTCTGACCAGATTAAGGCCCACATTGCATATAGTGAAGAAGCAGCATCACGATTGAATGAAAAGCAGATATACTTTCATTATATTTACTGGAAATGTCTAGGAAATGGAATTTAAACTGAAGGCATTCCACATACACTGTCAGACGATTGCTGGGAAAAACAAAGTTTGATTTCATCTGCAGTACAGATGTAGCAAAACACCAATGTGGAGGATTGGAGCCACCTGAACTGCTATTGTCACACATCCTGCAGTCAGTTCTGTGACACTTACATAGTTGTCATCTCAATACTACATACAGGTGATATACCTAGTTGCCTTTGAAAAGTCATTCATATTCCAAAAAAACATGTTGTCATCATTGTTGGAATCCGAGGGCATAAAAATCAAACACTGCAAATCCAAGCTGTGCTCGGTATGGATCATCTACCTGGTTAGGAAGACAGAATTATTTAATTTAGAGCTCTGGATTACTGCATACAAGGATTACTGCGCACTTCAGTGCACCCTTCTCAATGTTGCTCCTGTTGGAAATAGAAAAAGCTGAATAACCTCATCGCTTGTTCATTGTAATGTCAGAACCTGGCAGTCTGTCTTGTTAAGTACAGTTTAACTCAAAGGCACACTGGAGATTTCCGGTACATACAAAAAAAGTTACATGGTGCTTTTGCCCATGTGTTGAGAATACATTTTAATAAAAGGGAGTGCATTACTTTGTCTTTGAAAATGTTGATCTTTGTAATCCTCAGGTTACCGTTATAGACAAACAGAATTCACATGAAAACTTTTTCAGGTCTCTGGTGGTCCTGACATATCATAGGATGGGAATCATTGGTGGAAGTATGCAGGAGTTGTTCAACAGGAAACAAAAGGAAAAACACCCCACAAACATCATATGAAAGGCCTTGAGGGAAAAATCAGAAATTGTACTGTTACTGTAGTTTAACTTCTACTGTGGTGGCAGTGACAGACTGTATTTCTAAGCGCGAAAATTACTGCAGATGCAGACTGCAGCCAGGAAATCAGAAGACGTTTACTTCTTGGGAGGAGAGCAATGACCAATCTCAATAAAATAATGAAGGGTAGAGCCATCACACTGGCAACGGCCAATTTTCTCACACCAGAAGCGACTTGCAGTTTCTCAAGTCGCTCCTCACACACACACACAAAACTGGCAACGAGGATCCGCATAGTTAAAGAAATGGTATTCCCCATAACAACCAATGGATGTGGGAGCTGAACCATAAAGAAGGCTGAGCGAAGGAAGATAGACGCTTTTGAATTGTGGAGTTGGAGGAAAATCCTGAGAGTGCCTTGGACCCCAAGACCAAACCAGTCCATACCCCAGGAAATAAAGCCTGACTGCTCACTGGAGGGAAGGATATTAGAGACAAAGATGAAGTACTTTGGCCACATAAGGAGAAAACAGGAAAGTTTAGAGAAGATAATGATGCTGGGGAAAATGGACGGAAAAAAAAAAGAGGCAGACCAAGGACAAGATGGTATACTTGAAGTGACTGGCTTGACCTTGAAGAAGCTGGGGGTGGCAATGGCAGACGGGGAGCTCTGGCTTGGGCTGGTCCATGAGGTCACCAAGAGTCGGAAGTGACTGAACAAATAAAAAACAACTAAACAAACCAGTCAGTTGTTATTGTGCGCCATCAATTTGTTTCTGACTTACGGCAACCTTGCTGCAGGATTTTCTTGGCAAAGGAGTTCCCCTTTGCCTTTGTCTTCCTATATGGCTGAGTGTGAATTGTGCAAAGTCTCCCAGTAGGTTTCCATGTTGTTGTTGTTTATTCCTTTAGTCGCTTCCAACTCTTCTGTGACCTCATGGAACAGCCCACGCCAGAGCTCCCTGTCGGCTGTCACCACCCCCAGCTCCTTCAGTCAAGCCAGTCACTTCAAGGATGCCATCCATCCATCTTGCCCTTGTTTGGCCCCTCTTCCTTTTTCTTTCCATTTCCCCCAGCATCATTGTCTGCTCTACGCTTTACTAGTGTCTTCTCATGATGTGGCCAAAGTACTTCATCTTTGCCTCTAATATCCTTCCCTCTAATGAGCAGTCAGGGCTTTATTTCCTGAAGTATGGTTGGATCTTCTCACGGTCCAAGGCACTCTCAGAATTTTCCTCCAACACCACAGTTCAAAAGCAGCTATCTTCCTTCGCTCAGCCTTCCTTATGGTCCAGCTCTCACATCCATAGGTTTCCATGACTGAGTGGGATTCAAAGCCTGATCTCCAGAGTTGTAGTTCAATGCTCAAATCACTACACCATACAGGCTCAGGAGAGTCTGTATCTTGTCACAATCGTTTGCATTTCCAGTTAGTGAAAACTCACTGGGATAGCTCAAGTGCCTGACTTATTTTTTATTTTTACTGGCCTCAAGGCTCTCCAAACATAGCTAAATAAACTTGCATGTGGATAAGGCTTGAGAGCAGCATAGCAGTTTTCCCTACCAGAATGTTTATGACTTCAACCAATTTTCAAATATTTGAAATTTGAACCGCAATTGCTGTTGTATTTATTTCCCCCTTTTTATGAGGGTGGCAATACAAATTCAATCACAGCAAAGCATAACTTCAATAGATGAAAGCAATATGGTTTTCCCCAGAGTTCTATCCCTTTCATTTAAGCGACAGTAACGTATTAAGAATATTGACTTCTTTAAAATATATACATCTCCAATTACAGTCCCCCTGAGTCACAGTGCAGCATCCATTTCCTAAGCACGGGGCATCCAAGGTTAGAGGTGGCTGGGCCAGGGGAACTCCACATGCCTACATGCCATTGAGCATTGTTCTCTGGAATTTGCACAGTGGGGTGGATGGGAATTTGGAGGCTTGCCAATGCTAGCAGAAATCCATGAGCCAAGACTTTCTTCCTCCCAGGATTTCTGGAGAATCAGGAAGCTCCTGGCTCGCATCCTGGTATGGCAGAAGCTTATAGTGGTGCTCAGAAAACAGCCTCAATAGGGCAACACAGATGTCTACATACCTCCGTGAAAATTTCTTTAGAGGAAACTGACCTCACCGATTGCTTTCCTTGAAATAAGTCATTTTACTATGAAATGTGTAAGGCTATGATCCGTCAGACCATAATATATTTTACATTTGATTTGGTGTGTTGAGTAATTCCTGCCTACTGCCTGCCACAATTCACTATATGCTCTGATTCTAGTGCATTGTATTAGTTCAATGTATCTTCTGTCCCTCTAGAGCAGGCCTGGGCAAACTTCGGCCCTCCAGGTGTTTTGGACTTCAACTCCCACAATTCCTAACAGCCTACCGGGAGTTGAATTGTGGGAGTTGAAGTCCAAAACACCTGGAGGGCTGAAGTTTGCCCAGGTCTGCTCTAGATCCACCAAAAGGCTCCAACTCAATTTATTGAAGTTCTTCCCCTGACACTATCTAATGGCCAGGTATTGTTAAAACACACGAAGGTATCCAAGCTGTCAACACTAGTGTGTTCAGGCACTTTCCTTAAGCCTGATCGTATTCAGCCTAATGAGCTCTTAATCTGAAAATATGGTTCAAGCTTTCAGGAACAGTTTTGGACTCTTGCCTTTCAAACAAGGTACTGTCTGTTCACAGAAAGCATATGGAATGATTTTTAACCAGGGGCTATGGCAGTGGTTCTCAACCTGTAGGTCCCCAGATGTTTTGGCCTTCAACTCCCAGAAATCCTAACAGCTGGTAAACTGGCTGGGATTTCTGGGAGTTGTAGGCCAAAACACATGGGGACCCACAGGTTGAGAACCACTGGTTAGATGTTTGTTGCTGTTGTGGTTTTCTCGCTCTCTATCACCTCTGACAAGTGGTATATCAAAATCTCAGACTAAATAGAAAGAATGTCATATTAGTATTATCACATATAGAGTAGCTTATCCAACATAGACGAGCTGGCAGAACATTGGATTAGTGAAAATGTTGGATAATAAAGAGGGATTAAGGAAAAGCCTATTAAACGTCAAATTATGTTATGATTTTACAAATTAAACACCAAAACATCATTTTTACAATGAATTGACAGAAAAAGCAGTTGAATGCTGTAATAATCACTGTAGCAGTAATTACCGTATTTACGAATTTAGCACCAAAACATTGCAATGTACTGAAATAGCTGTGGATCGGGCAGAACATTGGATGAGCGAAGGTTAGATAAGTGAGACTCTACTGTACTCTCAAATAAAATTGCTATATATTTATATAGGCAGCACTTTATAATAACAGACTATCGACATATTCTGTATGTAATTGGAGTACAGGTACATAAACAGACGTACCTATACACACTCACATGGTGGTAGGGAGAATGCGTACAGACTGATAGGACAGGTGAATGCCCAGTCCCCAGGAGACATTAGAGATTACGACTAATGAGGGTCTTAAAGCAATAGCAACACATTGCTGCATCTTTGGAGCTATATAAACCTCCTTTGGAGACAGTGCACATTACTCTGGCAATGCACGAAACTTCAGAAATAATCTGCCCTTTCCAGCATCTCTTAGAGTCCCCGTTCGAGGGGAGACGGGCAGGGTACAAATATAGGAAATAAAAAATAAATAGAAACTAAGCAAATTGACTGTGCGACATATACAATTTTCCATTCTTTTGAAAAATGGGCAAAACATGAGAGGACAGTCTGATGATTTCCAGACAAAACTGTGTAATGAGTACACAAGTCAAAACACACGATTAAGAGTGTTTAGGGTTTTTATTTAATCTAAAAGCATGGTTTACAAGGTGAGATTCCAATATGGCATGGCAGAAGGCTAGTCTGAAGAATGCAAGCACTTCCATTTTGACCTTTCAGAAGAAAGCCTAGCAGCACAGTGCTATCCCAGAATTCACACAAAGTCTTCAATGACACATACATGGAACTACTAGTATTTACTCAGTCTATGGAGCCACTCAATTTGTGCATCTCATTTGTGCCCAATCTGACATGCCCTGTTTGATTAACAATGGCAATAAGAACTGGAAATTTCAGTGCCATACTTTAGGGACCGGGAATTCCCCAACATTAGTCACATCTAAAAAAACAGCTTTTGGGAAAGAATTTGAGACACAAATCCTACAAACCAGTCCAAGATATGCAACTAAGGAAAATGCAACATATAGCTTCTGCACACAATTTTCCAGAATTACATACAAATACATATTTTAACAAAGAGAACTGCAAAGTGATATGAACAGTAGAATGGGGGATAGGCTTCGACAACTAAAGCCTCAGAAAAAGCAATGTCATTTCTAGTGGATCAGCCAGACAGAAATTTAAAAAAACACAAAACTGGAGTGTAGGCTTGCTGCCTCGTAAAACAGCTTGGCAAGAAACTCTACCCAATGTATACGACAATTTCCCTCATATGATCACTGCATTCTGCCTGTTTGCATTCATTCATGCAGTGTGGCATTTGTTACAATTTCTTGTTTGTTTCTCTTGCATACATCCGGTTTCCTTTTTTGTCACTGTAAATGTTCATGAAATAATACCATATGCTCTCCCATAGCAACATTCTAATACAAACACAGACTAATCTTTGTCCACTGGAGTACACAGATCATTTTTGTCTCTTATTAACACAATCTGCATCTGCATACAGTTCAACCCAATTCCATAGCAACTACACAAACACAAATGAATGCTTGGTTTTTTAAAAAGCATTTTTTCCGGGAAATAGAATGAAACTTAAAAGGCAGAAGGCACTGTTTGTAAGCAAACACAGCTTGAACTGCATAGCATTACTGGCTATAAATTGATTCTTTGCATCTGTACTTTTGCAACATGAGTCCTTCACTTCTATTTTGGCCTCTCCATTGGCGCCCCCTTGCAGTGGGGGAGAGGCTTGCGTACCCTAATGAAGTTGTGAGCTATGCTGGCGGTGGCATAATAGCCACTGGTAGGGCCTCCCATGCCAGACAGGTCACAACCGAAGGGTCTGACAAAGAGCGTCAAAGGGCAGGATGGGTTCTCTAGCCTTTTGGCAACCATCCTAAGAGAAGGAAAACTCTAATTTCAAACCCGGGCAGATGGTGCTCCTCTAACCCTGTAAGGTCAACCATCTAAGAGAAGGAAACTCGAACCAAACCTACGACCTGATGACCTTGCTGCCCCCACCCAGCTTGCTAGGCCCCGGCAGACGAACCTTTGGTTTAAAGGGTGAGGCCAGTTCTGTGCACGCTGTGCTCCACCAGAAAAATCCATTGCACAGGCTCGAAGGACACATCCCTTCACTTCCGTTAACTAGAGTGTGGGGAGTTTGATTTATATCACAAAAGTAATCCTCTATCATTCATATTAACTCAAAAGGAGTAAATGTAAACAGAATCCTAAAAAGCAAGTTCGTGAATTTAAGCACAAATATACACACTAAAAGTTCAGTACTAAAATTATCTGGGAATCTCATTGCTATTAGGGAGATTTACTAAGTTTGCATGTAGTGAAAGAAATAATATAAATGTTCTGAATGGTCAATTTTCCCTATTACCATTAGATGCAACTAAGAAAAGGAGATAAAAAACTGTTGGGTTTCAACCCTGGACTGCATAAATCTCCAGTCCTCAATGAGTAGGTATACTAGATAAGATTAGAGTGAGGGATTCCTTTCCCCACATTCCTATGCATGCTTTTCCCAGAAAGGGCTTTGTCTTTACTCTTCTTGCTTGTCACTACCTCCTCCCCCATTTGAAGATGGACTCTCTATGATGGATGAGATAACTTCCTCTTCAAATGTTTTTTTATTGCCCTGGCTTGTTGGCCATGTGATCATTCTCCATTGCACATGGATATTTTTGATATTTTATCCTTTTGTGTTCCTTTGAAGATGAGCTTAGTGAACTAGTTAGCTCCAAGATCCTTTTCTACCGTGTTTCCCCGAAAGTAAGACAGCGTCTTACTTTCTTTTGACCCCCAAAATCCCCACTACGGCTTACTTTTGGGGTACGGCTTACATTAGCCGACAGTACCTGCCGTACCCCGAAAGTAAGCCTTTCCCCTTGGCCGCCGCGTCACTCGGTCCCGCCTCCTCCTCCGCCGCCTCCACCGCTGCCTCCGCCGCCCGGCCTCCGCCGCCCACCTCCGCCGCCCGCCTCCGCCTGCCTCCTCCGCCGCCGCCGCAGCGGCCCACGCCTGCGCCCGGCGCGGCTGCACCGGCGCGCGCTGGGACCTACTGCCCATGCGCGAATGTCGCGCATGGGCAGTAGGTACCTGCGCATCTGACGCTGGCGCGCTGACGCAGGCGCTCTGACCTTCGGGACCAACTGCCCATGCGCAGACATTCGCGCATGGGCAGTAGGTCCAGAGGGCGCCTGCGTCAGCGCGCCAGCGTCAGGCGCCAGACGCTCGGTACCTGCTGCCCATGCGCGAATGTCCGCGCATGGGCAGTAGGTACGGAGTGCGCCCGGCGCAGCCGCGCCTGCCGCAGGCGTGGGGCCGCTGTGCGGCGGCGGAGGAGGAGGAGGCAGGCAGAGGCGGGCGGCGGAGGAGGCGGGACCGAGGAGGAGGTGGGACCGAGTGACGCGGCGGCCGGGGGTACGTCTTATTTTTGGGGTACGGCTTACATTAGCCAATCCCCCTGACACCCCCGATACGTCTTACAATCGGGGGTGTCATACTTTCGGGGAAACACGGTATCTAGATTGGGTTTCTTTTTACGTCAATAAATATTTTGAACCTAAACTTGTGACTTTGCAATCCTCTGCTATTCTGTTGAATGGAAGCTAATCCTGACTCACCGCACGTAACTTTCTGCTGGTTATGAAGTGTGTTTCTAGCACTCTGCTATGTTTTTGGT
Source organism: Anolis apletophallus (assembly GCA_030556195.1). Classification (NCBI taxonomy): domain Eukaryota; kingdom Metazoa; phylum Chordata; class Lepidosauria; order Squamata; family Anolidae; genus Anolis; species Anolis apletophallus. The sequence continues at coordinate 112,534,145 of JARBWK010000005.1, forward strand.
GGAATTAATAATAATAAACTTTATTTGTACCCCGCCACCATCTCCCCAATGGGGACTCGGGCCGCTTACATGAGGCCAAGCCTATCAACACAATAAAATCCATCAAAAACAACATAATCAATTACATAGAACATAAACTATAGGATACTACAATCAATGTAAAATTACAGTAAAATAAAACCATTTTTACAGTAAAATAAAACCAAGTGAGGGTTATTTTGAGCCTAACAGTGCTGATTTCCAATAAAAACAAATAGAAGCAGAGATTAATTAAAAATAAGATGATAATAGCATCCCAAACATTTCTAACTTGAGCAAGCAAAAACACATGGCTAGCTAAAATTCTCTTTACATCCATAGACCTGACTTCATTTGAATATGCCTTCAAGATACTTGCTGACTTATGGCAACCCAATGAATTTCATAATTTACTTAAAGGAATAATCAGAGGTAACTTTAAGATCATCAGTTCAGAAAAGTATTCATGAAATGTTTGCCCTTGCTTCATTTTACAAGGAGGAAGCCAGTAGGCGCCACAAATATATACTAGCCAGCTAGGACATCAGATGAAAACATGTGGAGAGGTATAGTACATGATGTATACTAATGAACTGAAGTTATTCTTTTCTTTGTAACCAACAATTCTCTTCAACCAAACAAAAACATATGAATCCTACTGGATCAGACAAAAGGCGTATCTAATCCAGCATACTGTTCCCACAGCAGTTCATCAGATACTTACAAGAAACACACAGGCAACATAAGCACTACATCATCCATTCTTTCGAACCAAGAAACAATGCTGCTTTAATCATACTGCATTGGAAGGAAACTCTTTTGTTTGTTAACACAATTACTTTCAGACCATAGACACAAGCCAGAGATCATGCATTCCCTCTTCAGCCTCAACTACAGTTAAGCATTGTGTCATCTGCAATTCAAGACTAACCCAAGTTCCAGAAAAATGTATGTTCACAAAATAACGAGGACCAATGGTGTTTGGGGGTTTTTTTTGGAGGGGGGAGATACTTACTATATATATATATAAATTTATTCATCTTATACCATATACAGCTGCATAAATCATATGATATCAGGCTTCCTGAATACACTAAAAGTGTCAGATTCCAACCCATCCTGGAAGCTAAGCAAGGTCAGCCTGGTTAGTGCTTGGATGGAGGACTGCCAATGAATACCAGATGCGATGGCTATATTTCACAAGGAGAAACTGGCAAACCCACTTTTGGGTATTCCCTGCCTATTAAATTCACAGGGGTGCCATAAGGCAATGTGAAGGTGTGTATACACTAGAGTTGGGCTCAAATCACTGTTAACCAAAAATTTTGTAGTTTTTGGAGGGGCATTTTCGTGTAATTTCCTAAAACAGAAAGGGGAAGAGAGAGACAAAAAGACCAGTAAAACGAATTCAGAGATACAATATTTTTGGAAACAGTTAAGTCCACAAAATATCTGAGGCAGGGGATCCGTGGCATCCCCAGCAGAAGAAGCCTCCTCCATATTTTCTTAGAAAGTTTCCTCCTCCTCCAGAGGGGGCACTTAGAACTCGCTTTCCCAGTGGCACTAGCATTGGGTGGCCATTGAAAGTTCCTCTCGGAGCATGATGGGAGTTGAAGTTTTTCTCTCTACGTGTCTCTCAGTCAATAAAAAGCCTGGTGGTGTCCATACTCTGGCTGGCTGAGAATGGATACAACTGGCAACTATAATTCTCTTGTAGTTTGTCTTATTTTTTAAAAAATATTATGTTTAAAACTTAAAATAATTGTAAAAAATCAGTAGATTGTTGAAATGTTTTGACACTTGGCAGGCCTACAGTTGTAAATGGGGTCTACAACTGAGGTCGGTTTCACCTCAGCAGATAGGCCTTGAAATGGCTGAGGATTGAGCCTTTAAAGTTTCCCATTATAGCCAATGGGCCGAATCTGTTGAATGAAACAGAAAACACCCCTCACCTTTTGGATAACTTTTTGGTAAACAAAATGAGGGGTCAGACAAAAAGGACCCGAAAACGGTATTCCTTTTGGTCTGAATGCAGATGACTAGTACACACACACTGTCGGACTAGTACATAATTTTTACTAGCTGTATCTTGGTACATCTCATTTCAAAATTTGCAGAATACACTGGAGAGGCCCATCAATTATTAAATCCACCTCACTTGTGACTGCTGCAGTGTCACAGCTTACAAGTAGATAATACTTTGGTATTGTACCATCAGAGATTCAAGTTGCAAGTGTACTTCAGAGTTATCTCCTTGTACACATCCAAGAAGGTCAGTACTGAGAACCCATGTCTAACCTGACAATATAACAAGATAATTTCATTCAATAGGTAAAATGTGATAAAAATGTGTTGTTCAGTAGCTTCTACCAGTCCTCCTGGCTTCTGGCATCTACATCCATGTACACATAAGGCAATCTACACCCTCCTCCATATCATTCCACTTTACCTCTCCCAATATGGTTGAACATCAAGTTCCATCACTCCTTACCTTGCAATCCAACAACATCAGGTGGAACGTGATTCTCACCTCTCATTCATAGGCAATTATAGAGATATGGATAAATAGGAACCTGACATATGCTAAGAGACAAGTTATATTCAAGGTTCGTCATTTGGAAGTTACTGTATTTCAGTTGATTCTGATCAAACAAGTCATTGTTCCCCATGGTCTTATCTCAGTTAATGAAGTGATTTTATCAGAAGTAAAACCAATGTTTTTCCCATTCTGGAAGCAGATCTAAAAAACAGGATGCATTTCAGGCACCTATAGGAAATAATGAGGTTGGTGGACATGACTCAGAGCAAGTTTGATTTTTTGTCTCTTTACAAATGCCCCACTAGGAAAGGCTTTTAAGATACTTTGGAAACTACCAACAATAGCCTTGGCTAGACAGATTGTAGCTCTTACTCAGTATGCCAGCTCTAATATCCCATTTTTAAGGGTCTTCTAATCTAGGCAGCTAATCTAGGGCCGTTCCAGACAGGCCCTATATCCCAGGATTTGATCCAAAGTTTTCTGTTTATCCCAGATTATCTGGCAGTGCGGACTCATATAATCCAGTTTAAAGCAGAAAACTTGGGGTCAGATCCCGGGATATAGGCCTGTCTGGAAGGGCCCCTAATATAGTATAGTATTTCACCACTTTTATATGTTCCCTGAAATAATTATGGAGTTTGCCGTACAACTTCACCTCCCTCCCCACTCCACCCTTTTTATTTTTTATTTTTTTGTAAAATCAAGACAATGAAGTGATATAATAAATACTCTTTCTTCCATGCAAGGACAATGAGCTAATGTTTGTTTAGTACTTTGAAGCTGCAAATGTACCAACAGAAGAACTGAAGTTGCAATTACCACAACACTTTTTCCAGTGCTTTGTCCAATCCAGCTTCAAATGACTCAGTTAATGAGATGCTTACAATTTCCCCTGAGAGACAATTGCGCAGTGCAGTTGAAGAAGTTGTCAAGATTTTTAGGCTATTCATCCAAAATTTGTCAACTGCATGAATTTGATGTTTTTGTTTTTGAACTGAAGTCCTTCCTGAACCATCTGGCAGATCTAATTACAGCACACCAGCCTCATATTCCTTATATTATTTGGGGGGGGGGGGGCACCAATATAGCCAGCTCAGTGGATCAGGTAGCAGGCGGTTCTCCATGGGAGGCATACTTATGTCTTGCTCAATCATTTACAAATTGCTTAAAAACACACCATATCTAGTTAATACCTAATACATTTCGTAGCTAATTTTAGAATGAGACATTTCCAAGGTACTTCATATATTAACACCAGTGCTGGTCACCTGCCACTGGTTCAGGAACTACATTAGTCTCTATGGGACTTTGAAAAGATCGAACCCCACCTGGCTTGATTTTTAATTGTTATAGTTCAGTAAAAACCTCCATACACAGGGACCATAGGGCAATTGCCTCAGGTTTCTATGCAATTTTTCAAATATCTACAAAATCAGAAACCAACTTAATGATTGAAGGAGGATTCTTTTAACCTTAAAACAACCCAAAGTTCTAAAAACATGGCAAAAATAAATATTTGTATATTCTTTTATTTGGGGGGGGGGGGGAAGCATGTGGCCTTGAGACCACATTTCTAACACTGTATTTACAAATAATTACAATTTTTTTGGATTTTCTATATCTGCAATTTTTTTCTTCTTTTTTAAAGTTTACAGTAGGAATGGGTTATAATTTGGGCAAGGTTTTAGTGTCAATATTAGAAAATGTTGGGCTTGGGGGACAAGATATGATCAAGATTTATGTGTTTGTTTAACATGCCATCATTCTCCCATCACAGGATCCAAGGTGGCTTACATAAATACTAAAACAAGATAATCCAAAAACCTGATAACACAATCATGTTTAACATACAGTACACACACCCCATAAAAATATTCCTGCAATCAATTAACCATGAAATGTCTGTTGAACAAAAGCAGGTCTTTGTTGTCATTTATTTTCAGGAAATGGAGCAAAAGTTAGGCTCTTTAAAATTCATTGTTTACAATAACAGACGATAATGCTTTCCAATAGGTTGAAAGCTTGAATTTTATATATTAAAATAGTTGTTCATAACTGATATATCTCCAGGAAGTCAGGTGAAAAATTAAGCTGCTTCAACCTCACGTCCAATTTGGCTTCTTCAGGAACTATCATGGATTTCCCCTTCTTCTTCTTCAGATGAGCTTTCCTTAACCAAGTCTTTACTGGATTTATTGGCTTCTGAAGTGGGGAAAAAGAAGAAAAAAATATATACAACATGTTCAGTTTTGTCACACCGACCTAGATCTGATTTTGCAAACATCCAAAGTAAAAAGTAACTAGCAAAATAATAGCTGGTGTGAAATACAGTAATTTGGGCCCTCATGATTTTATTTTAAAAAATCTTCAGAAGTGGTAGCTACTAGCTAATTGACTTTGTGTGTGTGTGTGTGGGGGGGGGGTTGCACCAAGATAACTGCAAACTGGTTTTGAAAGGATTGTTTCAAAAATTGAGACTCCTTTGTGATTCTCCTTATATTTGACACTCATCATAAAATGAGAGTTGCTCCTTGCTTTATTGCGAGACCACAAATCTGGTGTTAAACTAAATAAAGCTTATGATGTGATCACAACCTCTGAGGATGCCTGCCATATATGCAGGCGAAACGTCAGAAGATAATGCTTCTGGAACATGGCCATACCGCCCGAAAATCTTACAGCAACACAGTGCTTGGTTTTTATTTACTTCATGTCAAAAGCACTGCATAAATAAGTGTAAAACTGATAAAATAGAGGAAGCACAAGTGGCTAAATAATTTTAGACCAAAAACCGGCAACAGCAACTGCACTGTTTGTAGCTTTAAACAATTCTTCCTCTGTGCATGAGGCAGGGCATTGTAGGCAAGGATACAGATGCAGAGTTGTTGTTTGTTCTGCTCCCTACTCACACAAGGTGGAGGATTCTTCTAGGTAGTGCCATTTGGCCAGGTTGTCTTTGGATCTGCCCACTCCACTTCTGAGTCTGTTCAGGGACTTCCAAGTTGCCCATGCTTGGTAGGAGGGCAGTTTAGAGGGAACATTAAGTTTACATCCCCCCCCCAATCTTTTCGCTATGTCTGTAAAGGAAGGCTTACTAGAACATCCAAAGAGGTAAAATCCATTACTGCTTATTTCATTCTGTATCACTCTTTATCACTCCCAAAGATACTACTCTATGGTGAACTTGCCACGGGTCAGCGCAAGAGAGGCGCCCCCAAAAAGAGATATAAGGACTCCCTGAAACAACATCTCAGGCTCGGCCAGATTGATCACCAACAATGGTCCACCCTGGCCTCACATCGGGAGGCATGGAAATGCACTATCCACAATGCTGCGGCCTCTTTCGAGAAGACACGCCGAATGGGTCACGAAGAGAAACGACAACGTAGAAAGAACCACAACTTGGAATCGACATCACCCAAGGAGACTTTCTGCTGTGCTTTCTGCAACCAAACTTGCCTATCTCAGATTGGCCTTTTTAGTCATCAACGCACTTGTAAAAAGCATGGGATGAGTCCTTCCTAAGAATCTTCGTTCGTGAAGTAATGCCGAGAGAGAGAGATCACTCTTTATAAAGTTAAGCCCTGCATAACTTTGCCTGCGTGAAAAGACATTGTCTCAAGCTCATGAGAAGTCCCCATTCTTTGCATATAAGATCTGGAAACTGCCTTTCTGGCCATGAGGAGAGGGCCTTCCCAATGCTTGTTGTTCCTCTCTTCCACGTGAATGATGGTTGAATTTACTGTCATCCATAAACTGAATAGCACCTATCACTTCTGTAGTTAAAAAAAGTGTAATTTGTGCATGTAGGCGGGACACAGGAAAAAAACTGCCCAGCAAACATTTTCCTGATGGTAGTGGAAGAAAGGACGGGTGACAACTGACCCCCTTCCTTGCTCACTTGGGAAGTGCATTGTGAAGGAAAAACAATGGATCTCCAGGCACTATGTCCCTACAGTTCTGCAGCATAAAAGGCCCACACTGAAAGGGAGAAGCGTTATCACACTGTGAACCCAGTGAATGAGACACACACTGAACTGTACACCCATTTCCATGAGAAGATAAGAGAACTGAAGTCAAGAACTCTATAAAGTGTCTGTTTAGCTAAGAAGTATTAGTTTACATTGTAATTTTGAGATGGGTGGGATTGATTTTCCATCTTGCTGTAATGATGATTTACTTATTTTGCATTTTTAAAAGTTTTCCACGGGAGATTTATTATGGATGATTTTTTTAAAAAAGCTAGCATGTGTATATGGCTAAGAGACAGATACACTTCTATCTTTAGTTATAAATATTTGTAGAATAGAATAATGCAAATGGTTTTAGTCTTATTTATAAAATCTAATAAAGTTGTATTGTTAGGCAGCACTACATCTGTTATTTTGTCAGACTCCTCATTTGTCCAGTGGATTATTTGGGAATTCTTTGAGATTGGAATTTATTGAGACATGACGCATACATGTCACTGTTTTGTGTATTTCAACATTTCCGCATTATGTTTGCATGTTTTAGAGCCAAACAAGATGTTATGGATTCAAGCTGTTCCATGATTTAGGGAAGCTTTGTTGCTGATGTCATTCCATACATCATTAATTTCCCAAAGAGCTTGTTACCTTTCTCTTTGCTCTTGAACCTAACTGTTTTATTTATTACTAGCTTGGGTACTCAGCAGTGCCCGGGTTATTTGAAAAAGGCATTGTTTGTTTTGGGGTGAAGGGTAATATACAGTATGTAGTTAATTCATAACACTATTTATTAGAAAAAAATCCAGCACAGTGCTCTGCCTTGATCCAGGGTGAACTACAACTTCCATCCTGTTGACTCTGTCCCCCAAAGCCCTCCAGTCTGTTCAGTTGCTGATTGGTTCCTCTGTGTTTGCTGTGTGCCATAGGAAAGGGTAGGAAAGGGTTAAGGGAGAGGCAGTGGGCAATGGGCAGGGTCATACAAATTCCACACAAGGAACCCTGGGATGCCTGCCTGTGGAGGAGGAAACACAACAAACTTAGGATGAAATGTTCCCTGAATAAAAGCATTCCTTGTGTGGCAGGCCATAGTGTTTGGGGGGACATTGGCAGGATTTGGGCTACATGTTCATGGCGCTCGCTATAACCTGCAATGCCAGTTGAGGGAGTGCCTTTGGAACAGGGGTGCCCACACTTTTTCAGCACGTGAGCTACTTTTAATAAAACCAAGTCAGAAAGATCTACCTACCTCCTCAAGGCTGGAGAGGGGAGGGGGTGGGGCTTGGCACGGCCTGGCTCTGCCCCCTCTGGCTTCCGCTCTACCAGCAGCTTCTCCAGACTTGAGGATGGCAGTGCCAAGCCAGCCTTGTGCTAGCTATGCCACCACTGGCTTGGCATTGCCATCCTCAAGCCTGAAGAAGCTGCTGGTAGAGCGGAAGCCAGAGGGGCGGGGCCAGGCCGCGCCAAGCCCTACCCCTCCCCTCTAGCTTTGGAGCTCCCAGCAGCTTCTCTAGGCTTGAGGATGGCAATGCCAAGCCAGTGGTGACATAGCTAGCACAAGGCTGGCTTGGCACTGCCATCCTCAACCCTGGAGAAGCTGCTGGTAGAGTGGAAAGCCAGAGGGGAGGAGCCAGACCGTGCCAAGCCCCACCCCTCCCCTCTGGCTTTGGAGCTCCCAGCAGCTTCTCCAGGCTTGAGGATGGCAGCGCCAAGCCAGTGGTGGCACAAGGCTGGCTTGGCCCTGCCCTCCTCAAGGCTGGAGCAGCTGCTGGGAGTGCTGAAGCCGGGGAGGGGGCGGGGCTTGGTGCGGCCTGGCTCCGCCCTCCTCTGAGAAGCACCTCATCCTGCTGGGATCGACCTCCTTCGGTCCCGGGTTCGACTGGTCGATCGCGATCGACTTCCTGGGCAGCCCTGCTTTGGAGGCTTGGAACTATAGCCTGTTTGTGGAGGCCAGAGGCTGTCTATGTAAGTGGACACCTCCGCCACATACACACATACACATTTTTCACTTTTATTATGTGTATAGATTATTATTATATTTATACCCCGCTTTATCTCCCCAAAAGGGACTCAAAGTAGCTTAAAATAAAAATATTAGCATAACCATTAAAATATACAAATATATGAACATTAAACCAGGATTAAATATATAAACAGTATTTAAAACATTCCCAGTTAAAAACTATTAAAACAAATTCAAAGTTAAAAACCATAGCACCCCCCTGAATTGATCTTAAACATCTTCATCTTTAAAAGGCTGCCTGAATAAAAAGGTTTCAGCCTTCCACCGGAAGGACAGCAGGGAGGTGACCATTCTGGCTTCCCTGGGAAGAAGGGAGTTCCAGAGTCATGGAGCAGCCACCGACTGGGTCCTCCTTAAATAAATCTTCTCATATGTTGCAAAGAAACATCTTCTTTTGGGTGTTTTCTTAGCTGACACTACTTAAAATAAATGTGCCAATCCAATATGATGTCAAACATTCTTTCTTAGAGAAATATTACCAGCAGGGAGTTAATGGGGAATCATTACAACGTTGCTAAGAAATGTGATGGTAGAAAGGATGAACAGCAAATAGTAGGATCTAACTTGCACCTGGTTTTCCTCAATGGAATCTCAACAAGAAAATAAAAGCATCTCACCCAGAAACATCTGAGGTCACATTTTGTCTACATTAAATCTAGTGTATAATCAATTAACATCTATATGCCAGAAAGGTTCTGAGTACTGAGACAGAAATAATTTTTTTTGTCACTAAGTCCTAGAACAACTTTTCTAAGCCCTCCAGATCTCTGGCTGTGATTGTGTCTATAGACAGAAAGATAGGCACCTGCATTCTCTGTGAACAAGTGTATTATAAGAACTTCATACAGCAGGATGAATACATTTACCGTATATATTCGAGAATAAGCCGCCCTAAATATAAGCCGAGGCACCTAATTTTACCACAAAAAACTGGGGAAACTTATTGACTTGAGTAAAAGCCTAGGGTGGGAAATCCAGCAGCTATTGTAAAGTTGTAAGCCCCCCTGAGCCCCCCTTCGGGGATGAGAAGTACATGATATAAATAAATAAATACTGGTAAATTTCAAAATAAAAATAGATACCAATAAAATTACATTTATTGGGGCATAGAGCTTCTCCTCTCCTCTTGGCATAGCTGGCTTGATATGCCGAGAGGAGAGGTTGCGCACCTTCCTCTCCTCCTCTCTCGGCACAGAGATCCAGCTGGGTTGCTATGCCAAAAGGGGAAGAGGTACACAGCTGGTAGAAGCCCTGCAAAGGGCTTCTTTCAGACCCACGCCTTCCCGCCAGGACCCTCTCTCGAGTATAAGCTGAGGAGGCCTTTTTCAGCATAAAAATGTGCTGAAAAACTAGACTTATACTCAAGTATATACAATAAATCCAAATGAATAAATCCAAATGAATTTCAAGGAATGCAGTCCCAAATGAGTTAAGATCGACCCCATCCCTCCTGGCCTTCAGGAAGAAATTAAAATCATGGTTTTGGGACCAGGCTTTCGGACAATAGACATAAAAAGCACTGTAGCTGGATATGGACTGGAAGGACGTTAAGGCTGATGATATTGCGAAAATTGTTTTATGGTTTTTATACATTACTGTTTTAATGATTGCTGTTTGTATTTACTGTGATTTTACTACTGTAATTGATATGTAGTGGCATTGCATCACTACTATATGTAAGCCGTCCTGAGTCCCCCTTGGGGGGTAGAGAAGAGATGGGATAGAAATACCAGAAATAAATGAATAAATTTCCACTGTTTTCTGTTCACCTTTCTACCATCTTAGCAGCTTTGTAATGTTTTTGTTGCAGCATGCTGCAGCTTTTAGACATGCTTAATTTCATGGACTGTATATAAGAATTAGATTCAACAAATTCCCTCCCTTTGCTTATAAAACTATCTGTGCAGTCGCACCCAAACAGCTCTGAATGACTTTAGCAATAATGGGTCTTAACTTTCTATCAGCCTGGGGGATGTTGGTTTGCCTTCCTGTTTGAGCAAAGAATCTCACAGAATCAATATCCACACTATGACTTTCAAGAAACTGTAACATTTTATTAACTGGTCTTGGGCCTATCTCCACCCAAGCACTATCTTGATTTCCCCAAAACAAAGTCCATTCGTAAAGCTTGAAGGTAACTGGTTGTTCTTGAAGTCGCTGCTCATGGATGATTTTGGAGATGAAGGACAGATGAAAGGGGCCTCTGGGGTGCCCAATGCCCAAGGTGATCAGGCCGGAGGCTGAGAGAGCAGGTCTCTCATACTGAGTCCTGGCACTTTCCTCAAGGCGCTGGAAACTTCGCATGCTCTCACTGACCAGTGGTAGGCCAGTATAGCTGGAGTTCCCAGATTAGTTTCCAGATTAGTCAGTTAATTATTGGCGTGAAATGGTTTGTCCAAGCCTGGATCTCACTGGGACCAACTACAAACACATCTTGCTTCCAAGATTCCCTGGTGGCAATAGCCTTAAAGATGGCTCCTTATCCCCAGGCAATGGGACAGGCCAACTTACTACTCCAAGCCAGAAAGGGTTTCCTTAAGCTCCACCCTCATAAAGGAGTCCTTGGTGGCGCAATGGGTTAAACCCTTGAGCCGACAGGACTAAAGAGCGACAGGTCGGCGGTTCGAATCCGGGAAGAGCATGGATGAGCTCCCTCTGTCAGCTCTATCTCCCTGTGTGGGAACATGAAAGAAGCCTCCCACAAGGATGGTATAACATAAAAAAACCATCTGGGCATCCCCTGGGCAATGTTCTTGCAGATTGCCAATTCTCTCACAACAGAAGAGACTTATGGTTTCTCAAGTCGCTCCTGACATGGGGAAAAACTCTCATAAAACTAACAGAAAAATGGCTATTCTTGAGCTGTGGGTGAGACAACCTAACAAAATGAGATGGGACCTATACAGTTCCATCACACTATCTAATGAACGATTAGACTTTTAACAGGCTATTAATGAACTGCTGTGGCCATTTAACAACTTTTTTTCAAGGTGACTACAAGATAGGTAACATGTACTCAATGTGTGCATTATTCTGGAATATCTTGTTATTCCAATGAGAATTACAATGTATTGCAGGATATCAAACGTCTGGTTTTTAAATGAAGGATTTTTCCCAATGCCCAAATACTTATAAGCAGAAGATATATGTTTACATAAGCTGGATGGTTTATTTTTAATAGTTGCCATCCCTCCTTTTTTTTTGTTTTGCAAAAAGATATTTCCAGTTGCTTTATTTTAAAAACAAAGAATGAGGCAGAACATGAAAGAGAATATTCAACTAAAACAGAGAATTAATTTCCAGTTGCACTCCAAACTTGTCTTCCCCTTCTCCTCTTCCAAAATACAACAAATACCTTCCTGTATTCATAAGGCTTCATTCAACTTCCAAAATGGGAAGAGTGAGTGTTAGAGGTGACAAATGACAGTGCCTTTCCTGCAAGGGATTTAGGTATACAAGGAAACTAGCCTCTGGTAGGAAAATATGTCATAATCCCACACTGGAAAGTTTCTCTCAGGAATGTGAGAGATTCTGAGAGAATGACACAAAAAGCGAAGCTAGCTCTTCAACAGGCTAAATGGTAAACAAAGCAAAGGGGAAAAGGAAAGGGAAAAAGCTGCTGGAGCCATGGAAACTATGCAGAATTGCACGAATAGGACTGAACACAGAATGAGGTAGCAACTATTCAGATAAGTTGAAATTTGAAATCATCATAGCATCTAATAAGCAAACCTTTGGTTATCATTATATTTTGTGACATTTTGGTTTGCTTAACAAAGGTACTGCCCTAGTATGGCATTCTGAAAAAATTGAAGTGAGAATGACAGTTCCTCAGATATCATTTCTCATTATTTGGCATTGCCACTTGGAGAATAGCACTCTTCTGTGCCACCTATCTAGTTACAGAAGAGGCTTTATCAAAAGTGGCTTTGCTAACAGAGGGACATCTGAAATGCTCAGTCAGGGGTAAGAAGGCCGCATTGCCATCGAGATCAGACGGTGGTGATGGCCCACTGGGCTATCCCTGAGCCCCCCGCCACTCTACTTTCAAGGAGCTATGTACCATATATACCAGGGCTGCCCCTTCCCTACGGCCCCCTATCCTTTTAAAAAAGAAATTGGCTGTTTAAAATAAAAAAAATATTTTTTTAATTTATTTTGAATTTTTTAAATATTATTTTTTAATATATTTTTTACGCGGCAGGGAGGGGCGGGGCAGGGAGGAGAAGGAGCAGGCTCCCTCCTCCTCCATTTTTTTCATGGCGGGGAGGGGCGGGGGCAGGGAGGAGGAGCTCCGGAGATGGCGCCCAGCCACGGCGGAGAGGAGCTTTCTGTGACGCGCCACCTCCTGCTCCTTTTCGCGAGTGCCCCCCCTTCCTCCCTCCCTTCCTTCACTCCAGCGATCACCCTCACATCTAGTTTACTTGCAAGCCCATCTGTATATAAACCTCACTTCTTCCTAAACCTTTACAGTGATGGTGACTCAAACTGGATTATGCAAATATTGATACCTGAGCAGAGAAAGGGAAAAATTAAAACCAACTACCATGAGAAATAAAATTCCAGTTTTGTAAATTTCCAGTTTCAATCCTTTCTAAATAAGCACTGAAAGGAATGCAAATTAAGGTTCCTGTTATTGGCTGAGTCCCCTCCGCCTGGGCCACGCCCCCTGCCCTGTCCTCTCTGCCTAAACTAGAAGAGGAGGATGAGACGCCATACAGCCCAAAAACTTACAACAGCCCAGCATTTTCTCCTGATGTTTCGCCCACATCTATGGCAGGCATCCTCAGAAGTTGTGAGGTCTGCTAGAGTGGGAATATAGGGGGCAGAAATATAATAATAACAAATGAATGTATTTAATTTGGGAATAAGGGGGAGATGGGGATGGGAATATAGGGGGGAGCAATATAATAATAACTGTACGGAATGTAGTTAATTTGGAAATAAGGGAGATGGGGAGGGGAATATAGGGGCAGAAATATAATAATAACAGTAAGGAATGTATTTAATTTGGAAATAAGGGGAGATGGGGATGGGAATATGGGGGGCAGAAATATAATAACAGTAATGAATGTATTTAATTTGGAAATAGGGGGAGATGGGGATGGGAATATAGGGGGCAGAAATATAATAATAACAGAAATGAATGTATTTAATTTGGGAATAAGGGGGAGATGGGGATGGGAATATAGGGGGCAGAAATATAATAATACCAGTACTGAATGTATTTAATTTGGAAAAAAGGGGGAGATGGGGATGGGAATATAGGGGGCAGAAATATAATAATAACAGTAATGAATGTATTTAATTTGGGAATAAGGGGGAGATGGGGGTGGGAATATAGGGGGCAGAAATATAATAATAATGTATTTAATTTGGAACTGAGGGCTGTTTTGCTGAGGTGGGCTCCTTTCTTCCTTCTTCCTTGCTTTAATTCTTGCTTTTATGTATTTATTTATATTTATTTCCCTCCCATATATATTCCCTTCCTCAATCCATCTCTCTTCTGATATTTATTTATATTTATATTTATTTCATTCAGTTCCATTTTTTAAAATTTATTTTATAATTAATAATGCAACTAGTAATTGTAAGTAAATTGGAGCCTGGGGAGGGGGCGGAGCCGGTGGAGGGGGCGGGGCCAGAGTGGGGGCGGAGCTGGGGAGGGGCAGGGGCGGAGCCGGGGGCGGAGGCAGACCCTAAGGCCCCCCAGGTGATCAGTGACCGGAATTTAGGCCCCCGATCCGGTAGAAGTTGAACAGCCCTGGTATATACTCATAATAAGAAAACAATAAAATCCAACTCCCTTAGTGGCGTGGCCTGAGGAAGGAGAGAGGGAAGGAGGGCAGGAAAAGGAGAAGCAGCAGGCCACATTGCCACGAAGATCAGCCAGTGGTGACGGCCTGCTGGGCTGTCCCTGCGGCTCCGCCACTCTACTTTCAAGGACCCCTGCCGCTCTCCCTACTCTACTCCTCCTCCTCCGCCGCTCACCTCTGAAGGCCACTAGGCTTGCCTGGGCCCAAGGAAGTTCCTCTGGACTATGACTCCCAGGAGCCCCGGGCAGCAGCATGCCTTGGATGTACTCGCTGACGCATTCTGGGAGCCATAGGATTTGGGGAACTACGGCTCCCAGAATAACTCAGCGAGCACATCCAAGGCATGCCACTGCCCAGTGTTGCTAGGAGTTATAGTCCAGAGGTGCTTCCTTGGGCCTAGGCGAGCCCAGTGGCCTTCAGAGGTGAGTGGCGGGGGAGGAGTAGAGCAGGGAGAGCGGCGGGGGCCGCGGGGACAGCCCAGCGGGCCATCACTCCCGGCCGGTCTCCGTGGCAATGCGGCCTGCACTCCTCCTCTCCCTGCCCTCCCTCTCCCTCCTTCCTCAGACTGCACCACTAAGGGAGTTGGATTTTTATTATTTTCTTATTATTTTTATTTCATACCTGGCGTATTAGATGACCCCCGACTTTTCATAAGATTTTCCAGGGTTAAAAAGTCATCGAATATGTTGAAAAATACAGTATGTTTCATGTTTGTGTTATTATGTATATATTGATTGATCTATTTATTGAATTTTTACAACCCACTGCATATCAAAAATCACAGGGAAGTGAATCAATAGCATATGTTATGTACTATTAAATCTGTTTATAAAGCATCTTCCTGTGAAAAGATGGATTTTCTTGTTGTTGTATGTCTTCATTTGACTCTGAGTTATGGTAATCTTCTCACAGGGTTTTCTTGGCAAGATTCATTCAGAGGAAGTTTGTCACTGCCTTCCTCTAGGGCTGGGAGAGTATCAGTTGCCAAGACTACATTGTGGGATTCCACAGTTGAGTGGAGATTTGAATCCCTTGAAATCCTAATCTAATAGTGAAATCACCACACTGACTTTGGAACTGATGGACACGAAGTTTAAAAGAGCAAAGTGGTACACAAGCAGGACTAAAGGGGCATCCTAAAATGCTAGCTCTACAACTCATTTTTTTAAAAAATATGTAACTGTCACTATAAAAACATGTTGCTAGACTTTTCAAACTAATTAAACTCTTAGAGAATCCAGTGCATTGAATTTCTCCTAGCCATAATGGCTATTACCAAACCAGCACCTCTTTTTATTGTTCAATCAGTTCCAAATCAACAAAAAGAGCGAGTAATAAAAAGCAACAGTCCTGCAATTTGTAACAGAAACGTCTTCCCATAAGAAAACATAAGCCCTGCTAACTGATGCCAGAAGAGCTATGTACCGTATATACTCATGTACTAGGTTGACTTATACATGGGTCCACAGCTTTGAGCCATGGCAGTTACAGTGGTATCAAACTGTATTACTTAAAGGGCCAAGCTTTAGCACAGCGGGTTAAACTGCCAGCTGCAGAAAATCTTGCTGATCGAAAGTTCGACAGTTCCAAGCCCAGGTTGGGGTGAGCTCCCAATTCTCAGCCCAGCTTCTGCTCACCTAGTAGTTCAAAAACAGTAATGTGAGTGGATAAATAGGTACTGCTTTGGTGGGGTAATAAAAGGGCCTATGCGGACATGCCTCCAATTTGATTGGGAGAGCATCTAAAGACGATCTCCAACTTTACCAGTTAAAATATAGAGTTTGGAATATACTCGCAGTATAAGACTACCCCCCTTCCAACGCACACCAAATATAAATTTAAAAAGCACCAGATTTGATTTTAATATGGTAATTTTCCTCTTACTGTATCTCCTTCTCTGCCTCTCAGATCTCGCACATGCACACCTGCACTGCTTCACTGCAGTCTTCAGGAGCGAGATCTGAGAGGCAGCGGAGGAGGTACGGTAATAGGATACAAGGGTGGGCCAGACAGGTAAAACAGGTTTGTTTTTCTGGGCCCAGAGCCACTCTATTTCTTTTTTCTATATGCCAGGCACCCTAGACGCCTGCCGCTTGCTCCGCCCTTCACTTACACCTTCCCGGTGAGGCGCCCCTTCACTTGACCATCGGGACCGCATTAAGTCCATGAATCCTGATGAATGGATTTTCTTCTACTATACTTGTACAGCGTCGCCCTTAATGCTCATACAGTCGCTTCATATGGCAGGAACGTGGCCACTGCCATTTTTGAGCCCCCCCCCCCCCCATATGAGGCAACCACAGATTCTCCAATCCGGACTGGAAGTTTCAGCACCCACTCTATAAGACAACTCCCAGTGTATAAGTTGACTCCCACGTATAAAATGACCCCTGACTTTTGAGAAGATTTTCTTGGGTTAAAAAGTAGACTTATATGCCAGAAAGTACGGTACTATGTAGTATAGTAGATGGGCAAAAAACATGAAAAGGAACAATTATTGGGGTATTTTCAAGGTGTCACAGTAGATGAAGTAAAATGTCTTCATGTATATAACTATAATTTGAAAGAAAGTCTAGTGGATGTGCCTTCAAAGAAAATAAATATTCAGATATTTGATGTGGTAAAGTAAATCAACCTCAGATGTTAACATGCTACACTGCAAAAATGTTCCATTAGGATATTCAAATGGCAGGTGTTCACTCATTCACCCTAACAAATTTGATGGCTCAGAAACAAAGCACTATGATATTTTGATGTATTTTATACATCATACTCTAGCAATGTGGTTCAAATGGTTAAATTACATGGAACTTAAACTAGAAAGAATAAACATATACACAGATTGCATATATACATAATTACAACTGCTTTATATTTGCAGGCTGGTACCAAAATCAGATGCTCATTCCTGACATTAATAAGAAAACTAAATACTTCAATCCTTCCTTGTTAAAACATTTTCTGATATGTGTAAAATGCAACAGCAAATACCTTTGTTACTGTGGCTCAGAAGCACAATATCTGTCTTGAACTTTCGCAAAACCACGTGTAAAGTTGGATATTCAACGACAACTTTCCCTTTCAAATTCTCTAGAAGACCTTTGTTAGCATCCAGTTCTTCATACCTTTGAAAAAGTAATTGTAAACATTAAAAAGAATGCAAGCATATTAAATATATCCCTTGATGTTATTGGAATCTTTGCCTCCATAAATCCAAAACATCAAAAGGCAATGGAATTTCTGTGATCATTAACTCGATCTGAACTCTGTTTTACTTACTTAGTATTTTAAACCTGGCCTCTATTATGAACTCATGTTTCTGTTTCTACATATCAGCTTTGTAATACAAAGATGTCCTATTTCATATAGTGAGCACCAGGCACATCCGTCAGCCCAAATCACCTTCCCACATATTAGTAACACAGCTTGTAAACACAGAAGCATATTCTAAGCCGTCATTGGGGAACCTTCAAAGTTCATGCAAACATTTGAATCTCTTAAACCAGGGGTTGGAAATGAGTAGCCTTCCAGATATTGTTGAACTGCAATTCCCATCAGTCCTAGCCAGCACTGCTCATGGCAAGGAATGGTGAGAGGTTGCAGCCTAGAATCAACTGGAGGACCACACTTTTACTACCCAGTGCAAGAAGGTGGTCAGCTTCTCCAAAATTAAGAAATGTCATTAAAAAAATTCAAACACACATAATCATACTACAAAACGTATGCAAATTGTTGCAATATTGTGTCTCTTTTTATTTAACCCCCACTAGTGCCAACTCTTGCAATGGCATCTCAAATAATCCATTACATGAATATATCTGTATGCTGATAACACTCAACTTTAACTCTACTTGTAGGAAGAGGCTCAGGCTGTGTAGGCGCAAGCCCAGTAGCTGGATGTTGTAAAAAGCTGGGGGAGAAGCTGAATCCTGATAACACAGAGGCACTGTGGACTGGTAGTTTTTGCATCTAGGATTTACATGACATATATACTTTTGTGTAGGTTGAACTCATGTATAAGTTGAAAACAGGTTTTGGAGCCAAAAAGATGGATTTTTATATGACCCATGGATAAATTGGGGGTTATTCTACAAAGAGGGAAAAGAACTAGCTAGCATCATTTCAGGAGGTCAGATACCCCTGGCTGTCACTGTAATTTTCCCACACAGGTATACTAACAATCCAGAAGTAGTGCCATGGAAAAGAGAACAGAAGGGTTAGTGCATTTCAATGGACTTATATTTGTAGTCAATTGAAAAGTGTTACATTTCAATGGACTTTTAGCCTTTCAAAAACACAGAGCAAAAGTGTTGCTACCATAGATCAGGCCTGTCCAACAGGCGGCCCGGGGGCCGTACACGGCCCCCTAGCCCCTTGGCTACGGCCCCTTACCCTCCTGCAATAAATAATATATTTTAAAAAATATTTTTTTCAATTAAAAATATTATTTTTATTATTAATTTTTGGTCCTGCCCCTTGGCTTTCTATTGGCCCCCTCCTCTTCTCCTGAGGGAGGGAGCCAATGGGAGGGAGTGACGTCTCTCGGGCCTCGCCCCCTTGGCAGCAAACAGGAAGAGCGACCCGGCTGCATGGCTTTCCCCCTCGGTAGCGCTCCTTCCTCCTTCTCATCGTCCCTCCCTTCCCAGGGAGGGGAGTTATTGCAAGGAAGCATTCAGCGTTAAGGTGAGCCACATTTCTTCTCCCTCCCTCCCTCCTTCCATTCCACCCTTTCATCCTTCTTTCTTCCCTGCCCCTTCCCTCTCTATCTTTCTCCTCTCGCTCGCTTCCTCCTCCTCAGGATTGCTGCTGCTCCGTCGAGAGAGAGAGAGAGAGAGAGAGAGAGAGAGAGAGAGGAGGGGGACCTGCCCTGGGCACACCTCTCCCCAGCGCAAAGGGAAGATCTCTCTGGCTCTCTCAGACACACACACACACACACACACACAAGCCCCTTCCTTTCTGACCCCTTCATTTGCGTTTCATGAACTGTCTCTTTAATGAGAAGGAGAACCGGCCAGCCATAGGAGAGGGGAGGAGGAGAAAAGGAGGGAGGGGGAATTGAAGGAGAGGAGCTCAAGGAAAGGCCTCCCACCCCTTTCCCCCTCCTTTTCCTCCCCCAGAATTATTTACATTCTTTGCAATTACCTAAGTTTACTTTGATGACTTGCACTGAATGGAATCAGCCAGGGGTAAACTGGCAGAATGAAAGCACACTGACCTTTCAACTGCAAGGCCATTCAATGCTGATCAATGTGGCCAGTTGAACAGTCATACTGTATATTCCAGTTCAAAGATTGTGGGATTTTCTGCCTTGATATTATGTATATTTATGCCCCTCATGTGTTCCATCCATCCCTCCCTCCCTCTCCCCTTATTTAAATAATATAATATGTAATTGTATATTTATGCAATGCCAGGGGCGGGGAGGGGGTGGAGCTGGGGAAGGGGAGGGGGCGGAGCCAGGGAGGGGCAGAGCCAGGGCTTGGCCCCCCAGGTGATCAGTGACCGGAATTCCGGCCCAAGGTCCGGTAGAAGTTGGACAGCCCTGCCATAGATCAAGGGAACCACTGACCCCATAGGGAAGCTGATGAAGAAGCACAACCTAAAACGATCTACCGACCCACTAGGAAAATCCAACAATTGCTACGTTTAGCAAAGGACAAGAGGGATCTTCTTCACCTCTGCAGGAGTCTACCGTAAACCATGCAGCTGTGTGCAAATCTAAATAGGGAACACCAAACGCAGCCTTGCCCAAACACAAATCAATGAACACAAAATACACTGCAGACTAATTCAACCAGAGAAGTCAGCCATAACAGAGCACTTGATGAACCAACCTGGACACAGCATATTATTTGAGAACACAGAAATGCTGGACCACTCTAACAACCACCATGTCAGACTACACAGAGAAGCCATTGAAATCCACAAGCATGTGGACAATTTCAACAGACAGGAGGAAACCATGAAAATGAATAAAATCTGGCTACCAGTGTAAAAAAAACTTCAAAATCAGGACAGTAAATACAGAGCAACTCAGAAAACGGGGGAATTCCAGACATGGCCCTAACACCTCCCAACAAAGGATTCCATCAGGCAGGAATCAGTCAAGCTTTAAAGCTGCAAGGCCATTCAATGCTAATAAAGGTGGCCAATTGCAACATTCACACTTGTTTCAAGTAGACAAGTTCTTTCTCCCACCTTGTACATTTCACAGATATATAAACCTCCCTTGTCTAGTTTCAACAAACCTCACAATCTCTGAGGATGTCCCAGATGTGGGTGAAACACCAGGAGAGAATGCTTCTGAAACATGGCCAGACAGTTTGGAAAACTAACAGCAACCCAATTATTCTTATTGTTTCAGATTATTTTAAATTGTTTTAACTGATTTTACTTTCACTATAACTTCCCAGAATTTTAACCAATTTCCAATGTTGTTTGTGGGACAATTTTATTTTCCCAGACTTTACAGAAAATAGAAATCCAGTTCCGAGTTGGATAGGCTCTCTATGAGGCAGATTGTGACCAGAAGGCATTTGCCATGTCAGTCAGAAAGATCAGCGAATGCTTCCAAAGATAGACTACTTCTGAGGACCCAGCCCAGTGAACTACCAAAGGAAGGGTATCCCCCCCATATGTACCAAAATGTGAAAGTTTCCATTTTAGTATGATGAAATTCAACAGAAAAGCACCATTACATAATGAAATGTCCCTCAAGCTTTAACTGTTGGGCAGAGTTAATAACCTGTTAGCTTGTAAACATAGTTTTTAGAAAATGCTGTGTACTTTAATCTAGAGCTCCTCACCTCAGCAGCTGCAAGTTGAATTCCCAAATGAAAACCTAATTTATTTGTGTGTTTTGGCTTATCCATGTGACTTGGATCAACTAGGCAATGCCTTATAAGGGAGACATTCTCCCTGGGAGGGTGCATTCAAAGCCAAGAGCAGGCATCACTGCCGTTTTTTTTAAACTAGCTGCAATAATCATAACCATCCCCATCCCTTATAATTATCATGCAAGACCATTATAGCCATCAACACAGAGGACCATTACAGCCCTTTCAGATTCTATGCATCTCAGCAACATAACCTCAGTCTCTAAAGCTGTTAACAAGCAAGACCTTCCCAGCAATAATTTGCAAAAAAGCACAAAGAACTGTAATTATTAAATTATTGTTAAGTTACTAAATTCAGGGAATTAACAAGTTAGATACAAATCCTGCTGCCCTACTTAGTCTTTACTTCTACAAACTGTATCTGCTATAACTATCTGACCACAATGCAATGCACAATAACATTGCTAGTAAACTCTATTCTTTGTGAATAACCCTGCATCAGGATTTAAAATTCAAGATGTTAAAATATGCAACTTGCTTTTTCTGGCTTTGAAAGAAACCACTTTAAGCAATGGCTACTTTGCTCAATTCCAGCTTCAATCATCATGAAAATATTTGGTTTCAAGTTTCTTTCAACCCAAGTACCGTAATTATGACCATTTCTTACTGAAACCTTTTTTTAAACAGAGGATAACATTATATAACTCTTCTAATTCAAGAGTGCATTCATAGCTTATACATTAGCATGTGGCTCTAAACATTTTTACTGATTTATTTACAGTTCTTTAATGCAAAGTATGGCAGTACCTTTCTATTGGCAAGAGGCTCAACACATTCTTTTCTGGTTAAGCAAACATTTTACCACCAAAAGGCTAAAGTCATTCACATGCCACAATACACTTTCCATTATCTCATGTTTTAGACAAAACATCTTTAGCGTCCAGCTTGGCATAGCATAAAACATTTGTACTTTAAACTATTTTATGGTAGTAAATTATTCAAGTGTTAGATCACCAAGGCATAGCTTTAAGTAAACTTTATTGGTTGACAGACAGTGACAGCTTTGGGCAAATATCCAAGGCATTGGTGCAATGGGAAGAGCAGAGGAATAGTAAAAATACAGAAGGATTTTTTCCTATAGTAATCGGCCTAAATATCTGGAACTTGTTACTCCGGTTTGTTTTTAAATCCTTGGTCATCCCTCTCCCCTTCAACCCCCCAACCTTATTCTATTCTGCTCTCTCAAATACAAACTCCTTCTAGGCTTTCCTACGTTGAAGAGTGCCTTCTATTTACTGTAATCTATCAGCTCGCCTCTTTCCTTCACAATCAAAACATGCATCCCCAAAAGAAAATTGTTATCAATACGCAGTTTTAAAAAAAAGACAGGAATAACCCACATTTGATATTCAAATTTTCACATCTTAACAAGAATATTTCTCAGACTTATCTACGGCATTCAGTCATGCACAAGGGTCCAAAATATGGGACCGAAAATACTTTCAACAGATTGTGGTAGCACAGCAGCTTAAACCACTAGCTGCAGGGAAACTGCTGACTTGAGGGTTGGCAGTTCAAGACCTTGTGTCGGGGTAAGCTCCCGCTGTCAGCGCCAGCTTTTGCCAACCGAACAGTTTGAAAGCATGCGGTGAGTAAATGAACAGGTACAGCCTTGGCAGAAAGGTAAAAGAGCATCCCATGCAGATATGCACACATGCCAGAGAAAACAATCGGAGAGGTCCGCAGACAACAGGCTCCTTGGCATGGAAAAATGGAATAAGAGCACCTCCCCATGGCCAGAGTTGAGCATCGCCTCCAAACGCCGGAGATGGAAGGGGAAAATCTTTACTTTTGACTATGTATTTTATGTCATTGTTGACTGTGATAAAGGCACTGAATGTTTGCCATATCTGTGTATACTGTAATCTGCTCTGAGTCTCTCCGGTGAGATAAAGCAGAATATAAATGAAGTATGTTGCTGATGTTGTTGTTGTTATTATTATTATTAGTAGTAGTAGTAGTATCCCTGGAAGTCAGCCTGAAGAAAACGGAAGTCCTCTACCAGCCCGCATCACAGGAAGAACACCATAATCCCCACGTCAGCATAGGCAAATCTGTGCTTAAGTCCGTTCAGCAGTTCACCTACCTGGGAAGCATCATCTCTTCAGACGCCAAGACTGACAAAGAGATAGACCACAGATTATCAAAGGCATATAGTGCATTCGGAAGGCTTTACAAAAGAGTCTGGAGCAACAAGCACCTGAGGCAAAGCACCAAAATCAGTGTGTACAGAGCTATCGTACTGTCTATTCTCCTCTATGGATCTGAAACATGGGTCACCTATCGCCAACACCTACGACTCCTCAAACGCTTTCATCAGCACTGTGTTCGCACAATTTTAAATATACACTGGACCGACTATGTGACTAATGTTGCTGTCCTTGAGCAAGCAGGGATCACCAGCATTGAGGCCATGCTATTGAGAACACAGCTGCACTGGGCAGGGCACATCTCTAGGATGGAGGACCACCGCCTCCCAAAGATACTTCTCTATGGTGAACTCGCCATGGGTGAGCGCAAGAAAGGCACCCCCAAAAAGAGATATAAGGACTCCCTGAAACAACATCTCAGGCTCAGCCAGATTGATCACCAACAATGGTCCACCCTGGCCTCACACTGGGAGGCATGGAGAGGCACTATCCACAATGCTGCGGCCTCTTTTGAGAAGACATGCCGAATGGGTCTCGAAGAGAAACGACAACGCAGAAAGAACCGCAACTTGGAAACAACATCACACAAGGAGACTTTCTGCTGTGCTTTCTGCAACCGAACTTGCCTATCTCAGATTGGCCTTTTTAGTCATCAACGCGCTTGGGATGAGTCCTTCCTAACGCGCGTGGGATGAGTCCTTCCTAAGAATCTTCGTTCGCGAAGTAATGCCGAGAGAGTATCCCTTATCTGAAATGGTTGGGAAAAGAAGTGTTTTGGATTTCAGATCCCACCCCCCAACATTTTTGAATGTTGAGACCCAAGTCTAAACACAACATTCATTTATGCTCCATATCTGTATACCTTTATAAAACGGAATGTTTGTATGTGTGTATGTGTGTGTGTATGTATGTATGTGTGTATGCGGAGGGCGGAAGGGCGGATATGTGGCAGCTATTTGCATAAAGTCCTTTGATTGGACAGCCTCGCCACTCCAAAATTCTAAGGCACCAGACAGAGGGCATTGATAGCCACTGATTAGCCAGCAACCCAGAATCCAGGCTTCTACATTCAAACAACAGGATTTCTTCCCACTGAGGGGGAAAAAACCAGCAACCCAGAATCCAGGCCTCTACATTC
This sequence comes from Anolis apletophallus, assembly GCA_030556195.1. Classification (NCBI taxonomy): domain Eukaryota; kingdom Metazoa; phylum Chordata; class Lepidosauria; order Squamata; family Anolidae; genus Anolis; species Anolis apletophallus. Next base: position 112,558,690 of record JARBWK010000005.1, read on the forward strand.
AAACAATAGGATTTCTTCCCACTGAGGGGAAAAAAGCCAGCAACCCAGAATCCAGGCCTCTACATTCAAACAACAGGATTTCTTCCCACTGAGGGGAAAAAAGCCAGCAACTCAGAATCCAGGCATCTAAATTCAAACAACAGGATTTCTTCCCACTGAGGGGAAAAAAGCCAGCAACCCAGAATCCAGGCCTCTACATTCAAACAACAGGATTTCTTCCCACTGAGGGGAAAAAAGCCAGCAACCCAGAATCCAGGCCTCTACATTCAAACAACAGGATTTCTTCCACTGAGGGGAAAAAGCCAGCAACCCAGAATCCAGGCCTCTACATTCAAACAACAGGATTTCTTCCCACTGAGGGGAAAAAAGCCAGCAACCCAGAATCCAGGCCTCTACATTCAAACAACAGGATTTCTTCCCACTGAGGGGGAAAAAGCCAGCAACCCAGAATCTAGGCCTCTACATTCAAACAACAGGATTTCTTCCCACTGAGGGGGAAAAAGTTAGGGCAGGATGGCTGATTTAATGATGGGATTTGCATCCCAATTCACTTCCCAGAAAACAAATCCCCTTCTCCCAGATAGGCCCAAAAGAGGCATCCATCTTCCCTCTTCAACACAGTGTCAGAGAAAGGCAGCTTCTGACAGGATCTTTAGAACAGGCACTGTCACTCTACAAGGTAAGGCCCTACTTCACTAAAAGACACAAGAGAAAACAATAAATACCTTTCTCTAATGCCTTTTAATGCTTATATAAATAATTCTGGCCCAAAGCCCCCTCACCCAGCCTCATTGACCTTACTGCTAATTCCATGCAGGCCTTTTCCATTTTTTTAAACTTTTTTCTGTTTTACACCGGTATACTTTCACAGGCCAGGGCAGATATGTGGCAGCCACTTTCACAGGCCAGGGCGGATATGTGGCAGCCACTTTCACAGGCCACAGCGACCAGCGCGGGTGATGGACCTGCACCAAACTTGGTACACATAACCCCCCCTATGACATGACC
>JARBWK010000005.1:112559797-112792297 GCA_030556195.1 Anolis apletophallus
ATTTACTAAAACTGAAACTGATATTATCAGAAACAAAAAATTGTTAAAGGAATATTTTGAAATAAACGACACGGGGGAAATACCATTACAGATAGTATGGGATGCAATGAAGGCCGTCATGCGCGGCCAATTCATCCTACAAAATTCCATTAAACTGAAACTCAAAAATGAGGAATCTAAAGCAATACAAAAGGAAATACAAGAAATAGAAGCAAAATCCAAACTTAATATCCCAATTGAATCAAACCAGGGCTGGGAAAGAAAATTAAAACAGCTACGATATGATAAGCAACAGCTAGAGATGGAAAACCGAGCAAACCAATATAAATATATAAAAAGAGATTTCTTTGAAAACGCAAATAAATCCGGGAAATGGCTTGCAAATAAACTAAGAAAGAAAAAACAGTCCCAAATAATAACGGGAGTGAAGAGGGGGGAGAAGCCAACAGGAGAGACCACAATAGTGAAAAAAGCGGAGATACAAGCAGAATTTTTGGCATACTACAAAGATCTATATAGGAAAGATCAAATTCCAGAGGAGAACATATATTCATATTTATCAAAACGGAAAATTGAAAAAAATCTCAGAGGAGGATCGAGAAAACATTAATAAAGATATAACTGAACAGGAAATCACTGAAGTAATCAAATCCATGGATTCGAATAAGGCACCAGGTCCAGATGGATTCTCAGTAGATTTCTATAAACAATTATCAGAAGAACTTCTACCCTATTTGAAAAAACTAATGAATAAAATCTTGCAAGGCGAAGCAGTACCAAAATCATGGTCAGAAGCAGTCATTACATTAATAAAAAAGGGGGGAAACAACACCAACAGTAGGTGACTTCAGACCTATATCTCTACTTAATGTAGATTATAAAATATTCACAAAAATATTAGCAAACAGATTAAAAATTTTCCTTGCAAACTGGATTGGAGAGGAACAATCTGGATTTTTACCAAATAGGAGTACAAGGGATAATGTAAGAACAGTATTAAATACAATCGAATACTACGAGACAAATATTCAGAAAGAAGTGAAACTTCTCGCACTAGACGCTGAGAAAGCGTTCGATAATCTCAACTGGAACTTCTTTAAAATAATCTTAAAAGAAATGGACATAGGCTTCCAATTTAACAATGCCATAAATGCTATATATAATGAACAAAAAGCAAAAATACAAATAAATGGAGACTTAACGGAGGAATTCAACATAACCAAAGGAACACGACAGGGCTGCCCCCTCTCCCCACTCCTGTATATTTTGGCATTAGAGATTCTAATAAAATCAATAAGGGAAAATGAAGATTTACAAGGGATGAAGATTGCAAAACAAAAATATAAAACAAAAGCCTTTGCCAATGATATTATTTGCATAATAGAAGATCCAATCAAAAATATAAAGAAATGGATCAGGGAAATAGAAGAATATGGAAAAGTAGCAGGGTTAAAAGTAAACTATAACAAAACCATGCTTTTAACAAAAAATATGACGACATCTAAGCAAGAAATACTACAGAAAGAATCTAAATTTCAAATAAAAAATAAAATCAAATATTTGGGAATCTGGATAATAGCTAAAAATTCAAAACTTCTGGAAAACAATTACACAGAAAAGTGGAATTTAATTAAAAAAGATCTAATACAATGGAGACACCTCAATTTATCTCTACTGGGTAGAATAGAAACCATTAAGATGAGTGTTCTGCCAAAACTTTTGTATTTGTTTCAAAATATTCCAATAATTAGGAATCAAAAAATATTTAATACATGGAACAAGGAAATTAACAAGTTCATCTGGAATGGCAAAAGACCACGGATAAACCACAAAATAATGGTAGATAAAAAGCAAAGAGGTGGGTTTGGCCTCCCAGACCTAAGATGTTACCATGAAGCTTGTGCCCTACTGTGGGTCAAGGATTGGATAGCACTCCAAAATGAAAAACTTCTAACATTAGAAGGGTTCGATCTGAGAAGGGGTTGGCATGCCTACCTTTGGTATGGCAAGACGAAGATAGAGAAAAACCTTGGTAACCACTTCATCAGATCAGCTCTCATAAAAATATGGCTAAAATATAAAAACTTCTTCCACGCCAAAACACCGCTGTGGGTCTCACCCTTAGAAGCCGAACATAGAAGGCAACAAGGATGGAGAAAATGGATAACGTATAAAGATATATTAAAAATAGAGAAAGGCAATGTAGAAATAAAAACTCAAGAAGAACTGTCGCTGCACTCTGGGGGGATATCGTGGTTATTATACCATCAAATTAAATCGGTGTATAACAGGGACAAAAAAATTGGCTTTGATGAGAAGGAAGATTTTTGGGAGAAAGTGATAACATCAGGGAAAAAAGTGATAACAAAGCTCTACAACAAGTTGATAGAATGGGAAACAGAGACTGAAACAGTGAAAGGATGTATGATAAAATGGGCCAAAAATTTAGGAAGACCTATAAAACTAAATGAGTGGCAAACAATATGGGCAAAAAAATTGAAATATACATATGTGATGGATTTAAAAGAGAACTGGATGAAGGTATTCCACCGTTGGTACATCACTCCAAAAAAAATTAAAATAATGTACAAGAATAGTAATTCCAAATGTTGGAAATGCCAGGATCACCCAGGTAGCTACTTTCATATGTGGTGGACTTGCCCAGAAATAAAGAAATTTTGGAGACAAATTCACGATACAATACAAGACATCCTAAAAATAAAATTCCCGCTAAAACCGGAATATTTCTTATTGGGAATCCTGGATAAAGATTTAAGATTAGAGAAAAATGAAGACAAGCTATTTTTTTATATGTCCACAGCCGCAAGAATCATCCTGGCCAGAACATGGAAAACTGATAAAGCCCCAGAAAAGGCAGAGTGGATGGAAAAGGTATATGAAATAAAAAACATGGATACATTGACATTTTACTTAAGAAGAAACACCTACTCCAAGACAACAGACAAAATGGACTCAAATAGATGAATACCTTAAAATAAACTATAAATGAAGACAAAAAATATACAATAGTAAAAAGGATTTTTAAATTATGATGTTTTGACAAATATCTCACCAAGAAGAAGAAATGGAAGTCAACTGTAAATAATCTTCCCCACTGAAATCCAATTCCCCTTTTCCCTTCCCCCTTTCCCCCCCTCTAAACACTTCTTTTCTGTTAGCTTTATCTGACTTATTATAATTATTCTATCCTTCCCATATCCCCTCCTCACTCCCTTGCCCTAACCCAATTCCCAGTATAATAATGGAAAGTTGTAATTTCTATTTCTAGTCTCTATTCGACTATGTAGTACTGTTACCTTTTTTCTCATTTTTTTGGGGAAAATCAATAAAATAATTTTTTTAAAAAGAAAAAGGAACGCTTAACCTGTATAAACAAATACAGTATTTAATTTTGGAATAAGCAAAGAATATGGCATCTACGCCCACAATTTCCAACTCTACTTTGATATAAACATAATATAGATTTTGCTCATGCAGGTCCATGTTCTCTGCTCAAGCTCTTTCTTCCTTGTTTCTTGCACTTCCATAGGCCAGAATTCAGTAGTGTATTTCTCCAAAAGAAGCAAGAGGAAATGATCTCACTCCCTCTTGCAGCTCCACCCCCTGTGTATCTTTAAAGCATCTTCTGAAGGTTTAAGAAATCATAAGAGGGTTTTTGATAACTGCCAAAAAGGAATAAAGAGGAAAGCGGATAAACTCCCAGTGTAACTATGCACACAATACTAGATTCAGCTTGTAAGTTTCATAAATCAGCTTCAAAGCCATTACCAATGTGGGCTTTAAAAGCACCCGATTGTTCTCATACTTCCATTGAGGCCCTGAGGAATGGGTCAAAGATGTAGAGATGGTGCTCAGGTTTTTCCAACCTTTTGATATTTTTTACAGCAGCCACTTCCATTAAGATCTACTTTTTCCCTTTCTGCTGTTTGAATCTATCTCTAAAACACTGCTTTGGTTACACATGTTCTTCTTCCACAGATTATGCTAGGTGAAGGAGTTTCTTTGAATGAGTTGTAAAAAGGATTAAATATATATTCTGCCTTTCTGTCCCAACGGAACTATGAAAGTAGTTCTGAATGAAAACACACGTATATATCATTTATATATCTTTTTTTTGTTTTTTATACATTATCTAAACATTTATTATGTGGTTGTTTTCTTTTCTTGCTTTCTCCTTTTGTCTTGTGAGCAGAAAGGTGGAGTATTAAATAGCTCAGTCAATAAAGTCTACTTAACTGTTACAATATACACTCTGGAAAACACCACTTAATTTCCTGTAGCAATTAATAGCAAGGCATTTACCACACACACGCTCCGCTATGAAAATGCCATAATATTAAAAGGATTTCTCAAAAACAAATGAACAATTATTGTCATTCAAACACAATGAGTTGTATTTATTTTTTGTACCCTAAGGCAGTGTTCTTCAACCTTTTTTGAGCCGTGGCACATTTTTTACATTTCCAAAATCCTGGGGCACACCACCAACCAAAATGACACAAAATTGCACTCTAACACAATAATACATATAGTTAATATATTTTTAAATGTATTTATGCACTCAGTGTGAAACCTGGGCCTATTTCGATGAACACAACATATATATGACTTCCTCTCACATACTTCTACATGGCTATCATGTCTTCTCTCAGCCTTCTCTTCTTCAGGCTAAACATGCCCAGCTCTTCAAGCTGCTTGTTCTCCAGACCTTTGTGAAAATTCACCCTGAGTGAAACTTGCTTCCAGTTAACTATGGATGTCATGAAGCTGTTATTGTAGCACAGCAGTTCTTGTTTGTGCCTGGAGGGCAGGGGTCAGGACCTGGGGTCCCATTAGCATTAGAACCAGCTGTGCCAGAACATGATTCAGAGGATGAGCTAGATGACTGGGGCGAAGGGCAGCTTTCCCCTGATGGGCCTCTTTTGCCCACAGAGAGCTTGGCATGGGAAGAGATGTTGTTTGGCCCTAGCGAAGACATAGATAACCAGGTGCAGATGGACAGCGATTCTGGCAGCTATGAACACCCGGGAGGGAGAAATTCTCAGGAGCCTCCAGAGGAAAACATGGAAGAAAGCGCATGGGAAATGGCTAGGGAGGAGAGCTCTCAGGGAGATAGAAACACAGCTGCGGAGAGACAAGGTCGAACCTTTGATAGGAGACGGAACATCGAGTCTAGCAGAAGGGAATGGTCTAAGAGCATAGACCGGCCGAGGTCCGTGAGCAGCGATTGGAGACGAAGAAGCCTAGAGCGTCGGGGACCTCGGCCGAAGGATTAAGTATAGGATCCGTGGGAACGAATCCTCAGTGCTCTGGCCACGTCTTTCCTGAATAGGCGTGAAGCGGAGTGGGACCACGGCTAAGCTAGCCTGTGGTCATCAAGCCTTGCCTTGCCTTGCCTTGTTTCTGATCCGCCTGGTTGTGCGGAGCCTTGCCTTGTTCCTGATCCGCCTGGTTGTGCGGAGCCTTGCCTTGTTTCCTTCCGCACGGTTGTGTGGAGCCTTGCTGAACTCTGAGTCTTGCTGAACTTTTAGCCTATTTACCACGGTTTTTGGACATTGTTACTTCAAGCCTTTTTGGATTGTTTTACTATTCTAATGGACAATATCTTTGAACTGTTTTTATATTCAATAAAGTAGTTAGCCTTCAGCCCGTCTCTGTGTGTGTGATTAAGGGGCCGGTCAGTCCGTGCATCGTGACAGTTATAAACAGTTCCTTTGGGGGGGGGGGGCTCTCGAAAAATCCAGTAAAATAGTTAAAAAAAAATCCAAACGGAGAGGCTCAATTTGTTTCTTGGAAACCTGTGAGGGGGCTGCTAGGAGGGCGGAGAGTGCCAATTTCCCACGGCACACCTGATTGCTCACGGCACACTAGTGTGCCACGGCACACTGGTTGGGAAACACTACCCTAAGGGACCTTATTAGCCACAGCTGTTTGCATTTAATGCTTTAATAATGTTCATTATAACTGACCATAAGTCATATAAGCTCCAAATATCTTGTAAGTTTCCAAGAAAGCTGAAAAGTCAGTCTGTTAATCCTTCTATAAATTGTACTATATGGATCATCTCTCTATTATAATGACCTATCTCTTCAACAGACCCTCCAGCTATTATCTCAGTAGTGAACTCAATCATCCCTGCCAGTTCAGACAGCAGGAAATTCCCTGCTAAGATCAGTCTTTCCTGCATGTCATCTGAACGACCTTTAGTTTTAATAATGGAATTTTTGTAGTCTGTGAATAAAGATAAAAAATGAAAATCCAGTGTGATTACTTTTCTATGATAAAGCACAACCACTGAACAGAAAGGTTTTTCAAACAAAAGCTGGCTTTTGAAATAAATTGTTTCAATACCCGACTAAAAAAAAGCACACTGAAATCAGTATAAAAGAAGAAATGGGGAAAGACTCCTGAAGTCGCTATGGTCACAATTACATTTTCTTGGAGAATGTCTTTAACTGAAAATACTATGAAACAGAATAGAGAATTTTTATTTAAAAAACCCACACACACACACAAGCATGTGAATTTGGGGACTAGCTGACTAATATTTCACAAAACACAGAGAACTTACTTTTTAAAATCCTACTAAAAAGAGCACGGAAGATTTCATCCCATTTCGGGAAGTAAGAACTGGTTGGAAGCAGGTTAGAGAAGCAAGGAAACACTGAGAAGATGTACATAACACTTAAGATTCCTTTCAAGTACTAGTTTTGAAGGGCTGCAGTACAGCAGAGATAATAACTAACAGATGGGCAGTCATTCCTAAGTGGTGAATAATCTTTCCTTGTGGTTATGATTTGTGAACAGGAAAATAGTGAGATACACTTCTTTGTTATTAGGCTGGGGAAAACTAAATTCCGGGATACAAAATCAGTTTTCCATAGAGCTACAACATACCTTAAAACTTGACACTTGTATTTGTGCCATTACTGATGCAATCATGGTAGCTGTCAGTTTTCAAAACGATTTATTAAGAGTATTGGTATTTGAGCTATCATTTGATGTGCACATCCATAGAAATTATTACAACACTAAAACAAAATGCAATTTACTGAAAATGAATGGATTTTTCACCTTAGAGTTACCAACTCTTCCGCTCAGCTATCCAGAACTATCTACCCTGTGTTTTATCTATCACTTGCATACCATCAACTATACATCCTGGGAACCAAAACATTTTGCGTCCTGCATTATTAAACACATTTCATAATTATATTTCATGTTGACTCCCAGAAGGGGATATTCAGCCTATGCGGCAGATGTAAAAGTGCAATCCTAAATGCTACAATTCTTTTTTTCTGATAGAGAAAGGTGTGTCTTATGTCCTTAGAATATGAAAATGTTCTTAAATGTATTACATACTTTCAAACGGCCTCATGCAGATGATAATAGTCCTGTGTGTATCTAGACCAGTGGTTCTCAATCCACACACAAGCATCTCTAAAATCCCGATGACCACTTCCCCCACCCTTAACATATAATTCGTATTATTTAAGAAGTGCACGTCTATTCATATGTAGGAAGCCTAAAAGGTCATTAATTTGGTCTATAATAACACAAGCAAAAGACTTTGAAACAGTTGAAAACCAACCTATAATGGTTCTCAACTTGTGGGTCCCCAGATGTTTTGGCCTTCAACTCCCAGAAATCCTAACAGCTGGTAAACTGGCTAGGATTTCTGGAAGTTGTAGGCCAAAACATCTAGGGACCCACAGGTTGAGAACCACTGCCCTAAAAGATCTCTCCAGCTACTACAAAGATAACCACCTGAAGCCTAACCCTGCCAAGATACAAGTGTGTGCTTTCCACCTATGCAACTGTGAAGCTGACAGGAAACTGAAAGTTACCTGGGAAGGTCAAGAGCTCGAACACTGTTCCCATCCTAAATATCTTGGTGTCACCTTAGATTGAAAAACAGCATGCAATAACATCCTGTGGAAATTTACTGGGTTCAGACCCAAAATTAATAAGAACATCAGCCCTGGCCTTGTCTTACTCAACTGCTGAGTATGCCTGCCTTGTTTGGCACAAGTTTGCCCACGTGAAGCAGGTGAATATAGCACTGAACAAAACATGTAGAATAATCAGAGGATGTCTCACCCTTACACCTGTTGCTAAGACTCTATAAGCTAGATGGCATTGCTCCCCCTGATGTATATGGGGAGATTGCTGCCAAATGTGAGAGAAAAGGTTGAACACTGTGAAAGCCATCCATTGCCTGGCTATCAGTCTCCTTCCAGTAGATTCAAATCAAGGAAAAGTTTCATGAGAACCACCACTCCTCTTAATGTTCCCCTAGTAACAGCAAGAGTATTCCTTTGGGCAGCTAAACCAGGAAATCTCAAATGGATTGCCCCCCCCCCCCAAACAAACAAAAAAAAACACAAGGGTCTGCCTCCCAGGGGCAAACCAAGAATATGGTCAACTTTGAAGTCTCTGAACAGACTCAGAAGTGGTGTTGGGAGACCAAAACACAACCTGGCTAAATGACACTACCTAGAAGAATCCTCCACCTTGTGTAACTGTGGAGCAGAAGAAACAACTCAGCATCTGTATGCATGTCCACAATGCCCTGCCTCACGCACAGAAGAACTGTTTAAACTAGCGACAATGCAGTTGCTGTTGGCCATTTTTGGTTTAAAATTATTCAGCCGCTTATATTCCCTCTATTTTATCAGTTCTATACTTGTTTATTAATGCAATGCTTTTGACATGAAATAAATAAATAAAGATTTCAAAGTACATGGCATGTAAGAAAGAGAAAAATATGGGGGGAAAGAAATGCAAAAAAATCATTGTTAATAACTAATTCTCAAACTGCCCCCGTTAAAAATCAAATTGCCCTGCTGTGGAGTTTGTGTCCCACATTGGGAACCAGGGCTCTAGACAACCCTCCCTCCTTCATTTTTTATTCTGGACGTAGCAGAGTTCAGCATTAACATGGGAGGCCCATTTGGGGTACCTGAGGTAGAGCGGTTGTGGCCATTTTTCAGAAAAGCTTGTTTTACATAGGTTTCTCTGCAGAGAGACCAAGGTAGCAATTTTTAATACTTCTTTGCAATTGTAATAGAGACAATACAATGGGATGGAAAGTCAAAACTTAATGTATCAGAATCCAAGGCTCCCCTCCAAAGAAGACTCTGTCCTGCTACACAGATTGAGTAGCCTTTATTTGGAATATTGAATATTGGATTTGTTTATACAGCTTGAGCATCCTTTATCAAGAATTCCAAAATCCCAAACTGTTAACATGGATGGCTGAGAAAGTGATACCGTTCCTTTCTGATGGTTCAATGTACATAACCTTTGCTTCATGCACAAAATTATTCAAACACATTGCTTATAAAATTACTTTCAGACTATGTGCATAAAATATGCCCTATATACTGTACACTCATGCACAAGTATATAGGTTATGTTTTTGCACACAGCCTGATAATTTTGTATGCAAAAGAAAATCTGGATCAAATTATCCACAGGTCAATGTGAACCCTGTATCTCAACTCCTATTTTTAAAAAGGAACCACCCCCTTCTCTGAGTAGAGCTTAGTTTGCCTTGGGAGAACTTAAAAAACTACTCCCTCTACTCTCTTTGTTCCCTATGCCATGGTACTGTTTCTCGACATTTTGAATATATAGGCAGTGAAATGATTGATGGTGAGGGCCAGGGCAGCTAGCCCCTTGTGGCAGCACTGGTGCTTTTCCATCTCTGTGGAATGAACCTCGACTTATCCACAAATCCATAACTTTGGTCTAAAATCTTTCCTCGGTTTATACATGAGGTCACATTATATATGAATATATACAATATATAAAACATAATGAATTTTGTGTTAAGACTTGAGTTCATTTCCAAGATATCTCATTATGTACATACTAGTACTCCAAAATGAGGGTATGGGCTTTGAAATCCAAAAATATTTTGGTCCCAAGCATTTCAGACAACAGAGTTATACGGAGTGATTTCTCCGAGGAAGATCTTAAAGAGATAGATGGAGATGTACAAGAGAAAGAAATCTTAACTCCCTAGATTAGGGTATCCTGGTCGTAGATTTAGTATTTTAAAAGGTCAAAACCAGCATTTTTAACGAATCCCGATGCGGCAAAAATGCAACAACATTGCTTAAAAAACAGCATGATCTGCCCTGTACGTCTAGCTCTCGTCAACAGATGTCAGTGAGAATCTTGAAAAGGAATAACTGATCCAGAGGTCAGATGTGAGATTGATGTAGGTAGCATCCAGCATAATTTCACATGTCACAGAACTAGGACAGATAAATAGAGGGAACAACAGACAAAGGTCCTTATTGCAAAAACAGAGTGATTTGTTGATTGCTAACAGAACACATTAGCTAGTATACACATTTTAGAGTGCTGAAAAATGACTACATTTGGCCTTCTATATCCATGGATTCTGTACAATCATCAATGGCATGAAAATATTTCTATCTATCTCTCTCACACATACACACACACACAATATCCATGAATGGTAATCTTGATTTTGCTGTTTTATATAAGGGACACCTTTTTACAACATTATTGTATGTAATGAGACTTGATCATGCACGGATTTTGATATCCATGAGGCTTCCTGGAAACACACCCCAGTCGATGCCAAGTGCCCACTGTAGCAAGAAACTTGCACCTCTTTATACCAACCATAGTGGCCAATGTGGCCAAGAAAGAGTTTACAGAAGGACGAAGTACAATGGGAATTAAAACTCAGGAAAGCAGATGTAGGAAAATATTCAGTAAGTAAAGCACAATAGGAGGAAATATGAAAAGTAGTTAGGGAATCCCGGAAAATACTAATCAAAACAAGTTAAAACCTCTCCCCCGCAGGTTACACATACGCACAACACCTTCCTTCCTAAACACAGCACCAAAGCTTTCAACTTTGTGGTCTGAAAGGCCAATCTGAAACTGAAAAGGGAAAATGACACAGATGTCAGAAAAGGTTCAAATTCACTTAGGAAAAAACTGACATGATTAGTGGGGGAACCCTCTAGATTAAAAAGTCAATTTATGAAACATTATGGAAACTCATTGATGGGAGGAAGCGAAAAGGAACAAGGTCCAGTCAACAATGAAAAAGAGAGAGATAACAGTAAATGAAGTACCAGAGATCCTAGACTTCTTTTTAAAGTCTTGGTAAAAACACATCCGGCAATTTGGGTTTGGGAAAAATGTAGATGGAAACTAAATACTCTAGGTATTGAATAAATGGAACACTAAAGTATCACATATTTCATGAACATTTAGTCTAAGATATTAGCTTCAACATTACTATCTGGTAGCTCTGAGGGATCTTATCTAACATACATGTGTAAACTTATTGAAAGGGAATGTAATCAGACATGTGTGGAATGAGCAAAATCACCATATTAAAAATTATCTAAAAGTTCAGTACATTTCTTATTTCTGTATAATACACTCCAGCTTGCTAGTGGCCATTTAGAATATGTAAAAGGGAAATATTAATGATCATAATGCTGTAGTGATATACCGGTATATGCTTGAAAGATGTATTTTGTAATAGTGTTTTGTGTCCTAAAGATAGGCCACTGCGACTAAAGACGTTTGCACAATTTTCATGGGTATTAGGGGGATGGAGGCATGTTGTAAAATAGCCTCAGAATGTGATGTTGAAAATGCATTTTAAAAAACGCCAAATAAGTATTTTATTTCATTTATTCAAATATATCCAACCTTTCTTGTAGCAAGAGATATTTGCTAAAATCTAGCAAAAGACCTACCTTGGCCTCTTAAGATTTTAAAACTCAGGACAGGTTTGTACAAGATCTGGCCTTTTAGATAGGATGGACTCAAGCCATGCAGGGTTTTAAGGATCTTAACTGGCACTCTGAGTTCTGCTCAGAAACAGATAAGCAGCGAGTTGGTTTCAACTAGAGAGTGATATGTTCTCTGTAACCAGCCTGATAAGTGTTATCCTATTCAGCACAGACTGAATCCCTACTCTTGGATCTGTCTTATGACCAGGACCAGCTCTTTTTGTAAATAAATAATTTTTGATTTGTTCAATCTCATCCTACTTCCTTGGCATTAGATCAAGCCTGGGCAAACTTCAGCCCTCCAGGTGTTTTGGACTACAACTCCCACAATTCCTAACAGCCGGTAGGGAGTTGGAGTCCAAAACACCTGGAGGGCCGAAGTTTGCCCAGGCCTGCATTCGATGAAGAAGCGATACAGAGTTGAGTCTCATCAGCATACTGCTCTTCAAAACCACAGACAATCTCCTCATCAGTTTCATGTAAATTTTAATAGCATGTGTGGCAGAACTGAGCCTTAGGGGAATTCAGAAGGCAATGGCCTGAGTGTTTACCATGCATACTCCAGCACCAGTTTCTGAGTTCATCCCTCCAAGGACCAGAAACACTGTAGAACCGGGAACCCAAGTTGAACCCCAGAAGGATACCATGGCTGATGGTAATAAAAACAGAGATTCGGTAGAACAATGATGAACAAACTTTCCCTGTCTAGTTCCTGGCACATGCCATCTACCAAGGTGACGGAAGGTATCTTTGCCTCACAGCCAAACCTGAAGTCAGACTGAAAAGATGTGTAAGATATCACTCTCATCCAGCAACTGCTGGAGCTGGTAAGTTAGTACATGCTCTATTCCATCATGCTCCATCGTGCCTTGGGCTGAGTGACTAGTAAATGTCAGCTTCACCACAGGCTCTTCTATGCAGGATGGAAAGAAAAAGCATTTACTTCATTTACTCTTCCAATCTCCCATTGGCTGCTTTTAAGAGCCAAGAATGGCATAGGTTCAGTGCTTCTCACATCTCCAATGATCCTGTCCATATACTCAGGATACACAAACTGAATTATATTTAGTAACATAGAACAAACAAGAGCCAAGGCTATACTGGGTTTGCATCATACACATGCTGATTGCAAGGCCTGTGGGCCAGATATGGCCTGTTATGTCATTTTATGTAGTTCATGAGGCTTTCAATGCCAGGGTAACATCGTTAAAATTTATATAGTCTTACAATTACAAACTGGCAACTATAAGGCTGATGTGGCCCTCAGTGAAAATGAGTTTAACACTTCTGAACTACAGGATCCAAGTGAGAATAGATCTGAGTGATTTTATTTGCAAAGTGCCATCCAAATTCTTCACAGAGGACTGCCAAGTGATTCATAGGCTGCTTTTGTGGGGCAGAGAATGATAAACCTTGGCTGTTTAAGACAGATCCACTGGATGACGCTGTGGAAATGGTGACAGAGAAGGATTTCTGTGTTGCTACGCCATAGACTTTCTATTAAGCTCTATAGATAGAACTTCCAATTGTGAACAGTATAGTGCTACTATTCAATAAATAATACAATATTATGGCCCCGAGAACAGGCCTACAGCACCGATCAGGAATCTTCTCCAATACTCCAATTGATCTGCTATCCCCACTTCCAAGCCTTGAGCAACCACTATAGGGAATTCATGAAGGGACAAAAGACATGCCAGGAGGAAGGAAAGAAAAATATGGATTTTCTGGATCCACAGCACCAATCTTTATTTCTCAAGATAAATGGCAACCTAGAGACAAATCCAAGCAAATGTAGCTCTTGAGGGTGGGGAACTAGAGTTTGGATGGAATGGAGCCTCAGAGATTAGAGTGCATGTCGCACACCAGCCAAGAACCAGGGCCCTTTAAATATTCACACAACCACGGCTGGAAATAACAGTTTATTTATTGAAGTAAACAATGTCCAAAAAAATAACAGTAAACATGAAAATAGCCAAGGCAAAAAGCATTCAAGAAAATCCCAGGAAATGTTCCCAAAACCTCAGGCTAATTAAGTTGTAAGGTCTTTGAATATAATTCCACTAAGAAGCAACAGAACTTAAAACTAGGATAATCCCAAAAAAAGGCAAGATCAAAGTTCTGTCATGAATGACCAAAAGTCATGAAATCAGGAGTTCATGGAACTGTTTGCAGTAGAATCGAAAATTGACCAGGAACTGAACTTCAGCCTTTACAGGGCTAATAACAAGATCTCAACGTTCGAACATTTCCCTCCCTTTTCCCAGGGAAAGTAACAGCTGCGGATAGAATCAGCAAGCCAGGTGTCTCAATTCCCGCCCACTGGACTCTCAGAAAAACTAAATTCCCTTAACTGAAGCCACAGAAGCCACAGGCCCAACAGTGCGCCCTTCCTCATACAATGGACTGTTCCCTAACTTGACTGTTACACAGCTTGCCTCCAAGAGGTCTGGCATAAAATTATGTTGTACATTCTCAGTACAGGTAGTCCCCCAAATTATGAACAAGATAGTTCTATAGGTGTCACAATGCTGGGTCTAGGCCCGGCCCCTTAATCACACACACAGAGACGATAATCAATTAACTATTTATTAAGCAATTAAGAACAGGTGAAAAGGGTAAATGTCCAAATAGTCCAAAGTAAAAAGCAAGTAGAATTCAAAAAGCCAAACGCGTGGAGTAGATCAAAGGCAAAGGTCCATAAAATCCAAGCGGAATCAAACAAGGCAAGGAAATCCGTAGGAACACAACAAGGCAAAGTCCATGAAAATACAAGGTCCAAGGCAAGGTACTTGGCAAAGCAGCCAAACTATGGCTTCAGGGATCTCGGTCGCTTCACTCCCTTCAGATCAGAAGTGGCCGACCAACTGAGGAACTGTTCCCAGGGAACGTATACTTAATCCCCCCCCTTTGTGAGACCAGCGCCGCTCTAGGCTTCGTCTCCATTCCTTACGGTTGGACTCGATACTTTTCCTGCGATCAAAACACCTTCCAGGCCGAGCCGCAGCTGGCTCGCTATCTTCCTGAGAAGCTTCCTCCCCTTCGGTTTCCATCAACTCAGCCCCCGCGGGTTCCCAGATACGTTCCTGGGAACCATGCCCTCCCGGTCTTTCATATGCGTTATCAGAATCTGAGTCATCCTGACCTTCTCCGTCCGAATAAGCCTCAGGCCAGGTGTCGTCCCACTGCAAACTGTCTGTAGGGATGCTGGCCCCCCCGCCCCTCCATCCGCTCCACCGGTATCCACGGCAATCGGGTCCCAAGCAATTGGGACCCCCGGGGGGGCACCGCCCGGCTGAACTGGAGGCTGGGTTGCTACAGTAGGTTTGTTCTTAAGTTGAATTTGTATGTAAGAAGGAACAGTACATTTTCCAAGTGTAACTGCAGCTGTACACACACACACACACATATATATTCATTCTTTAGCTTTGGATAGCATAGGGAAGGGTTAACTTCTCTGTTGTGTTTTCTTTGCTGTCTGTGCCCCTGCTCATAAGATTTTGCCTCACTTTCTGTCCCTGTAATAACTGGATTTAGAGAAAAAAAAGGACTTGTTGTGGAAATGAGGATTGGTGAGAAATCTTCTGCTGAGACCCCTTTCCCCATGATAACTCTTTCAGGCGCGAATTACCCTTCCAAGAGGTATATTTCTCTCACTTCCTGTTGTCTCACTCTCGTTCGAGTAGTTTGTAAGTTGAATGTTTGTAATCTAAGAGAGGCATTTCACAGAACCTATAGTGTCAGATAAATTCACAGTTTATTCAAAACCAACCAAATAAATCTGGGTGCTTATTGTAAAATCTCCAAGCAAGTTTATGAAGGGAACAGAATGAAAGACTTAGCATGAAATATTATATTTATGACAAAACATACTAGGAATAAAAATGGTGCAATAGGAATTGCATAACGGTAGTTATTTGTAGGAAGAGATACACAGGCTTTTTAGTATGTGGTAGAGAGAATGAAATTCTACTAAAAAGAACTGCCATGTATTCATTTTATTTGGCATGCATCCTTCAATAAGAAAAGGCTACAGTTATTTTCTCTACTAATATAGGCTGGGATATAAAACATACAACTTAACCTCTGTATTTTTATATTCCCATTGTAGGCTTTTATATTCTTACAAAGGTTATCTGCCGTTCACTTGCCAAGAAGCAACTACCCCTTGAAAAAGAAACATGTTCCATCTTTATTGCCAAAGGAAGGAAGGTCAAAAGTCTTCTGACAAGGTCAGAAGAACAGTTCCAGTTCAGTATTGTCAGCAAGAGATTAACAAAGGGATTCCCTTTTGGCAATGGGAAATGGAAACTGTTTTGGGGGGTTCCTTTTGACAGCAACACACAAAATTTCCATCTCAAACAAGGGGAAAATGACTCAAACAACTTTTTTCCTAGGGAACTTCACCCTCTATTCACTTTAGCATAATAGTTCAGGTTCTACATACTGCATCTACAGGTATACATCACAAAGCAGATGTGTTTTAAAAATGCTGCATGTGACATTAGGAACTGATTGGTGCAGAATTTAAATCCTAACAGACTACTATATATATTATACTTGCTTGGGTGCCTGGCTTTGGTTATTTGAAAAAGGCATTGTTTGTTTTAGGGTGTTAGGCAATATCATTCTGTCAGTTAGTAACTCTATTTATTAGGAAAAAGCCAGTCTTTGATTTTGTTGTTTATGAATGCTCCCATTAGAAAATACATCTGGCCATGTTGAGTCTGTCTGCCAAGTTTGGTCCATATGCGACATTGGCTGGATTCAATGCTCTCTGGAGGCAGGTGAACTACAACTCCCAAATCCAAGGTCAAGTCCTACAAACCCCGGTTGTATGCTTAGTTGGTCACGTGGATACTCTGTGCCAAGTTTGGTCCCGGTCCACTGTTGGTGGGAGGTCACAGTATCTCTAGATGCAGGTGTACTACAACTCCCAGATTCCCCTAACTCCCCCAAACTCCATCTGTAATCACAGTTGGGCATGTTGGCCTGTAAGTCAAGTTGGGTCCGGATCCATCAGTGGTGGGGTTCAGAGTGCTCTGGATGCAGGGTGAACTGCAACTCCTATGTCGTAGACCAGTCCCCCACAAACACCTCCAGTATGTTTTGTTGGTCACCAGGGTTCTGTGTGCCATGTTTGGTCCAGAGCAGTCATTGATGGGGTTCAGAGTACTCTGGGTGCAAGTTGAACTATAGCTCCCACATGGTTGGGTCAGTTCCCCACATCCTTTCAGTATGTTCTGTTGGTCATGAGGATTTTGTGTCCCAAGTTTGGTCCACACCTATCATTTGTGGAGGTTGCAGTGGTCTCTGGAAGTGAGTGAAGGTATTGCAAATCCCAACATCCGTGGTCCATCCTACTTCAACCTTCACCAGGACATAAAAGTGCATCATAGGAAGTCTGTGTGCCAAATAAGGTTCAGGTGTGTCATTTGTGGGGGGTTGCAGTGGTTTCTGGAAATTAGTGAAGATACTGCCGTTTCCATTGTCCCTTGTCCATCTTCTCCCAAAACTCACCAGGATGCAAAGTACATCATGTGGCAAGTTTGGTCTAGGTCCCTCATTCTTGGGGGTCACAGTTGTCTTCTACTGAGTCAGAATATTTGTCTCTCTTGTTTTGATATACACACTAACTGGCAGAGATTCTCCAAGGTTTCGGACAGGAGTTTTTCTGAGATCTACCTAGAGAGGCTGGGGATTGAATTTGTGACCTTTTCCATGCAAAGCGTGCATTCTCTCCCTCTCATTGATGGGGAAGGAGAACACTATCTGATGATAAGACAAAGAGGTATGTAGTATTTAAGCCATTCCTATAATGATCGGTTGCTAAGGTAATTAACACAGAACTTGTGCATTGCTGTCCTTATGCTATACAGCAGGAAAGGAACACAGTGTTCTCTTAGTTATTATTCGACTGCTCCTCCTAGCCTTCCTTAACATTGGCTAGTTTGATATAAGCAGCAGTCCAACATTTGGAGGGTTGCAGTTTGCCATCTATTATAAGCTGCACCTAGTACAAAACTATGGAAAGAAAATAACAAGGAAGCAGAATAAAACAGACGCTATCACTTTGGCCCAAGTAACAAGATTCATGTGGAGAACAACACTTCCATACAGAAATCACGAGAGGACAAAAGCTGCAGGTGGACATCAGATTTGCATCTGAGTATGGATGCTATCTCCACTGTATTTGTGTGCATTCCCAACTACATTCTTCTGCAAGTACTCACTGTTTTTAAAACTCAACAAAATCTGGAACAAAGTCACTATTGTTCTGTTGATCAAGTCACTGGAGGAAGTTGACCAATGTTTTCACCCAATGGCACAAATGAACCTTCGTACATTAAATACATATTGAAATAAGCAAGAAAATGAGTTCTGTTGCTGAGGAAATGAGACCAAGGTAGTTGGCCTCTTAGGAGAAAGTAAATACCCACAGGAAATTGAAAAAACATTGTCTACAGCAAGGGCCTCTTAAACCCATTTCCACTTTTACGCATGCAAAGCTTTGTTAAGATCACCAAACAATGACAAATTGTAAACCTTGCCAGTTTTACCCGCAGTTCACTTAAACACTGCTTAAGGGATCAGAATGTAGAAGGCTTGGAAAAAACTCTCACATTTGACCACATTTTCCATACTGCATGATAAAATGTTATAGTTGGATATAACCCCCCCCCCACACACACACACACACACTAAAATCAATCTTCATATTGAATATCCTCACTATCTCTGTCACTGTGTCCATGATTTTTCCAGGTGTTAAAACAAATGGTGGTAATCATGAAACAAGAAACCATTTGTGATTCGTCAACATGCAAGTTATGTGCATTAATTATATCTTACAACTCCACCTCTTGCTTAATATCTAATTCTTTACTCAGAAAGGCTTCTCTGATCATTCTCCCGGGAAAATGTGAAGGTGTACTTCCCTAATCAGATTGAACAATTTGGCAGTTGGCTCTTTCCTTCCCTTATTGGAAAAAAACCCAATAATCCTATTCCATGAAGTCATTTTGAAGGCATCCCAAACATAAAGCACAAAACAATGTTATTAATTTATTTTGAAGAAGATACATTTCTATTTCCAAAAGTAATGCAGTGAACTAAAAGAAAATCACCTAGTACTTCATCAGCTAAGTTCCTTGCTCTGAACTATGCATCCCCCAAAACAGAGGAAAGAGAAATAAAATATTTATATGATTATCAGATGACATTTTTTATTTCAGTAAATTATCCAGATTTTGATAATTAACTACCTACTGCTAGCCAGGGGGAAGACAAACATGTTATGCTTAAGAAACCACTTTGATACATAATAATACATTATCCATAATTTCATCAATGAGCAATAATTTTAAATGACAAAAGATAAAGGTAAAGGTTTCCCCTGGCATTGTCTAGTAGCCCAACTCTGGGGGATGGTGCTCATCTCAATTTCTAAGCTGAAGAGCCGGCGTTGTCCGTAGATGCCTACAAGGTCATGTGGCCAACAGGACTGCGTGGGTCACTATTACCTTCCCACCAAGGCAGTACTTATTGATCTACTCACATTTGCATGTTTTCAAACTGGTAGGTTGGCAGAAGCTGGGGCTAACAGCAGGAGCTCACCCCGCTTCCCAAATTGGAACCACCAACCTTTCGGTCAGCAAGTTCAGCGCCACCAGGGGGCCCTTTAAATGAGAAAATGCTCAAAAGGTCTATCAACTGAAAAATTACATCTGATTTGTGCAATATCTTTTAATTAAAGACTAAGCTAGTTCTTGATTAAGCAGGGTCTAAAACCAGGGTTCTAGGCGGATTCAACTCTTAATTACGACATTACCAATAACAGCTCAAACAACATTTTGCCTTCTCTTGGCCCAAAGAGACCTCTATATGATATCTACATCAACTAAAACTGCTGAAAGGAACACAAAGAGTAGAAAAGACATAAATGACTTGAGATGAAAACGTTTTCTTAATTATCCATTTTTGTTTCTTAATGCAGCAAGTTGATTTCAAAACCAAGCTGTTTGGTTCTTTACTTCGGTACTATAGACAAATGGCGGAATATTCCAGGGTTCCATAGATACCATAGTTCTATTCCAACTTTACTTGAATAGATTGGGGACTGGACATGGTCACGTCAACATTGAAAACATATTCTCTTGTAGAAGTGAGAAGAAAATGCTTAGTTATGTTCTTAATAGCATAACATTGTGTTTTCAGAATAAGAGCAGCGTCTTTCTCTAAAGACCATTTTGCTTTTTGCTATTCATAACACAGTTTCCCTTCATAAAAGCAAAACTATCTCTTACCTGGCTGAAGCGTGTGGCTTGTTTTCTACTTTCATTACAATTTGTATGTCAGATGGAGATGACGTTGTGTAAATTTTTAATCTAAAACAAAAGATGTAAGATTTGTTAAATTCTACTTTTTAGAAAATCACAGATGAAAAGTTTTTATTAAATGGGTGAACTACAAAATTTATGGACTGGTTGCATAAATGTAGCACTTTAGGGCAAACTGCATCACAGATTATTCAATGTCATTTTATAATGATTTATATTACAACAAAATGTTTGAACAGTAATGTTCATGTACATACCTCTGATGAATGACAGGATCAGATGCTTGAGGATCAATGTAGGGCTTAAGGATGTCACAGAGTGGTTTATCATCTGGCACCCTTTGACCATGAAGACAGAATGTATCAGCGATAAAGGCACAATATTTCCAAAAATAAAAAAGCTAGCCCACAATGAACAAGCAAAAAACAGACACATATACAAAAGAAAGAAAGAAACCCGATGTCTTTTCTCCCTGACCCAATAAACCTTAAGACTAAGGTATTTTAAATGTTTTCTTGTTATATTAAGCAAAGTATTGTATATACTCTGAGTACGGTAGTGAAAGATGAGAGCTTAATCCGTCTCAGGAAACCGCAAAATACCCTTGATGTATCTAACATTATTATCAAAATTAAAATGTTGCCCCCCCCAAC
Source organism: Anolis apletophallus (assembly GCA_030556195.1). Classification (NCBI taxonomy): domain Eukaryota; kingdom Metazoa; phylum Chordata; class Lepidosauria; order Squamata; family Anolidae; genus Anolis; species Anolis apletophallus. The sequence continues at coordinate 112,580,606 of JARBWK010000005.1, forward strand.
CTGCCCTTGACTTATACATGTGTATATACAGTAAATTGAAGAAACCAACAAAAAATGGAAGAAATAATTAAATACCTCCCTCTCCCCGTTTTTATAATACAATAAAACAGTAAAACTGTGTTATATTAAGTTTGTCTTTATTTGCTTTTAATTACTATATTTCAATATTAATACCAAGCCAATACAGAGTTTATAATATGGAGTATAGTATTAGTTAGGTCTATTTCTAATAGGAACTCTGAACTCTCAGCCAACCAAAAACTATGTTTATCCAGTATCTCCCAATCTCCATGGGTGCCAGTTAACTAAGCGTCTATTGTATAAACATATACACAGATTCAGTTTATTGTTCACACCAAAGCAATGACAATTATTTCCAAAAAAATGTTCAATGCAATACAGAGACAAACAAGTAATTTTCACAAAGAAGAAATGATGCAGGAAAAGTCTGGGGTACCTTTTTTCTGTGAATTTAGCATGACTGTGAGGGAAAATGAGCTTCAAGTGCCAGAAAAACTTTTGTTCTCTGAAATTAAACCAACAGAAACTTTTTAATTCTTTGTCATATGAACTATTAATTACAAATACAGTCGAGTAGTTGTTAAGGCTCTATTGCAGACAGTTCAAAGTGGACAGGAAGCTGGACAAAGAATTAGTGTCATCACAGAGAGCTTATTCGCCTGATCTCTTCTGCAGGTAACAAAGCTCTTAAATCATTTCCAGCAATATCGGATTTGTTTTCTCAACCAAGACTTAATCCAATATTCAGCAAAACGAACGGCTCCAGCACAGTTCGAAACAAAACAGTTCATCTACTTCGATACATTTATAGCAACTTGCTGCTTTCTTGATATTTAAAATTTTACAATACATCATTTTGTATCAAGTTTAAATGGACACTGATTTGTATTGGATTGTGAGGGTATTGTATTGTTTTCTTTCTTAAGGACAATTAAACGTACATCAAACAATGTCTGATTTAAAAGCACAGTAACAAACACAACATTTTGAAATATTTACATTCAAGATCAAGGAGTATGATTGGCTAGTATGAAAGAATGCTGGTGTGTTTTGTAAGGAACCTGAAGTTTTGAATATACTCAAGTCTAATTCTCCTTTTTTTTACTACATTACTTTGCTAAATTTGAGGTGTGCATTAGATTTGATGGCGCATTAGGATCACACACCTAAACCTGCATGCGCTGTCAGACAAGAGATCCCAGCTTGGAACAGAGGAGGGAAAGGGAGTTGTGGCCATGAAAACGCTGATGGGAAGGCCAGGCGGAGGGGTGGAGCTTCCCATCAGCCTTTCTGTGACCACCACCTTGCACTACATTCGACAGCAAATCCTTTTTTGTCCAGCACACCTTCAAAATTGAGGTGTGCATTATATTCCATTAAAAATCATTTTCAGTACAAAACTAACAAGAGTACAGGGGAGTAGGGAAGACTAGTTTAGAACTAGGACCAGGATAGATACTAATAGAGGTGACCAATTCAGCAAAATCATAGAATCATCAAGTTGGAAAAGACCACAGGTTCAACCACCTGCCACTCAGGAAAAGCACAATCAAAGCACTCTCGACAGATGGCCATCCAACCTGTTTAAAAACCTCTAAAGAAGGAGCTTCCACCACACGGGACAGAGGGTTCCGCTGCTGAACAGCTCTCAAAGTCAAGAAGTTCTTCCTAGTGTTCAGGTGGAATCTCCTTTCCATTGCTCTGAGTCCTAGGGCCCTTCCACACAGCCCTATATCCCAGATAATCAAGGCAGAAAATCCCACATTATCTGAGTATGGACTCAGATAATCCAGTTCAAAGCAGATATTGTGGGATTTTCTGCCTTGATATTCTGGGTGGAAGGGCCCCTAGTCTCAAGGACAGCAGAAAACAAGTCCTCTCCCTCTTCCCTGTGATATCCTTTCAGAGATTTAAACATGGCGATCATGTCTTCTCTCAACCTTCTCTTCTACAGGTTAAACATTGTAATGATGTCGATTATTTGTGTGTAAATGTTGTATAACATATGTTAAATGTATGTTGTTTTGTGTAGTTCAAAGGAATATTCTATGAATTGTTGCTGTGGGTGAGCCAGAAGGGAGGCTTGGCAGAAGCTCTGAAGAGCTGTCGCCATAGCAACCAGGGCCAGAGCCTTTTAGAATGTTCAAGGTATGAATTTTACAGTTGGTGAAGAGCGGTTGGAAGCCAACTGCCATGAGAGGGGGGAGGAGTTTGTTTTGGTTTAGTTGGTCTTAAGGACTGTAAGAGAACAGTTCAGCTTTTAGTTGGTCTTAAGGTCTGCAAGAGAGCAGTCCAGTTTTATGGGTGTAGAGACCCTAGTTAAAGACGGAAGAGTCAAGGGGTTTATAGAGGGTTAGTGGGAACCCTATAGTATAACCCCATTGTGTTTTGTGTAACAGAATAAGTTTGTGCCTCTGAGGAAGTATAAAACCAATCAAGATTTGTACCCATTTGTGTCATAATAAATTATTTACATCTTAAAAGAAAAACACCTCTGTTAGTTCTTTTATTGGTGGTGGCCCTCAAGGTCAGTGGTCAGACAGACAAATGGTGGCAGTGTGGTCAAGTGGTTACTGAGAAATTTAAAGTCTCTGCAATTCAATGGTTAGTGGGGGAGATAGTCTACCCTGCCATAAGACAGAAGTTGCTGAGGTAACTTCGAGGCCCCCTTGCATTTAGGGTTAGCAGTTTGGATAGGGAAAGATTGTCCAGTCTGAGGCCGGTCAACAAGGGTTGTCACATTTTGGCGGCAGAGCGGTGGGATCGTATAAGAAAACTGATCCAGTGCGAAAGCAAGGCTACCAGAAGAATTTGTTTAATATCTCAGTTTAGTGACCAAAGTCGTGTGGTAGTAGGAACTTTATTAATTTAGTTTAAAGTTCTGAGGTAAAAGTTCGGCAAAATGACCACCCGGAGACAAACGAGGGCTTTGGAAGAAACAGGGCAGCCTGAGGTTCTGCAGGAAGGAGAAGACTCTGAAATTTCAGAATCAGAGTCAAGTAAAATGTCTGGAGAATGCCGGTTTAAGTTTGAGGTGATGAAATTAGAGATGCAAAGAGAAAGAGAAGAAAAGGAAAGAGAAGAGAAAGAAAAGGAGAGAGAGAGGCAAAGAGAAAGGGAAGAGAGAGAGGAACGTAGAGAAATGGCCAGGTTGGAGTTAGAGAGAGAGAAGTTGAATGCCTCTCAGCGTGCCAGGCCAGTTCAAGAGGTTCAGGCAGAAGTTTCTATAGACCAACTCCTGAGGAAATTCCCGAAGTATATAAAAGGGGATAGTGTGGAGAAATTTTTGGTTTCTTTTGAAAGATGTTGTTATGATTTTGAAATTGAAGAGGAGAGATGGATGACATATTTACGTCCACAGATCTGTGGCCAGTTGCTGGAGATTTATAGCGATATGGCAGAACAGGACCACAAGGTTTACCAGAAGTTTAAACAACAGGTCCAACAGAAGCTTCAGTTGACGCCAGAACATTACAGAGTTAAGTTTAGGTCCTTGAAAAAGGAGAAAACCGAAAGTTTCTGTCAGCTAGCGTCAAAGCAAAGCCAGTATTTTGATGGTTGGTTAAAAGGTGCTCAAATTACCAGTTTTCAGCAACTTAGAGATCTGATGATCCTGGAACAATTTTACCAAAATGTTCCCTCAGAGTATAAATGGTTGGTTCAGGAGAGGGATCCTGGGACACCCAGTCAAGCCGCGCTTATGGTGGATAAGATGGTGACATTGAGAGAGGGAGTTTGTAGAGCTGAAGGCTACAAACCAGTGGAGAAACCTTCTTTTAAGAAACCATTCAAAGCTTTGCCACAGTATCAAGAGGCTAAAAATGCTGCAGGAGAGTATGCTCGTTACAGAAGGCCTGATGAAAAAAATTACCTCAGAGATGGTTCCCTCAGTAGTGGAAATCGTCCAAGCTTTGATATGGCTAAGAGAATGTGCTTTTCATGCGGCAGGTTCGGACATGTAAAAGCACAATGTTATCTACATAGTAAGGAAAAATCTTCCTTATGTATAACTCCAATATTAGAAAAGAGTTCTGAGAAGAGGCTTGAGTCTAATATAGGAAAGAGTTCTTCGGAACTAATGCAAGTACATAATCCCTCAGAAAAACAATGCCTTTTTGTTATGTTGGACACAGATAGAGATGATTACTTTGAACCACTCCAAGTAGATCAAAACGAAATATTAGGATGGAGGGACACCGGATCGGAGGTTTGTGTGATTCGCCCTGAACATGTGCCAGAGGCATTCCGAAAAACCTGTGTCTCAGCTTAGACTAAAAGGAGTAGGGGCAGCGTTGTCCGACGTTGTGTCTTTGCCAATCCAATATAAAAATTGGAAAGGATTTTGGGATTTTGCAATATATGATGACATTCCTTTTGATTGTTTGTTGGGGAATGATCTTGTAAGGAAGATCAAGTATTTAACAAGAGATGATCAGTTAACCGAAGATCCAGTTAAACAGCAAGATGTTTCTTGTTTACCAGTTGATATTATCCCTGAAGAAAATCCTGAGACAAGTTCAAATATAATAGAGTTAGTTAAAACAGGAGCAGGGGAAGGGGATATTGTTAATGAGCAAAAGGCAGATGAAACACTGAGATCTTTGTTTACTGCGGCTCAGGATGAGACGAAAGTCTTGTCAAAAGAAAATCCTTCGAGATTTGTAGTTAAAGGACGAGTGTTGTATAGAGAGACCATGTGTGTAAAGTCTCCAGGAGAAACTAGTTCCTGTACACAAATAGTTGTTCCCCAAGCTTATAGGGAACAACTTATTAATTTGGCGCACGCAAGCACACAAGGTGGTCATATGGGAATTCGGCGCACTACACAGCGCATCACCAGAAATTTCTTTTGGCCCAATATGTATCAGCACATTAAAGAGTTTTGTCAATCGTGTGATACATGTCAGCGTGTCGGAACAGGGAAAGACAAGACCTAGCTTGCCGTTTGTGACATGCCACTAAATGGAGAACCATTTTATCGCGTGGGGTTCGATATTGTGGGACCCTTACCAAAGGCAAGCCGTAGAGGACGGCGATATATCCTTACTTTGATGGACTATGCCACAAGATACCCAGAAGCAGTGGCGTTGACTAATATTGATACAACCACAGTGGCAAACGCCTTGTTGTCTATATGGGGAAGAACAGGATATCCCAAAGAACTGGTTTCAGATTTGGGAACCCAGTTTACGCCAAGACTGATGGAAAGACTGTTGGAGATGTGTGGAGTTAAACATCTGACATCATCCGCTCCATCCACAAACTAATGGTCTTGTGGAAAACCTAAATAAGACCTTAGTAAGAATGATCAAGGCGTACACTCAACAACATCCAGCCGATTGGGATGAGAAACTACAGCAACTCCTGTTTGCATGCAGAGAGACTCCACAAGGCAGTACAGGATACAGCCCTTTCGAGTTACTCTTTGGAAGGAAGGCGAGAGGTCCGCTTGATCTAGTGAGAGAGCACTGGGAGACTTCCTCGGTTGCAGAGCCAGTTCCAGTGAGTCGGTATCTACAGAATCTACGGGAGACGATGGAGTTGGCACGAGTTATCGCTCAAGACAACCTTGCAGCAGCACAGCAGAAACAGAAGACCTGGTATGATCAATCAGCCCGGAGAGATCCTTCGACATTGGTGATAAAGTACTATATTTGATCCCGGAAAGAGTCAACAAACTTCAATTGAAATGGACAGGGCCATGGACAGTTGTTAAGCGTTCCAGCAGAGTTAACTACTTGATACAAGAATTACAATCAGGACTGGAAAAACTGGTGCATGTTAACTTGCTTAAACCTTATGTTAAAAGATCAGTAGATGTATGTATAGTAGTTAATGAAGGAGTAAATGGATCGTTTCATTTCTGGGAAGGGAATAGGAAGGCTGACAAGAGTGTGAGTCAGGTAAAACTTGATGAAGGGTTGACTTGCAAACAGCAGGAGCAACTTAGAGAACTGCTCCATAAGTATAAAAATTTGTTTTCGGATTTACCAGGAAGGGTAGAAGGAGTGCAACATCAAATTATGACAGTAGACGCCTTTACCCATTGCGTCTACTCCCTATCGAGTCACAGGGAAACTCGTAGAGTGTGTTGAAAGAGAAGTTCAGGAAATGCTGGATATGGGGATTATAGAACCATCCAGTAGTCCTTGGGCATCACCCATCGTGTTAGTTTAAAAACCAGACAACACAATAAGGTTTTGTGTTGATTATAGACGGTTAAACGAGGTGACGCAAACCGACACATACCCTATGCCAAGGTTAGACGACCTGTTAGAAAGAATGGGGAGAGCCAATTACATCAGTAGCCTAGATCTCACCAAGGGTTTTTGGCAGATACCAATGGATCCCAAAGACCGGGAGAAAACGGCCTTTAGAACCCATAAAGGGTTACATCAGTTCAATGTCTTACCATTTGGACTTAAAAATAGCCCAGCCACTTTCCAACGATTGGTAGATAAGATACTCAGGGGTATGAGTAACTTCTGTGTAGCATACATGGACGACATAGGTGTATTTAGCAATAACTGGGAAGAACACCTACAACATTTAGACCAGGTGCTGTTTCGACTGAAAGAAGCAGGGTTAACAGTGAAAGCACCCAAGTGTTGTTTAGGGAATCGAATGTCCAAGTACCTAGGACACATGGTGGGAAGTGGTATGATTGGTCCAGAACCTACTAAGGTGGAGGCGATACACAAGTGGCCGATACCCAAAACCAAAAAACAGGTTAGGTCCTTTTTGGGATTAGCCAGTTATTATCGAAGGTTTATCCCAAATTTTAGCGAATTGGCGACTCCATTGACAGGCTTAACCAAGAAGGCATGTCCAAATGTCATAGTGTGGACACCACAATGCCAGGAGTCAATGGACAAGTTAAAACAGACGATAACATCACAGTCAGTGTTGAGAGCTCCGGATTTTGATCGTCCATTTACCTTAACTTGCGACGCATCAGAAACAGGTATGGGAGCGGTTTTAAGTCAAGCTGACAAGGATGGGGAAAAGCATCCTGTAATGTTTTTAAGTAAAAAGCTGTTGCCGAGAGAAAGTAGTCTTTCTACCATCGAGAAAGAATGCCTCGCCATAGTGTGGTCGATTCAAAAACTGAGGCCATATCTGTGGGGCAGAAAGTTTATTTTGCAGACGGATCATGCGCCATTAAAATGGCTGAGTAATGTTGAGGGTACTAATAACAAACTCTTAAGATGGAGTTTGCTCTTGCAAGACTACAATTTTGAGGTAGTGCATGTGAAAGGCAAATCAAATGTGGTAGCTGACTCTTTATCGAGAGTTACTTGAATTCAGGTTACAAGATGGATATGGTTTGTATATAGTTGTGTAAGTATGAATGTAGATGTGAAATGTATAAGTTTATATAATGTCTTGCTAACGGCATTATTTTTAATTCACTCTGGACAGAGAGAATTAAAAATAATTTCGGGAGGAAGGAAGGTATGTAATGATGTCGATTATTTGTGTGTAAATGTTGTATAACATATGTTAAATGTATGTTGTTTTGTGTAGTTCAAAGGAATATTCTATGAATTGTTGCTGTGGGTGAGCCAGAAGGGAGGCTTGGCAGAAGCTCTGAAGACAGACAAATGGTGGCAGTGTGGTCAAGTGGTTACTGAGAAATTTAAAGTCTCTGCAATTCAATGGTTAGTGGGGGAGATAGTCTACCCTGCCATAAGACAGAAGTTGCTGAGGTAACTTCGAGGCCCCCTTGCATTTAGGGTTAGCAGTTTGGATAGGGAAAGATTGTCCAGTCTGAGGCCGGTCAACAAGGGGTTGTCACAAACATGCCCAGCATTTGAATCTGCTATTCATAGGGCATGGCCTCCAGACCTTTAATCATTTTAGTTGCCCCCATCTGGCAGAGGAGTGACAGGAAGAAGTTCATGAAAGTACAAATATGAAAGAAAGGACTGAGCTTTGGGGAGAACAGCCGAAATTGGTCCATCTTGTCATTTAATGTGGACCACCAGACTTTCAATGCCAAGGCAACGTTGTTACATTTATAAAGTCTTACAGTGACAAACAGCCCTTTGAAGGCAAATGTAAAACCAATGTGGTCCCCAATGAAAATTAGTTTGACACGCTGAGCTACATTAAGGCGTTTAAACTACTGTCCTCAAAATATTGCATGGGCAAGGCCAGGATTTTATAGTACTTTGACATCGATCATCACACTAGAGAAAAAATCCACTTAAAATCCAGTTTCTGCCTCCTGAAGAATTCTGGGGTTTGTAGTTTTGGGAGGAGGCTTTAACAGCAAGTGGCAAAATAGATATTCTGTACCATTCTGTCAGCAAAACAAGTATGCTTAAGCAAGGGACAGTGAACAAACAGTAAGAGCAAGATAATTTGCATCTAATGTCCATGTTGCTGTCTTCTTTGTAAACCACAGATGGAAAACATGTGACCCTCCAGATGATGTTGCACTGCAATTCCCAACGTTCTTCCCCAATAGCTATGCAATGAGCCTTTGGTATCCGCTGGGTTAGGTTCAAGGGCTCCTCATCAATACCAAAATCTATGGATGCTTAAGTCCTGTTATATACAAAGGTAATGTCCCCTATTTAAAATGGTAAAATTACCACAGTGTCAAAAAATAAAAAAATGAGTCTGAGCATTACTTCTCTGAATTCTCATTAGAAGTTAAAATGACTAAAGTGAAGAGATCATAACTTCAACACAAAATGAGATTACATGAAAAGATGGTGATGCTTGATAAAATCAAAGGCATGAGGAAAAGAGGTGGACTATATTGCAAATGGATTGATTCAATAACCTTGAATCTGCAAGATGCAAGTGTAAGGACTCACCTGTCCTAAGTGGGTGGAAAGCCTGCTTGGAAGTTTTGTTTTCTGTTGGAAGATAGCTGGCATCCATTTTGGTGAGGGATTTACAGCTAGCAGCCATCAGGGGGAGGTCATAGCCAGAGAGGGGGGGGTCTTAGAGTCAGTCCTGCTCAGAGATAGGAGTGTCCTGTGATTGGCTGAGTGCCAGAGGGGAGGAGCAGAGCTGACTAGAGGAGGGATCTTGTCAGAAAGATCCTCAGTCTTGGGCAGAGCTTTGATTGAGAGACATCTCAGCTCTAGCTGTCGTGGTTTGAGGTTGGAGTGACAATATCCTCCAAGCCTCAGCCATAGATTCTGACAAGTCTGTTACTATAGTGGCACATCCAGGGTGTTTGGGGTGACACTGATAGTTAGGTTAGAGCCATTAGGGCTGACTTTGTAGAGTCAGCCTAAACACCTTGTCTCCTCAGTGTATAGAGGGAAAGGTGGGTTCTGAGGCTGGGAGTTAGCAAGTAGCTAACTCAGTCAGGCAAGACTCAGGGGTACTTCTGGTGGATAGAAGCCCCTAGTACGAACCAGCTGTTCACTGCTATTTTCAGACAATAGGGTGACAGGTTTATATTTTAGTCAAGACTCAGTACTGACTAGAGTATTGTTAAGATCTAAGCTTAGTGAACTATTTTCTGTAACCGCACGCTCCAGCAAATTATTATCAGTAACCCTACGCTATTGTTGCCTCTCTGTTGAACCATTACGATCAGTGCCTCATTGATAGCTGTTTGTTAATTAATAAATTCTTTTTATTTGTTAATTTTAAGAAGCCTCCATCTCTCTATCTTTTAGTTCCTCACAGTGTGGTTGTTTAGGGTGGCTCGGTTAAAGAACTACCAAGTAAACATCTTAATTAACAATCTAAAATCCTAATTTGAATATTAGGTTGGTGGCAGTACTACCAGGAGTATTATTTTAATTAATAATCTCCAAAACCAGTGTCAGGTCGTGACAGCAAGCAAAGTTGGCAATGGTCTTACATTCAGAGATCTGAAATGAGATGAAGGCGAGTTGATGAATGGCAGCATAAATAACAAAAGAAGTTATGAAAAATAAAAAGGCAAGAGTTTAGGAAACTGTAATCAGAAATTATGAATCTCAAGTGTTGCACTCAAATGAATCCCAAGCAATGAAAAAGAATGGTAAAACATTCTTTTTCAAAACGTAAGACCTCACAACCCCTGAGGATGCCTGCCATAGATGCAGGTGAAACGTCAGGAGAGAATGCTTCTAGAACATGGCCATACAGCCCGAAAAACTTACATCAACCCAATGGGAAAACAATTATAAATAAGATGATTCTATATTCTACTGACTCATTTACTTGTTTAGGTTAATAAAGGTTTGATTCATACTTTTATCATACTCAACGTAACCAGTTCAATCGTAAGTTGGTGGTCTTTGTTGCAGGAAATATTGCTCAGCCAAGGTTAAAAAGCAAAAGGGAAACCACAGGAATGCGATGTTTTTATTCCTCAAACATAATTGTACGTTAATGTTCAGAACTGTACATTCTTTTAAAAAGTAATAGGGCAGGCTATGAGGCAACATTTTCAAATGAAAAGTGTGTTCTCAAAATCACTGCCTTGACTTTAAATAGACAACCTACTGATCAAATGGCCCAAGTTTCTACATAACCTTGTTACACACTAACACAGTGTTTCCCAACCAGTGTGCCATGACACACTAGTGTGCCGTGAGCGATCATCAGGTGTGCCATGGGAAATTGGCAATCTTTCCCATCCTAGCAGATCTTTCTCCCTATTTCCCTCCCCAAAGATCCTCCCCGAGGCAAAGGAAAGGCTCCGCCGAATGCCAGGGCCAGGCCCACCTTGAGGAAACCTTCAGGAGCCTTTACTCAGCATGTGTCCAGCTCCCGCTCAGGGCTGCTTCAGCCTCCCGATACGTTTCATAGATCTGTGTGGCCTCTTTCGCTGCCTCCCTCCTCCCTCCGCAAAAGCAGAGCACTGGGCGGAAGTGATTGAGTTGGCGTTTTCACGTTGCCGGAACAAAGCCGGAAAGCTCCACGTTGGTGAATTGGGCAGTGAACAAACCTGGGAGCATTGGGAGGCTGAAGCATTCATAGGTTTTCAAGAAACAAATTGAGCCTCTCCACTTGGAATTTTTTTTTTTACTCTTTTATTGGATTTTTCGAGAGTTGCCTCCCCCCTCCCCCCGGGGAACTGTTTATAACAGCTTTATGACATCCATTGTTAACTGGAAGCAAGTTTCACTCAGGGTGAAATTTCACAAGGGTCTGGAGAACAAGCCCTATGAGGAGCGGCTTCAAGAGCTGGGCATGTTTAGCCTGAAGAAGAGAAGGCTGAGATAAGACATGATAGCCATGTATAAGTATGTGAGAGGAAGTCATATATATGTTGTGTTCATCAAAACAGGCCCAGGTTTCACACTGAGTGTATAAATACATTTAAAAATATATTAACTATATTTATTACTGTGTTAGAGTGTCATTTTGGTTGGTGGTGTGCCCCAGGATTTTGTAAATGTAAAAAATGTACCACGGCTTTAAAAAGGTTGAAAAACACTGCACTAACAGAGTGGAAGGGGAGACTAGAATTGGAGAGAAGGACAAGGTGAGACAGCTTTAATTCCTGAGCCACAATGAACTGAAGTATGGCTTAAATCATTTTTGCAGTAAACTAACCCCTGCAATGTTTCTATTTCTCCTAAACCTCTATAAACAACTGTTTCAGCATAAATACATGATTGTAGTCTCCTGTGAAATTCTTGGAATCTCATCAAGGTAAACAAATGCAGAGGGCATATGACACACCAGTCACTGATGTGCAAATAGGACATAGTTAAAGTTCTAACAATACAAAGCAAATGTATCCACATTTAATGAAGCTTAGTTAAGTGTCATTAAGTACCCAGCAGAGATTGTATGTATAAGGATATAAGTTTACTACAAGTTCACCTACTTCTGAAAAATAGGCACAATTTCACTGTACACATATGGGCTTCTACTAGGAGGTCTCAGAACAGCAGGCACTCAGCATATGTGCTGTAATACTCATATTAAGCAGAATTAGAGGATGCCATCAAGGTGACTTAACATTCCTAAAATTCTTCAAACATGTCACTAAACACTAATTAAGAACATAAATGATCCTTCTAACCCATCTTTGTGAAACAGATACAAATGCTACATTGGTGTGCACCAGACAACAGACAAATATTTTAAGATTTCTGCAGCCAGGATAGAATGCACAATTCTAAGGCTCAAACAATTTATTCTAGCCCAGTATCTGAATCAATATGAATTCAATCAAGGTTGTTGTCCCAGGCGTTAATCAACTTTTCAGAAACATGTTTGTAATAATAACTGTAACAAGACAACATGAGCCACCAATAGATTGATAATGGATTTTTAAAACCCTACTTCTTTTATATATTTCTTGGTGCATCCTTTACTGCAATGGTTCTCAACTTGTGGATCCCCAGATGTTTTGGCCTTCAACTCCTAGAAATCCTAATAGCTGGTAAACTGGCTGGGATTTCTGGAAGTTGTAGGCCAAAACATCTAGGGACCCACAGGTTGAGAACCACTGCTTTACCTCTTCATTTTTTTCTGTTTTGCTTGCTCAAATAGTGCTATTAATAGTGCATACATTTTTATTTCACAATGGCAACAGCATTTGATTGTAATATTAAGAAATACTTATTTTTCTTTTCTAGCCATTTACATGTATATGGTGCAAGTGGTTCCAAGTCTCAAGAGATATGTTAGCCCAGTGTTCCCCAACCAGTGTGCCACGGCACACTAGTGTACCGTGAGCGATCAGCAGGTGTGCTGTGGGAAATTGACACTCTTCCCCTCCTAGCAGCTCTTTCTCCCTCTTTCCCTCCCCAAAGATCCTCCCCGAGGCAAAGGAAGGGCTCCGCCAAATGCCGGAATTGTTCCCCCTCTGCTTGGAAATGTTAATTTTTTTACTATTTCACTGGATTTTTCGAGAGTGTCCCCCCACTCCCACCCAAAGGAACTGTTTATAACAGCTTAATGATATCCATAGGTATCTGGAAGCAAGTTTCACTCAGGGTGAAATTTCACAAGGGTCTGGAGAACAAGCCCTATGAGGAGCGGCTTCAAGAGCTGGGCATGTTTAGCCTGAAGAAGAGAAGGCTGAGAGAAGACATGATAGCCATATTTAAGTATGAGTGAGGAAGTCATATATATGTTGTGTTCATCGAAACAGGCCCAGGTTTCACACTGAGTGTATAAATACATTTTAAAACATATTAACTATATGTATCACTGTGTTAGAGTGTCATTTTGAACAACTGTTAGACAGATTAGGAGTGTCAGTTACTGAAAAGGACATTCAAGTGTCATTTTGGTACTTGTGGTGGGTTTTGCCCTCCCTTCTGCTCGAGATCCCCGTGTACAACTGGGGCCACTGTTTGTGCTGGACAGATGGGCTGAAAAATGTTCTTATGTTCTTATGTTCTTGGTTTGTGGTGTGCCCCAGGATTTTGTCAATGTAAAAAATGTGCCAGGGCTCAAAAAAGGTTGAAAAACACTGTGTTAGCCTACTTGCTAGGAATGAGGAACTGCTCATTGTATTTCTGGAAGAGAATAAATAAATGATTTGTGGAATTTGATATTAGAAGTGATATTTGATATTATTTTAGATGAATACCTGACCTATCTTTTATATTCTAGATATTAAAGTAAGGCAACATTTCCACATATTTTTCTGATACTTTACATCAGGGGTGCTCACACTTTTTCAGCATGCAAGCTACTTATAAAACAACCAAGACAAAATGATCTACCTACCCACTACTCAGAGAGCCATACAAGCAAAATATTAGGAAATTTATTTCAGTGAGAGCCATATAATATATTTTAAGACTGAATTCAACTAAATGTGAGTATCCATGGTCTGCCGTCCTCCAAACTGCAGCAGGATGTAGAGTGGGTCTTGGGGGCTCTGTGTGCCAAGTTTGGTCTTGATCCATCATTATTGGGAGTTGTAGTGGCATCATGAAATTTCTGAAGGGACTGCAAGTCCCATCATCTGTGGTCCACCGTCCTCCAAATTGCAGTAGGATGTAGATTGGGTCATGGGGGCTGTGTGTGTCAAGTGTGGTCTGTATTGGCGAATGGATGAGGGTTGCATTGTTTTTAGGAAGTGAGTGAAGGTACTTCAAGTCCCATCATCCATGGTTCGTCTCACACAAAACTGCACCAGGATGTAGAGTGGGCCATGAGGGCTCTGTGTGGCAGGTTTGGTGTTGATCAGTCATTGGATTAAATTTGCAGCAGTCTTGGAAAGTGAGGGTCCCAAGGTCTGCCCTACTTAAACTGCAAGTCCTGGGGCATCATCCATGGTCTGCCCTACTCTAAACTCACCAGGACAAGGCAGTCAGGATGTAAGATCTAACGCAATGTGTCTGTGTTCTGTGTGTATTTGATATGGCTTCTGGCTAATCAATAAAATTGTAGTTGTTGTGTGCCAAGTGTGGTCTCGATCAGTAATTGGATGAGGGTCGCAGCGGACTTGGGAAGTGAGTAGAGGTACTTCAAGTCCCATAATATATGGTCCGCCCTCCTCCAAAGTGCGCCAGGACGTAGAGTAGGTAATGGGGGGTGTGTGTGCCAAGTGTGGTCTGTTTGGTCCTTTTAGGTGGCCGCAGTGGTCTGTGGGAACCAAAGTGTTTGAATGTACTACATATCCCATAATCCGTGGTCCATGTCCCCCAAACCGCAGCAGGATGTAAAGGGGGTCAGGGGGGGTATGTGTCCCAAGTTTGGTGCAGATCCATCACCCGCGCTGGTCGCTGTAGCCTGTGAAAGCGGCAGCCAATCAGAACTCCGGCACATACATACATACACACACACAAACCCACCCACATACATACAAACATTCCGCTTTATTATATATAGAGATAATGATGATGATAACAATATTTGTTCAGCCTCTGCTACTACTACTACTACTACTAATAATAATAGTAACAACAACAATAGGTTCCTAGAGTAGAAGGAGACCTCCGAGGGCCATCCAGTCCAACCTCCTTGTGTCATAAGGGAAAAACACAAAGCATTCCTCACAAATGGCATGGGAGCCATACACACCGTGTATAGCTCCCATATGGGCCATAGCAACGCTGATCATGCCGCCGCTACGCTGACTGGCCGCCAGCACATGGGTGGTGTCAGGAGCCTGCGGGGTGGGACTGAGCCTTCCTCCCGCCCTGCCTGCGATCTACCAGAACGCCCTACGAGATCAACTAGTAAATTGCGATCTACCTAATGAGCACCCCTGCTTTACATTGATAGTTTGGTTCCAGTATTTCAGAAGGTATATGTTCAACTTAGGGCCTTTCCACACAGCCATATAACCCAGAATATCAAGCCAAGAAATCCCAAAATATCTGCTTTGAACTGAAATATATGGCAATGTGGACTCAGATAACCCAGTTCAAAGCAGATATTGTGAGATTTCCTGCCTTGATATTCTGGGTGATATGGCTGTGTGGAAGGGCCCTCAGAAGCAGCAGTTCTAAAGTCTGGTTTACTATTGCTCAGGGAACTTGCTTTAAATTGCTCATAAGCTCACTGCTAATATTTTGCAAGAGAGACATCTACTGGTTTACAGTAGAAATGTCACATTTCCTTTCTACTGCTATCTGAAAGCGACAAAAATAAAGTCATCTTCCTTTCACCGCACCATCAAAAGATTATCATATCAATATTTATGATCTCAGCCCTCAACACAATTAATCAAATATACAGGACAAAATCAAATATTTAATTCAAATTTGGCAAAGTAAGATATATTTGATTCCACAAGAAGGATTATTCCCTACACAGCTCTATCAGAAGTATAAGCAGTTCCCGAATTACAAACATCTGACTTACAAAAGACACATAGTTAAGAACGGGGGTGAGACAACAGGGAGTGAGAGAAATCAGCCCCGAGGAAGGAGAATTCTCCCCTGAAAGAGTTATTATGAGAAAAAAGGTGTCTCACCAGAAGCCTTCTCACCAATCCTTATTTCTACAACAAGCCATTTTTTTCTAAATCTAGTTATCACAGGGACGGAAAGTGAGGCGAAATCATCTGGACAGGGGCACAGGCAACAAAATAAACACCACAGGGGTGTTAACCTTCCCTATGCTATGCAAAGCTAAAAAATATTACTTATTCTGCTCTGAAGTGAAGGAAACAGAGTCAAATGGATGTTTTCCCTCTGCCAACAGGCACTTGTCGTTTCTTAGGTTTTCTAAACACAGTTAATCTTGACAATGACATTTAGAAAGGGATTTAACACCTGGGATCTAGAAATTATGGGCTGTGTCCTGCCACATATTTCCATTTTACCTATTCTAGCAAAAGCAAGTTAAAGAACGTCTGGTTGTTATACATGGTTGGTAAGCTTGTTTGTCAAAGTGGAATTTTTGGAGACCCAATTTACAACACACACATGGTAATGTAGCGCTATAGTAGCAATTACTATAAACATACTTCTTGCTAAAAACTGTAGAATTCTCACGCCTTTTTGTGAATCCAATCGGAAAAGTCTGTAAGTGGATGTTGTGCCTTCGGGCTCGATTTTTCAAGAAGTTTACCTGATGGAAAATGCAAGAATGTTTTTAAATATGGGGAAAAGGGATTATTGGCATTATGAAACTTTAAAACACTTGCCTTGTATACACTTTCAACATCACCTTTACTCGTGCAGTGAGGTTACAAAAAAGTCTGGAAACGTTTGTTCCCATCCTAGATGAACCATGGCCTGCCATGTTGTTACCGGCTACTTTTAACTTTGGCATGTTAACCATAACAAAGTTTGAACCACAGTATATAGTGCTATTGAACCGGTGCCTGGCCGCTGTGTCGGACTGGATGAGGGCTAGCAAATTGAAACTAAATCCAGACAAGACAGAGGTCCTCCTGGTCAGTCGAAAGGCCGAACAGGGCATAGGGTTACAGCCTGTGTTGGATGGGGTTACACTCCCCCTGAAGACGCAGGTTCGC
The DNA here is from genome assembly GCA_030556195.1 of Anolis apletophallus. Taxonomy (NCBI): domain Eukaryota; kingdom Metazoa; phylum Chordata; class Lepidosauria; order Squamata; family Anolidae; genus Anolis; species Anolis apletophallus. Next base: position 112,597,491 of record JARBWK010000005.1, read on the forward strand.
AGCTTGGGAGTGATCCTGGATTCATCGCTGAGCCTGGAACCCCAGGTCTCAGCGGTGGCCGGGGGAGCTTTTGCACAGTTAAGACTCGTGCGCCAGCTGCGCCCGTACCTTGGGAAGTCTGATCTGGCTACGGTCGTCCACGCTCTGGTCACATCCCGAATAGATTACTGCAACGCACTCTACGTGGGGCTGCCTTTGAAGACAGTTCGAAATTGCAATTAGTCCAGCGGGCGGCAGCCAGATTGCTAACGGGAGCTACATACAGGAGCATACCACCCCTGTTGTGTCAGCTCCACTGGCTGCCGGTCCACCCGGCTCAATTCAAAGTGCTGGTTTTGACCTTTAAAGCTCTATACGGTTCTGGCCCAGCCTACTTGTCCGAACCCATCAGCCGCTATGTCCCACCTCGTAATCTAAGATCATCCGGAGAGGCCCTGCTCTCGCTCCCGCCACGCCTCAGATGAGGCTGGTGGGGACGAGGGATAGGGCCTTCTCGGTGGTGGCTCCCGCCTGTGGAATGCGCTTCCTATGGATGTACGATCCACCACATCCCTCCTGGCCTTCAGGAAAAAGTAAAATCCTGGCTGTGGGACCAGGCATTTGTACACCAGCACAAGGCAGCATTTTAGATTGGTTTTTAATGGAAGTGGGTGATTATGGCCAATGTTTTTATGGACTGAACATTGTTTTAATCCAGAGTGAATGTGTATGGTGCTAATGTAGTTGTATTTTAATGTATTTTTAATGTATTTTAATTGTTGAAGGGTTTTGGGGTTTTATATTGTGATTATGTGGGCATCGAATTGTGCCGTACTGTAAGCCGCTCTGAGTCCCCCCTTGGGGGTTGAGAAGAGCGGGGTAAAATCCCGAAATAAATATAAATAAATATCTTGTTTCAGCAAACCACAGACTCAAAGAGTTGAAAAAAGATCACAAGGGCCATCCAAGCCAACCCCTATTATGCAAGGTCACCATAATGAAGATGATTTCATTTAGGATTTGGAAAACAAAGCTAAACTGTGGTTGATCTAATTCAGAAACAAATGCCTATACATGACATTAATAGAGGATATGGAAGCCTGAGGCTTCCTTCTGCTTCCTCTCATACTAGCCATGGTTTAGATTTCGATCAGGACGAGGCCAAAACAAACAAATGAAGAGTGAGAAATGTTCTAAAAACCAGCCTCTAGGTAAATCTTGGAAATATGCACACACATATAATGGCATGCAATAAAAAGGAGACTGATCAGTTAGTTATTAGTCCAGGTCATGTTACACAATTCGGAAACCTAACAGGCCCTTAATAAAACTGTATAAAAATAACAATAAGTCTCAAATTACAATGTTACCTAGAAACTATTTTCAGTTGGCTTTATACCTCATAAAACATACCTAGAAGTGCAGCTTATGATCTTATTTTATCTTAAGCTAAATTCTAGCTATTAGATTTACGTGATACTAAAAATATATTGTTCAATATAATTCTGTTGACTTTCTTCTGAAACATCAAACACTAAGCCCTGCACACAAACAGTTAAATTTAGGCGAAATCAAAATGTGCCCACCACTCTCCAATCTATTTTCTCAACATTAAAGCAATCTGAGGAGACACCGCTTCAACCAGTTCTTAACTTTTGACCATAAAAATATTTATTTATTTATTGTTTGGGCTTGTACGCCACCACTCCCCGAGGGCTCAGAGCGGCTTACAATCAGGTAAAACACACAGAGGTAAAAGCATACCGTACATATTAAACTAGCTTAAAAAGGATTTCTGGCCTAGCAATCAAAGGCTAGCCAGAAAAGGTGAATCTTGCAGGCCTTGCGGAAGGAGAGAAGGTCCTGCATGGCCCGTACATCGCTAGGAAGAGTGTTCCATATTGACGGTGCCACTATTGTCAGACTTCAACTCCCAACTGTTTCAGTTGCTGAAGCGAATGGAGATGAAAAACGTAGTCCATTAATAAATGGAGGGCCACAAGTTATCCATCCATAACTTGGAAGAAATAGAGATATAAAGCAAGCATTTTCCAAACACTGTATTAACCAATGGGCAATATTTCCTCTATTACTTATTATACACCATCTTTATGCCCATTGAAAGCTAGAACTTAGCAACAGCCAAACGGTATCCCAATATATAAAGAGTATTTGGAGCTTACAATATTGATGCAGCTGGTAGCGAAACTGGTGGTGATGAAATGTGAGTTCTCAAAACACTGAAGTTCATGTCCTGATTTTCTAACATCTAAGAGAACATTGTCACATAGGGTTCTTTCAAATTGAAATTGGATGCGATGGAAACATTCCTTCTAAATGAGTAATGTAAGCCTTCATCAAAACTGTTCCTGAACTTTTTCAGATACAAGAAGTTACAGCTCCCCAATGAAGAATAAATTTAAGATATAAACAATAAGCACTAAGATGACACAACTCTTCTTCCAAAAAGAATGCTGTTACTTTTCTTCTCTGTAATACAGTACACTGTTGTATTTACTCTTCTTAAGGTCTTTCTAATCTGATCTGAAGGGCAAACATTTTAAAACTGCTATAAAATGTGTAATGGCTGCTAGGATTGAAAGTACAAGAGAGAGATGATCTTGAAAATGGAACTAACATTAATCACAAAATGTACCCTCTCTAGAGGTAAACACAGATGATATAACATTTAACGGTGAGTTTCCAAACATTAACACAAAAAAGAGGTGACAAGGGGATGGGGTGAGAAATGTCATCAGAATATGTGCAACTGCAGATATTGCCTGAAAAAGACATTTCACCAATGGCACCAGAATCAAAGGTCATCAATGACATTAAAATGGTTTTCAAGCTTTTGTGGGAGTTGGCACGGAGGAGCAAGTACTGGGAATCAGATAAGCCATACAGTGTAGGTGGTTTGCTTTCTGCTGCAGGCACTCCGGTGAGAAGGCCATTGTGGCAAAGGGCAATGTAGTTCCAAGCAACACTGAGACTCTCATAAAGGATTGTAGGCCTTTGGTGTCTGCTGGAGTTTGGTTCCAGGACCCACCACGGACACCAACACCTGTGGATGCTCAAGTCCCGTTAAGTAAAGCTAAAGATTTCCCCTGACATTAAGTTGAATCGTGTCTGACTCTGGGGGGTGGTGCTCATCTCCATTTCTAGGCCAAAGAGCTGATGTTGTCCATAGACACCTCCAAGGTCATGTGGCCAGCATGACTGCATGGAGTGCCACTAACTTTCTGCAGAAGCAGTACCTATTGATCTACTCACATTTGCATGTTTTTAAATTGCTAGATTGGCAGATGCTGGGCCTAACCCGCTCCCCGGATTTGAACCTCCAACCTTTTGGACAGCAAGTTCAGCAACTCAGCGGTTTAATCTGCTGCACCAACAGGGGGACATTAAGTCCCATTAGCATAACAAAATGGTACCCCATTATATAAAATGGTAAAATCAAAGTTTGGTTGGGGTTTTTTTTAATTAAAAAAACATTTTCAAGGTGTCAATGATCCAATCGGTAGATGTAAAATCTGTGGCTATGGAGGGCTGACTGTACACCAACAATGGGATGGGGGATAATAGAAGGAACAGATATTACAAAACTGGATCTTGATTGAGGTGTTACTATAGCTGGTCATTCTGCCCACTTCTTTAGCTGAACAACCCATTACATTCCAGTTGCTTCAGTCAGCAAAAAAGTCTTCATTCCCACATTTAAAAAGGCATTAATCTAAAATCTTGCACAATTTAACTAAATCAATTTTTTAAAAATATATATTTCCAAACTGGATTTTCTTCCACATACAAGAACAGAGAAAATAAATATGTCAAGTAAGCTGCTTTAGTGAAGAAAATATGTTTGTGTTGACTTAAAACCGACTCAACAGATGGTTTTAGTATTTTGTTCCTATTGAAACACACAGTAGAAACTAATTATAAATAAATCACACTAACCAGATGAATGGCAGATTGGCAAAAAGAAGGGGCAGAGAAAATACAGCCTGTGGGCTACATGTGGCCACCAGGGCAGTTTTGCAGACCAAAAATGCCCGCTAGGGAATGGTAGGGCGGGGAAGAAATTAATTACATTTTTGCTCCTAGGGCGATTTTGGCACAAGGAGTATTTTTTCCCAACATGAAGCAACTAACAAACAGGATTCAAGATCAAGGCCTTTTCTGTGTTCTAATTGGTCCAGAAGACCGCACCCTCTGCCACAGTGAAAAAAACATGAGGGGATTCCCCCCAAAAAACACAAGAATGGCAGGAGGCAGTACTCTTAAATGCCCTGGGAGCCAATGCCCTGACGGTTGCTATTCCCATTAAGGCAATAATATGGGTGAGAAATAATTTTATATTAAGTAGTACTAAAACATTTCAGTAAGCCCGGCTTTTTACTGAGTAGTCATATTCTCACAATCTGCCCCACATTAATTTGCAATAATATCTGTACTCTATAATTACAATCACAAGGCAGTATTAAAAGGGGGTTGGTTGTACTGAATACTATACGACCAACTACGGCTAAGAGTATGTGTTCATTGCAGTGCTGACAGGACTTATTGCTGCTGTTGTTTTTATTTAGAAGAAGTTGCTTCCGAGCATGTGGTTAAGAATGGAGAAGGGATTAACAAGAGGCACTCAGCCACTTCCTCGTATTTCTGTGTCTGCTAAGAATGCTTAGAAAGCATTTTCCTCCCTGTAAGTCTTTGCCTTCAAGGGCATTAGAAACTCTGATGTAGAATTCACTGTAATGAGGACTTTAATGTACTTTTATTGAAAAGCTGCCTTCACTGAACTTCAGATAAAGGGATCCCTCTCTGAAAGTGTTCCATTATTTTGGCTCAGCCATTAATCAAAATGAAGACTGCAGTCAAGAAATCAGAAGACTAGGAGTTGCACGGGCAACTATGAAGGAATCAGACTAATTACTCAAGAGAAAAGACATATACCGTATATACTTGAGTATAAGCCAAGTTTTCAGCCCTTTTTTTGGTTGAAAAGCCCCCCTAGGCTTATAAGCAAGTAAGGGTCTTGGCGGAAAGGCATGGGGCTGAAAGTAGCCCCCTTTTCAGCCCCACGCCTTCTCACCAGGACCCTCACCTCTCCTGACAACCCAGCTGGGTCGCTGTGCCAAGAGAGGAGGAGAGGAAGGCACTCAGCCTCTCCTCCCCTCTCTACCCGGCTGTGATCTTTACTCTTCTCTTTCAGTCGTGATCCTTTCTCTCCCCACGTCTTTGCGTTTTGTAGACAAACATACATGCATACAGTGTCTCCCCATTGATTCCAAAGTGCAATGTATGTTGGTGGTAGAAGGGGAGAAGGAAGGAAGGGGAGGAAGGGGGGAGTTAGTTAGGGAAAGGAGGTGGGGGTTAGTTAGGGAAAAATGAAAGATGGGAAAGGAGGAATGGAAGAGAAGAAAGAAAAAAAAATAAGAAGGGAAAGAAATCACAGCTGGGTCAGTGTGCCGAGAAAGGAGAGGTCGCATGCCTTCCTCTCCTCCTCTCTCTCGCATCGTTCTCTCCTCCTTGGTCATGTGCCTTCCTCGGCCTCCCCCCCCCACTTCTGTACCCCAGTCTTACCCGTTTTGCAATCTTCCTTTCCCCATTCCAATCTTTTCCAGCTGCCCCTCTTTCCCACCCCAATTTCCTCCCCAGCTTTTTCCAATCCCCCCTTCACACTTTAGACTGGTCTTTCCCACTTTTCCAGCCTCCACTTCAGTCATTCCCTTCCCCAGTTATCCTCTTCCTAAGTCGTCTTTTCAACTTTTCCTTATTCATATACACACTGCATTTCCCCCCCAAATATAGTTACAATAAACTGTGGTGATTATTGGAAGGATACATAAACATATTTACATTGAAGAAGGTTCGAATGATTTAATCAGAGTTGGGCACTTATCTTAAATTAGTTTTATGTAAATATTCAAAAACATTTAACCTGCTGATGCTTCAATTAATGTAATGTTATTGCTATCTATTTTTATTTTGAAATTTACCAGCAGCTGCTGCATTTGCCACCCTCAGCTTGTACTCGAATCAATAAGTTTCCCAGTTATTTGTGGTAAAATTAGGTGTCTCAGCTTATATTCAGGTCGGCTTATACTCAAGTCTATACAGTAACTGAATACCAAAGTTAGAAGTGTTCATGTTATCACAAGTTATCCCATTCTTTATATAACTATCAAGAAATGTCCTTCAAAAAGTGGATGATTATACTTAAATAATTAGAATCTATCAAAGACTGCAAAATACCAAATGTAAATGATGAATGATCCAACAATGGTGAGGTAGATCTGTGATATGATTAATAAAACTAAAATAGGAAATGCCAGATGGTTTGCCAGCCCTTTATTATATGTGCTTCAACAATGAGCTACTATTACCTTTGCAACCAAGAACGAATACTATTTTGCAGGAAAGATTCCTGACAGTTGTAAAATGACAAATACAACATTTCTACCAAAAGATAACCAAGATCGACGATAACAAAAAATCGTAGAACAACATCATTACTGAACAATAATTATCCATTGTCCACTATGATTTTAGTGTAAATATTAGAAATAATTTTATGGGACTTTATTCAAGATCAGTGTGATACCATTAGAAATGTGCTGGTTATTTTGGTATATCTATAACAACACCGTGACAAGCAATTTGCATTATTTTTTCAAGATGCAGAAAAGACTTTTGAGAACTTGAACTGGATTTTCCTGTTTAGAATTTTGGAAGAAATGAATTTTGAAGATGATTTTATTAAATTAATTTATATTTCACAGAAACCTTGCTAATGGAGAATTAACAAAATCTTGCCAGTATTGTACAAAAAACTAACACTTTATTGTGTGTATCATGAGTTTAAAAAAACTATATACACTTACAAATTTATGGCTTTTTGGTTTGTGTAAGATATCATCTCGTGCAGCGCTATCAGCCATTCTTGCCGCATCTTCCAAAAACCTATAATCTGAAATTAATATATAAAAAACAGCAGTTTGAGTTAAAAAGTTTGAATATGACTTTAAAAGAAACTTAAAACTGGCTTTTACATCTTTAACGTGTTAGCTTCAGGGTTGGAATGATCATGTTATTTTGCATGCATAACTAAGCAAGAGAATCAAAGTCTTCCAAATTGGAATTCCTTGCTTAGTATGTTTTTTATGGTTTGGATGGATTATCTTTTAACTACCATATTTACTCAAACCTAAGGCTCATTGTTTTTGGCTAAATAACTGTGGCAAAACTGGGGTGCGCATTAGATTTGCGTCATAAAGTAATGTTAGTACTGAGCCAAAGCTAAAGGGGAAGATGCTTCAGAATCTGCATCTGGAGCTCCTCCTTGAGGGACTTCATCTCTAATTTAATGGCCATGTGACCCTGTGATTTGTAGTTTGGCAGAAAAGGCTCAAGACCTCGTAAAACTACAGCCCCCAGGTTTTCATAGCATTGAACCAAGGCAATTCATTCCAAAGCATAGATACATGCCAAAGTTTTCTTTTCTATCACTGAAAACCTTGGTCCGTTGCGGCGGCGGAGGGACGCTGGTTCACTCCCCTTTGGCTCCTTTTCCTTCCCCCCCCCCCCACCTTTTCTTCGCTCGAGGAAAGGTGGGAGGGATGGAAAAGGAGCCAAAGGGGAGTGAACCAGGTCGCGCCGCTTTGACGCGACCCTGGTTCACTCCCCCTTTGCCTCCATTTCTTTCCCTCCCACCTTTTCTTCGCTCGAGGAAAGGTGGGAGGGATGGAAAAGGAGCCAGGGGAGGAGTCAGCCAGCGCCGCGTCAGCTCTGACGCGACCCTGGTTCACTCCCCCTTTACCTCCTTTTCCTTCCCCCCCACCTTTTCTTCGCTCGAGGAAAGGTGGGAGGGATGGAAAAGGAGCCAGGGGAAGAGTCAGCCAGCGCCGCATCAGAGCTGACGCGACCCTGGTTCACTCCCCTTTGGCTCCTTTTCTTTCCCTCCCACCTTTTCTTCCCTCGAGGAAAGGTGGGAGGGAAAGAAAAGGAGCCAGGGGAGGAGTCAGCCAGACGCACCTGCTGATAAGATTTACCTAGATTTTAGAGGGGGAGCGAAAATTATTTTTTTTCTATTTTCCTCCTCTAAAATCTAGGTGCGTCTTATCAGCAGGTGCGTCTTATGGAGCGAAAAATACGGTAATTAAATCTTAAGAGTTGGAAGGGAATGGTTCCCTCATAATCCTGCTGTTAGCCCCAGCTTCTGCCAACCTAGCAGTTCAAAAACATGGAAATGTGAGTAGATCAATAGGTACCTTTCTGCAGGAAGGTAACAGCGCTCCATGCAGTCATGCTGGCCACATGACCTTGAAGGTGTCTATGGACAACACCAACTCTTTGGCATAGAAATGGAGATTAGCACCATCCTTCCGAGTTTGACACGACTAGACTTAATGTCAGGGAAAACCTTTACCTTTTTATGGAGCAAAACATCAATATTTTCTTCCTTCCCCAACGTTTATAAAGCAACCTTCAAACCTTTATGTGTGATCATGTAATTGCTTCTGCTGACCATTCTTAGGCTACATTCCTAACAACTCACTGAGCTGAAGGGGACATAAGCTGAATTAAAGATAACTAGGATTGCACTGTTAGTGTAGTGCCAACCCACTAGTGGCCTTTTACTAACCATTTTGGTCACAATTCTAAAATGGAGGTCATTGTCTACTTACCTTCTGTAATCACTTACTCAATAATTTGTTGAGTTTTCAGAATAGATTGAGATTTTCAGAAACACACTTACCACTTAGAAGATTTAAGTCACTGAACTCATTCACAGAAACAAAAGCCGTTTTTTCTCTGACTCCATTACAGCTGAATGTAGTTTTATGTTTTTTCACACAAGTCAAACTGAAAGCAGACAAAGCAAATAAATAAATAAAAATATTGGGTTGGCAATCTGCTCTTAACCACCAGGTAGAAGAATAAGCAACAAATGCCTCCACATTTACCTGCATGAATATTTCATACAACGTGGGCACCGATATTTTGCTTCTTCTGTGTCACACATTTCACACCTTAAAAGAGAAAACAGGAAAAACAAAACATGCTTACATTTAAGAAACATGACTGTGCTTTTAATTAAAATAAAACTTTAAGAAAAGAACCCCTGAAAAATTGGAACATAGTAGCTTTATTTGTTAAGAAAATCATCCAGAACTTTTCTTTTAAATGGAATTTATGACTTCATTGTCTGTTAGTGGCTCTCAATATCTCCCTTTAACTCACCCCTCATAAATGGTGACATCAATTTGCTTCCAGAAAATGTAATGTAAAAAGATAATATAAGCACCCTAAAGGTTTGACAAAAGCAAAATGGGATGCCTACAACCTACTGACAAGCAGTCACTACTTAGAATATGCACATATATTTCTCAACTACTTTGATTTTTTTGGTGTGTTCATCTATACATGAGCATATTGCCTACTTGCCTTCTACATACTGATGGCATAACAAGATAGATAAATCCACACACACTTTATAATGGAATCGCTTATTAGAAAATGTGTTTTATCAGTGCACATACACTTGTGATCCCAAGGAACACAAAATGTCTGTTTGCATATAATTCTGCCATATAATTTATTTATGTACTTATCAGACAGAGCACGATGACCTTATTTACATGTCATCTCAATTTTGAATTTCATTGCTGTGCATTTTGTCATCTCAAAGCTCCAAATGTCATAGTGTTTTTTGCTTTAGAGGTATTTTTTGCTTGTAGAGGTGCGGTTTGAAGTCTAGATCAAAGTGACCCAGGCGAAGTTTACTGTAGTAAACTCTGGGAAACGATTTTAGAGACCAAGAAGGGAAAAACAGAGGACTGATAATTCTGAGGCTATTTTCTCAACAAACACCTACGCCTTCCAAAGCTGCCTTACTTATAGGGAAGCTAATTACCAAGAAAAACAAATTGAGCTACTGCTGTCTTGGTTTTCATACATTTCTATAGTGGAAATGTATTAACTACGGAAATCAAGCACTATAAAGACCACATACTATTTTGACAGAGCAATAACACATGCACACACACATATATATCTGTATAATGTTTTTATTTACATGTTTTTATTGTGTTGTTGATGTTGATTATTATTTATTGTAATTTGTTGTTTGGGCCTGGCCTCATGTAAGCTGCCCCGAGTCCCCATCAGGGAGATGGTGGCGGGGTATAAATCAAGTTTATAATATTATTATTATAACTAACACCTGTTTTCTATTCACAACACTCCCAGAGTATACCTGTTAACACTGGCAATAACTTGGAAGGGAAGGAGAACTTACAATTTTAACACACATTTCAAAACTGATTTATATAGTGAAGATTCAGAGATTGTAGCCTACAATTGATGATTGGGAAGGGTGGGAGGGAGTCTTTTAGCGACATCACTTTGATGACTTATGTTGAATCATTTACAAACTGCAATGGGTTGGATCTGAACTTAAGTTACATGTGAGAACTAGTAAACTCACTGGGATAAATCACACTTCTTAAGTGCGGCCTAGCTTGGTTCTCCCAAGCATATGGAGAACCAGATGGTTAAGTGAAGGTTCTAAGGTTTTTATGGCTTTTAAGCAATGTGGAACGGAATAGGAATATGGCTTTTAACACTATAGGCACTGTTTACTGTGGTATTGTGTTTTATTTCTTGTGTGTTTTTTAAATTATTGAATGTGCTTGGGTTTTTAAGTTATGTCTGTATGTAGTTGCTGACATTGAATATTTGCCTTTCACGTTGTCAGCTGCTCTGAGTCTCATATTAGGATAATAAATAGCCATAAGAAATAGGTTACAAATGTTATATAGTATATAGGATGGAAAGATATAAAGATACAAAGATTGTCTCAAAAAAAAGAGAAGAAATGAATATATGTAAAAGAAAATAATCATTGTGTTGGTGGTGGGAATTGTAATGTTATGTGTGTGTAAGGTATGTATTTATTTTGTGTATCAAAAATAATAATAAAAAGGATAGCAATAAATTATTATTATTATCATCTCCCCCATGAACCAGCCCGGATGCTAAGTTATTCAGGGCAGTCCCTGCTCTCAGTCCCACCTCCTTCGCAGGTGGGATGAGAGACAGGGCCTTCCCAGTGGTGGCCCCTCATAGGGAAGTTAATTACCAAGAAAAACAAATTGAGCTACTGCTGTCTTGGTTTTCATACATTTCTATAGAAGGCCCTGTCCCTCTATAGAGGGACAGGGCCTTTTCAGTGGTGGCTGCGGAGCTCCCTTCCCAGTAAAATTAGATAGGCTCTCTCCCTTCTGACTTTTAGAAAGAAACTTAAAATCTGACTGTGGAACCAATATTTGGAGAGTAGTACAGTGCAATAAGAAGCTATGAAGTGATTGCAACACAATGGGAATGGCTCCTGGATTATGGTTCCACGTCTTTCTTTGTTTTAACAGTTTATTTTAATGTATTGATATGTTATGCTTTTTCAGTTATTTTAACGAGCCGCCTTGTGCCGGCAGGACTGAAGACCGAAAACCGACAGGCCAAAGGTTTGAATTTGGGGAGAGTACAGATGAGCTCCCGTCTGTCAGCTCCAGCTTCTCCTGTGGGGACATGAGAGAAGGCTCCTATAGGATGGAAAAACATCCGGGCATCCCATGGGCAACATCCTTGCAGGTGGCCAATTGCAGTTTCCCGAGTTGTTCCTGCCACGGGGACGGGGGGAACGGGACGGGACGACGGGGGGACGACGACGACACCTGATTTGAATGTATAATTTATATTGTATTTGTATGTTTACATTTATTGCGGCATTGAATTAGGAGTTGAGATAGAGCGGGGTAAAAACACAGTAAATAAATAAAATATTATAGCCATTTAAAATATACAAATATAGGGGCATTGAAACAGGATTACATATAAATAGTACTTTAAAAATCATTAGTTTTGTATCAATAATAATAAAGAAGATAACAATAAATTATTATTATTGTCATCTCCCCCTATGAACCAGCCCGAATGCCAAGTTATTCAGGGGAGGCCCTGCTCTTGGTCCCACGTCCTTCGCAGGTGTGGCTGGTGGGATGAGGGACAGGGCCTTCTCAGCGGTGGCTCCTCATTGGGAAGTTAATTACCAAGAAAATCAAATTGAGCTACTGTTGTCTTGGTTTTCATACATTTCTATAGAAGTATTTCTATAGAAGTATAAGCATGGAGTGAAGCAAGGTTGTGTTCTTGCACCAACCCTATTTACAATCTTCTTCAGCATGATGCTCCAAAGGGCTACGGCAGACCTCGAAGAAGACGGCATATATATACGCTATCGTACTGATGGTAGCTTGTTCAACTTAAACTGTCTGAGGGCTCGCACTAAGGCTCTAAACCAGACCTGGGCAATTGCCGGCCTTCCAGGGGTTTTGGACTTCAACTCCCAGAAATCCTAGCCAGTTTACCAGCTGTTAGGATTTCTGGGATTTGAATTCCAAAACACCTGGAGGGCCGGCAATTGCCCACGGCTGCTCTAAACTATCTAGTCTGTGAGCTGCTTTTTGCTGATGCTGCTGCCCTTGTCGCCCAAACAGAAGCAGCCCTGCAGCGCCTAACATCCTGCTTTGCAGCAGCTGCAGAGCTGTTTGGGCTGGAAGTCAGCCTGAAGAAAACGGAAGTTCTCTACCAGCCCGCACCACAGGAAGAACACCATCATCCCCACGTCAGCATAGGCAAATCTGTGCTTAAGTCCGTTCAGCAGTTCACTTGGGAAGCATAATCTCTTCAGACGCCAAGATTGACCAAGAGATAGATCACAGATTACCAAAGGCATATAGTGAATTTGGAAGGCTTCACAAAAGAATCTGGAGCAACAAGCACCTGAGGCAAAGCACCAAAATCAGCGTGTACAGAGCTATCGTACTGCCCATTCTCCTCTATAGGTCTGAAACATGGGTCACCTATCGCCAACAGCTACGACTCCTCAAACATTTTCATCAGCACTGTGTTCGCACAATTTTAAATATACACTGGACTGACTATGTGACTAATGTTGCTGTCCTTGAGCAAGCAGGGATCACCAGCATTGAGGCCATGCTATTGAGAACACAGCTGCGCTGGGCAGGGCGCATCTCTAGGATGGAGGACCACCGCCTCCCAAAGATACTACTCTATGGTGAACTCGCCATCGAGATGTTTAAGATGTTTAAGATCATCTGGAGAGATGTTTAAGATCATCTGGAGAGGCCCTGCTCTCGGTCCCGAGGACTGGAGGGAGGCAAATGTAACACCGATCTTCAAGAAAGGATCCAGAGGTGATCCAGGAAATTATAGACCAGTCAGTTTAACCTCAGTTCCAGGCAAAGTGATGGAAACCATTATTAAAGAAAATATTACTAGGCACAAAGAAGAACAGGCATTGCTGAAAGAAAATCAACATGGTTTCTGCAAAGGCAAATCATGTCTTACTAACTTGTTAGAATTCTTTGAGGGTGTAAATAAACACATAGATAAAGGGGACCCAATTGATATTGTTTACCTTGACTTTCAAAAGGCTTTTGACAAAGTCCCTCACCAAAGGCTCCTAAATAAGCTCTTCAGCCATGGAATCAGGGGACAGGTCTTGTCCTGGATTGGAACCTGGCTAAACTGTAGGAAACAAAGGGTGGTAATAAATGGACATTTCTCTGGGTGGAAAGAGGTGAGAAGTGGCGTACCCCAAGGTTCAGTTTTGGGTCCGTTACTTTTTAATTTATTCATTAATGATCTGGATGTAGGAGTGAATTCTGAGGTAGCAAAGTTTGCAGACGACACTAAATTGTTCAGGGTAGTTAAAAATGAAACTGATTGTAAAGAGCTCCAGAAAGATCTCTCGAAATTGAGTGAATGGGCAACAAAGTGGCAAATGCATTTTAACCTAAACAAGTGTAAAGTCATGCACATCGGGGCAAGGAACCCCAAATACACTTATCAACTGATGGGATCAAAGCTTTCTGAGACAAACCAGGAAAGGGATCTTGGGGTTTTGGTGGACAGCTCAATGAAGATGTCAACCCAGTGCGCAGCAGCAGTGAAAAAAAGCAAATTCTATGCTTGGCATGATCAGGAAGGGAATCGAAAATAGGTCAGCAAATGTTGTATTACTTCTCTACAAATCTATGGTGAGGCCACATCTGGAGTACTGTGTACAATTCTGGTCTCAGCACCTCAAGAAGGATATAACGGAACTGGAAAAGGTACAAAGAAGGGCAACAAGAATGATCCAAGGGATGGAGCAGCTCCCTTCTGAAACCAGGTTGCAGGTCTTTTCAGCCTTGAAAGACGGCGTTTAAGAGGTGACTTGATCGAAGTCAAAATCATGCATGGGATAGAAAAGGTGAATAAAGAAAAATTATTTTCTTTGTCACAAAACACTAGGACTAGAGGGCACTCCCTGAAGCTCCAAGGTAGGAAAATTAGGACTAATAAAGGGAAATACTTCTTCACCCAGAGGGTCATTGGGTTATGGAATTCACTTCCAGAAGAGGTTGTGACAGCTGTCAGCCTGAACAACTTCAAGGCAGGATTAGACAGATTCATGGATACCAAGTGTATCGGTAGTTACTGAAAAGGACATTCAAGTGCCACCTCGGAGTTGGTTGAGGTAGGCAGGATTTCCCTGGGTACTGGTTGTGGGGGGTCGGGAGCAGGTCAGGGTTTTGCCCTCCCTTCTGCTCGAGATCCCCGTGTACAACTGGTGGGCCACTGTGTGATACAGAATGCTGGACTAGATGGGCTGAGGTCCGATTCAGCATGGCTCTTCTTATGTTCTTACGTTCCCGCCTTCTTAGCAGGCGCGACTGGCGGGGACGAGAGACAGGGCCTTTTCAGTGGTGGCTCCTCAGCTTTGGAACGCCCTCCCTAGAGACATCAGATTGGCCCCCTCCCTCCTGACGTTTGGCAAGAAAGTCAAGACCTGGTTATTTGAGCAGGCATTTGTTGATGAAATATAAGGCTTAATTGGATATAAGGAATGACGACGATGTGATGGAAACTGATTTCAACATGACGCTGAAGCTGCAATTGTATGTTTTTAATTGTTAAATTGTTATTATATGTTTTTTTCTGGGGGGGGGGGGAGGTTGACTTGTTGCTGTGTTGTATTGAGGGCAGAGACTGCCTGTATAAACCGTCCTGAGTCGCCTTCGGGCTGAGAGGGGCGGTATAGAAACGTGTCAAATAATAATAATAAATAACAATGGGTCAGCGCAAGAGAAGCGCCTCTAAAAAGAGATATAAGGACTCCCTAAAACAACATCTCAGGCTCGACCAGATTGATCGCCAACAATGGTCCACCCTGGCCTCACATCGGGAGGCATGGAGACGCACTATCCACAATGCTGCGGCCTCTTTCGAGAAGACATGCCGAATCGGTCTCGAAGAGAAACGACAACGCAGAAAGAACCGCAACTTGGAAACAACATCACCCAAGGAGACTTTCTGCTGTGCTTTCTGCAACCGAACTTGCCTATCTCAGGTTGGCCTTTTTAGTCATCAACGCGCTTGCAAAAAAGTCCTTCCTAAAGAATCTCCGTTCGCGAAGTAATGCCGAGAGAGATTTCTATAGAAGTTACACACACCCGAGAGAGCGGGAGGAGTAAACAAACCACAAAACGACAAAATACGGCTTGGGGGGGGGGCAAACAAAAGAGGTAAAAACGCAACACAAATATAAACAACACAATGCAAACTGCTATTGAAAAATACATTTGGGGGAAGAAAAAAAAGATTTCGATGGCCTTCAAATATAATTTGGATCCATAACAATGAGGACGACTTTCGATTGGGATACAAAGGCATGGGCAAGCTCGGCCCTCCCTCCAGGGGCTTTGGACTACAACTCCCACAATTCCTAACAGCCTACCGGCTGTTAGGAATGTGGGAGTTGTAGTCCAAAGCCCTGGAGGGAGGGCCGAGCTTGCCCATGCCTGGGATAACTAATGATAACGAGGAACCAGCTGCCCTGCAGAATGAAGGCGGTTTGGCCCCACTTTAATGCTATGCTGTAGTTTGGGGAGGCCTTTTGTGGCAGGAGAGGCTAGACTACATTTCCCAGAATCCCTCAGCCTTGAGGCCTGGCCTGCATTCCCCCGCAGAGCCTCCTCCCTGCGTGTGAGGGCCCGGCTCCGGCCTGGGGAGCCTCCTCTCCCACCGAAGGCGAAGGGGAGCCCTCTTCCCTGAGGCCCGGAGCGGGTGGGGAGCCTCACGCCTCTCCTCAAGGGAGGAGGGAGCCGGAAGGGCCTGCCTTACCGCCGCAGCGACATCTTCCGCCCGCCGCTCGCGTCTGGAGCCGCCATCATGGTCTCGCCTCGCCTCTCCCTGAAGCCTAGAGAGGCCCCTCGGCCCTGAGTGGCGCCGCCGGGAGAAGAGGACACGTCGCCCCCTGGCGGCACCCAGGGGAAGAGGCCTCGACTCAAACACCTGGAATGTGGCGCAGCTGGCTGGGTGTCAGCTGCATAAGATCTCTACTGACCAGAAGCTCGTGAGTTCGAGGCCTGCTCGGGTCGGGGGTGAGCTCTCGACCTATTGTGTAGCCTGCTGTCGACCTTTGCAACCCGAAAGACAGTTGCGCCTGTCAAATGGGAAATTAAGGTACCACTAACTTTAACTGATTTACGAGGACATAAAAAAGATATCCAGAAAAAAACACGCTGAGAAATGAAGGAGTGGTGGCCAGATGTTAAATTGCCTCTGTCTGTCTTGTGTGTTTGTGTGTCTAAACGTAATGTGTACATTGTAATCCGCCCCGAGTCCCCTGCGGGGTGAGAAGGGTGGAATATAAATGAAGTAAATAAAAATAAATAATAAATAAATAAACACGCCTCTCTCTCCAAGCTATTTATTTATATTTCTGGTATCTAGAGCGAAGCAAGGATGCAGTTTTAAAAAAACCCACGAAGTTTAGGAATTTGGAATTATATTAAAAGTCCTTTGTCCAGTAGCTGCCCACTTGGAGTGACCCTGGTGTTGCTATAAGAAGGTCCTCCATTGTGCATGTGGCAGGGCTCAGGCTGCATCGTAATAGGTGGTCTGTGCTTTGCTCTTCTCCACACTCGCATGTGGTGGGCTCCACTTTGTGGCCTCATTTCTCAAGGTTCGCTCTGTATCTGGTGGTGCCACGGCGCACTCTGTTCAGCGCCTTCCAAGTCGCCCAGTGTGGGAGTCTCTCATTTGGTATCGGCCATTGATCGAGGTTCTGGGTTTTTGCCTGCCACTTTTGGACTCTCGCTTGCTGGGGTGTTCCTGTGAGTAGCATCTCTGTAGATCAGGACTCCTCAAACTAAGTGATGTTAGCTCTGTCCTCTCTCTGTTGTCCTTTAGGAGGCTGGGGAAGACTTGGATGTGGAACAAAGCTTTCCCAGAATAGGCTGAGATTGGCTATAGTCTGAATGAATGACCACGTTTACAGTGTAAACAGAGCAAGGGTTGCGTAAATGCATAAGTACTACACAAAAAGGCAATAATCAGTATTAAAAAATATATTTTAATGGTACTAGAGTAAGTATTCCATCATAAAGAACCCACAAAACATACTATACCCATTGCTAGATGCAGGAAAGCACACGGAGTAGTATTCAAAAGGCGCAATGTACAAATGTCGAATACTTCGGATTATACAGTATATCCATTCTTTCACAATAGTGTGTTCTAGAGCAGTGTTTTTCAACCTTTTTTGAGCCGCAGCACATTTTTTACATTTACAAAATCCTGGGGCACAGCACCAAACAAAATGACACAAAATGACACTCTAGCACAGTAATACATATATAGTTAATATGTTTTTAAATGTATTTATACACTCAGTGTGAAACCTGGGCCTGTTTCGATGAAACCTCACACAGAACTCCCATAACCAAGAAAAAATGCTATAAGAGTTTGGTGGGTATTTACCTTGAGTTTTGGAGTTGTAGTTCACCTATATCCAGAGAGCACTGTGGACTCAAACAATGTTGGATCAGGATCAAACTTGGCATGGATACTCAATATGTCCAAATGTGAACACAGATGGAGTTTGGGGAAAATAGACCTTGACAGTTGGGAGTTACAGTTTCTGGGATTTATAGTTAACACACAATCAAAGAGCATCCTGAACTCTTGCAACAATGGAATTGAACCAAACTTGGCATATTGAACTCTTATTACCAACAGAAAGTACTGAAAGGGTTTGCTTGGGAATTGACCTTGAGTTTGGAAGTTGTAATTCACCTACACCCAGAGAACACTGTGGACTCAAACAATGTTATGTTATGTTGTTGTTTGTTTTCTATCCAGAATCACAATGTTGGAAGGAGGCTCATCACTTTAAGGTCCCTAAAACAGGCATGGGAAATCTTCGGCCCTCTGGGTGCTTTGGACTTCAACTCCTACCATTTCTAACAGCCTGAGGCCCTTTCCTGCTTAAGTGGCTGAGGGGGGGAAAGGACAAGACCCTGAGGCTGCTAGGAATGGTGGGAGTTGGAGTCCAAAACACCTGGAAGGTCCAAGTTTGCCCATGCCAGCTTTCGACAGAGACCTCTTCCTCCCCCTTCTCCTGTGTTCAGGAGGGGAGGGGGGAGGAAGACGTGACCCGTGCGGGTGCTACTGCGCAGACCCGCCCCAGAGCAAAGCGAGGCAAAGCGAGCAGAGCGAGGCTGGGAAGAAAGGAGCCCGAGTGGAGAAGAAAAAGTGTTTGGCAGGAGGGGGAAGGAAGGGTATTGGAGGTCCCAATTTCCCACGGCACACCTGATGATTGCTCACGGCACACTAGTGTGCCACGGCACACTGGTTGGGAAACACTGTACTAGAGGGTATATAAGTAGTTCAAAATAAATGTCTCTACTCCGTAGGTAGGCAATAAATCCCAGAAAGTGCAAGGACCAAAAGGAGACTCGTGTATACTCCAAAATGAGGCAATCAGCAAGAGGCCAACGGGATGGCAATGCCAGAGATATTCGGGCCGCTTACAATCCGTTTCGCTCCCGGGCAGAGCTTTATCAAGGCCTCCATGGTGATACCGCCATCCTTATCTGCGAAGAAAATAATAATACAGCATAGCAAGGCAATAGCCAAGTGTAAAAACCCAAAAATACAATGTTGTTATATACATACCAATATAGGGATAGACAGGAGCCTAATCCCTATATTTCTGCTTTAAACTGGATTATATAAATCCCCACTGCCAGATAATCTGAGATAAACCAAAAACTTGGGATTAGATCCTGGGTCCTAAGTGGATCCTGAAGAAGCAAATAACTTGCAGTGACCTCACTAAGCCTTGAAAAAGTTATGATTTGAGAAATGTTAAGAGGAGCTAAATCAGTGGTTTTCAACCTGTGGGTCCCCAGATGTTTTGGCCTTCAACTCCCAGAAATTCTAACACCTGGTAAACTGGCTAGGATTTCTGGGAGTTGTAAGCCAAAACATCTGGGGACCCACAGGTTAAGAACCACTGAGCTAAAAGAATAGGAGAAGATGCCCAGGTGGCAACCTTGTCAAGTCTATTAGAGCTGATCTCAGGCAGTTTACAGGATCAAGATGGTCAGAGGGAAGAAAAAGAGAGCGATTACAATGTAAGATTCTTCCACTCTGAGTAGGCACTGAGATCTGGAACGCTATGGAAGCCTACCAATGAAAAGTCTTCCCTGGAGAGATCTCCTAAATTTGACCTGTTAACTCCACTAGTCACATTTCTATGCATGTATAGGGTGAGAGCATCAGCTGGGAGTTCCCAATGGAAGTATATTTTCAAGAACTTCTAGAATAGGGGATGAAGGGATTCAATAGAGATCCTAAACCACTCCTGATTGTATACATATAACTAGGATTGCACTGCAAATGACTCTTGGCTTTGTGTAACTCCCTCCCACAAGTCTCCACAGTAGGATCTCTCCACTGTGAAGTGATCCAATGATTGATGTTGGTGACAACTGACTCTTACTAGGACCTGATTTGAGTGGATCTGTGAAACTGTGGCTGGATCAACACTGCCCTATATCCTAGGATCTGATGCAAGTTTATCTGCTTATCCCAGATTATCTGGCAGTGTAGATTCATATAATAAAATTCAAAACAGATAATCTGTGATCAGGTCCTGGGATATAGGTCAGCATAGATTCTGTCAGACTCTCCACATATTTTTTCCCCCTTGGTATATTCTCTAGTTGTAACATCTGCAATAATAGCATCACTTGCCAATGGGCGAACCATTGTGTACACAACAACAGTAGCAATATTTTCAGATCCAAATGCATAAAAATATAACTCAGGTCCCCAAATCCATCTTTTGCCTTGAACTCCAAACAAACGTGGATTTAAAACCTCTGGTTTCCGAACATTTGGGACATAAAATCTCATTTGTGAGATCTTTGTAATGAAGGAAAATCTCAGGGTCTCTTGAGTTTTTCAGATCTTACAAATCACTAAAGTCATGGGAATAGGTACAAAACAACAAATTTGCACATCAGCCAGCTTGTGAACAGGCTCTGCCACTGGTGGGAAAGACAGGTTCTTTACATTTGACCTTTGTGTCATTATAAAAAGTCATGCATTTGGCTTACTTTTGATAGTTGTATTAAGAGTCCTCTCCCTGTCCCATCGCTCCTCCAAAATATCTCTCAGATTTTAAAGGTTTCTTGAATCTGGCTAAAATTTTGATATTTAGTTTTGCACCTCTAGTGTTTACGTCTTCAGGCTGCAGGTAACATACAAATGACGATAGGATTTGTATGTATACCTCCAGATAAGAACTATAACCTGTGGGTATAAAATTAGCAGAAAGCTATGCTAAAATCAACTCTTTCCCTTCCCAAAAACAAGGGCAATATTGATTTGTTGCTGAAGGCTTTCATGGCCGGAATCACTGGGTTGCTGTGAGTTCTCCGGGCTGTATGGCCATGTTCCAGAATGCTTCCTGAACATGGCCATACAGCCTGGAAAACTCACAGCAATCCACAATATTGGTATATTTAATAGTGACAACAGAGATTAGTATCTCTTAAGAAATTCTTTAAGGGGGAATTGTTAAGACTATTGCAATGTTTGACAAATTATTGCTGAGAACCGGATGACTTAAAATATTTTTGGCTGAAATTCACGTACAATAGAGTCTTGGTTATCCGACATAAACGGGCCGGCAGAACATCGGATGAACGAAAATGTCGAATAATACGGAGTCTCCTACTGTTACCCATCCGACACGGCACTAGACATCTAGAATACTAACAACAGGGACTCAAAAAGGTTAAGGCAAGGCAACGCCTCAGGGCTCAAGAACTCAGGGCTAGAGCGGCCCAGCAGGAAGCGCCCGGATGCGGAAGTAGAGCATGGAAATCACTGAGGGAAGGAGAGAGGGAGGATGCTTCTGCTTCCGGTCCTGTCTCTTTCCCCCATTTTCTTTCTCCTCCTCCTCGTCTTGCCTTTTTGACTTACTGGGAATGGAGAGATAGTTGGGGAGCGTTCCTTTAATTGAAGGGAAAATGCAGGAGGAAAAGGGGGGCTCCGATAAGATGGAATGTTAGATAAGCGAAGGTTGGATAAGCGAGGCTCTACTTACTATATTTGTAAAATAGTGTATTGGGACAAAATAACAGAACTCAAGACAAAGCATTTGAGTATTATAATTTAATAGCAGCCATTTAAATATATGCTGTATTAACATTTGCAACAGTTACAAAATATTTACACAATACATCACTGTAGATACGGCCTTGGATAGTTAAACAAAATCTTTAACAGCAGTCCAATAACCTTTAAAAGGCCACTGTATGTAGCTCTTCTACAACTACAAAATCCTGTTCTTTCTAAAAGCACCCGATACAATGTCTTGTCTTATGTACCTTTTCCATGTCTAAAGACAGAAATATTTAAAACAAAATTTCCATATAAATAATGTTTTACTCATAATGAAGTATGTGACCAAATATTTTAAAAGACACAATATTACACTGAAAATTCTCTTGATGTAACCAGCACATACAGTCTGAATAATAATAAAAAGAAACCAAATAATCTCGACGAAGGCCACAAACACTTTGTGTTATACAGAGAGCACCAGGCAACACAAACAGGAAACACGTAAGAGGTAGTGTATCATCTGTTAAGATGTCTGTGTCCACGACGGACTGTAATACAACAACTTAAGTGTTTTAAGAAAAAGATTTGTTTTATGATGGCAATAATTCACTGTCATACAAATATAGTACAAGCTATTGCACATTTGGGAGCATTAGCCAGGGCTGCTCCCTAGTACGGCATTCCTCCATCCTACCCTATGATGTCTTGGACAATGTGGTTCAAAAAACTACAAAACATTGGATTTTCTGAAGAAGTTTGAGTTCCTGGGAATACTATACAAAGCACCAATAAAAATTAAATACTTTAATGAATGTTGTCAAGGTCTCTCTCTTTTTGTAAGAGTCATTTCTCCTTCTTAGGAGGAAGTCTTTTTCTTCCTGAGACTTTTAAAGAAATCATCAACATATATCTTTATGATTCTTCCACAGTATTGTTATTCCTCCTTGCAGCAATTCCATGGCAATGTAAGAAGCACAACTTCAAACAGAAGCCTAGAGAAAACACACTGAACCACTTTCAATGTAACGCTGTTGTCCTTGTCTGAGATGAGGAAATTTGTTTACTTGAACAATGGGAAGCTGATTGGTGTCTTGAGTGTGAAAAAGAAATTGGGTTTTATGCCAGCTGCCATCTTGAATCTGCAATGCATAAAGAAGGCAAATTAATGGAAGTATATAAAAACAGCTTTGATATGCAACTCATTTTTTATTCTGTGTAGTCTTTTGAGAGGAAACAAGCAACAACTGTTTATTAAACTTCTATTTTCCCTTTCTCCCAAGAAATCATCTAGGGATATCCATGTGGCTCCCGTGTCCCTGATTAGAACCAGATTTGTTAAATTCAACAGATGGCTGCATCATTTTTTCATATCATTACGTATATTAATATGTAAATAATTATTTCTATTATTGTAAAATTTCTCAAAATTTTGGAGAAAACAGCCACCCAGAAAACAATCCATTAATTTTTTTAAATATAGACCCACGTAATTCTTCATCCTGCCTTAGAGTCAGCCTACAAGAGTGGTTTTTAAAATGTTATACAACTATGTCTTATAGATTTCTTTAATATTTCAAAACTGGTTATATCTTAATTTAAACGATTACCATATGCAACCTATGAAAAATCAGAAGAGCTCTCCCCAACTATCTCTCAATCACTTGGGAAATCTTGATGTCTGTATTTATTCCTTTTATTTGTTTTGCAAGGAAAGTTTAAAAGTGAAAATCATGCAGACAGGGACATGTGAAAATCTGCAGTAAATTTCTATCCTACATAGTTCACTGCAAAAAGAGAGATCTCAGAGAATCTCATAGAAAAATTGCACTTTTCAATAGCCTTATGCTATACATTTTATCTTCTTTTTTATCACCAACCTGAATTTATGAGAGTTTCATTCGTAAAAAACTAGTGAGAGAATGGATAGACTACTGGACTGAGAAAATCACGGTTAAACACATCTCTTGACCTATCATATCTTAACAGGGAACATGTAGAGATAAAATAGAATATGCTTCATGTACACTAGCCTGAGTTGTTTGGAGAAAGTGTTGTGATGCAAAGTGTTGAGGCCTGTGAAGCATCTGAGGATGAGGATTTTCTGGTTGAGCCTGTGGGGGAAACTAAAGTGTTTTTCGAGATGATGTGAATGTTTTGGGTAGATCTGTTGTTGGGGAAACAGGCAATGATTTTAATGAGAATCAGCCAGGAATTGACTCTGAAAGGAATGTGGAGGAGACAGGAGGGTTACAGATAACCCAGTGTTTACTGATAGTGCAAAGGGATAGTGCAAAGCAGAGGCAAATCCTGTGTTCCCGACGACTGAAAGAAAAACAAAGGGAATCCAGCTGTGACAAACAGTGATGTCATGGACACGAGGGAGTATTCTTAAGGAATTGGGAGTCAATGTTCGGTGGGGAGATCAACGTTGGATTTTCATGTGTCAAGTTGTCTTTGGAGTTCAGAGTTAGTAGTTCCGTTCTTGGGTCTGTATCTTGTTTTCCTGTTCTAGTTTCATGCCTTCTGTTTGGATTACAAATCTTGTTTCAAGTTTCAAACTTTTGGGGTTATAGTCAAGTTCAAGCATCAAGCCTTTGGATTATAGTCATATTCATGATTTCAAGCTTTCGAATATAATTGTAGTTTAAGTGCAACAATTCTGGCATTACAGTTTCTTGCTTTTGCCTTAAGTCATTGTTGGTTTTCCTATTCAGAGTTGGTCCTTTCTTTTTGTTAAACTTCTGGAAATCTAGCTCATTGGTGTATTTTAAAACTGTTTTTATATTAGATACCCTTTAAAAAATAAACCTATTATTCTTGTTCACCTGTGTGGGTGAAAAAGGGATCAAGTAGATGGCTGGACCGCAACACAAACACACACGTGGTCTGTGGGTGCAAAAATGATAGTTCTAAGGAAATAAAAAAATCTGATTTGGTAGCAAATAGGACATTGGGAAATTAGGAATTGAATCCTTGCTTGGCCATTGAAACCCACTGGACAAGCCATACTCTCTCAGCTTCAGAAGAAGGCAAGGGCAAATTTCTCCTGAACAAACAAGAAAACTCCAGAACTGATTTGCCTTAAGATTGACTTGAAAATACATAACAACAACAGTAGCAACAAGTACTTTATTATCTATTTTACTCCGATTCCTGTTCCTGTCATACTGTCATCTATCTTCACTCTGAATGCAGGAAAAATCGAAGAGAACAAATGATGACAAGACCAGATCATGTGTAAAAGGATATTTCTTGGCTCTCTTAAATAAAACATGAAGTATTTGGAGTGCAACATCTTGTTCATAAACTAGAGGTGATCCAATACCCACTGGAAAGAAAAGAGATCTTCCAAGTTTCCATGAAAGAGTACTAAGTGTTCTGACTTTTTAAAAAGCACAATTTTCCATTTGTGTCATTAATTTAGGACATGGGTGGTCCACCTTTGGCACAGGTGCAAGAAAAACAGGAGTTTATGGCCTGTTTGGATAGAGGCCGAGGGGTCATGGCCTCAAGCAGTGCATTCCTGTTTATCTCTTCATTGCAAGTTCATTGTTTGCTCCTCAGGACAGTCATATAAACTTAGGAAGAGCCACGCTGGAAGAGCAAAGCTCCATCTGGCTTTGTTCACAAAGCACTCAGTTGCCCATGGGAAGTCTACCAGCAGAATATGAATGGAATATTTCCAAGTCACAAGGAATGATATCTGGGAGCACATTGAATGTGTGTGTGAAAGAGCATGGACACAGATATTGTAATGTAACATATGCTGTCTCATATTTTGGAACAGTCCTTTGGCGCACCAACCTCAAAGGTTTGCCAACAATGATTAGAAGCAAAGACTTCCTTCGGGAAAGAACATGAAGATTAATAACACTTTAAGGTCCCTAGCACTTGATACTGAATAACTTCTCTATACCATCACTATTACATTTAATTTTTGGTCAAGTGCCACATTTTATCATACTGTGCACAACACACTTTTGTATCTGTATCAATTTAGCCCCCCTTTCCAAAAAATCAGCTTCCTAAAGAAGACTCCTAACTTAGATGTTATGTTAGCAAGAAAAATAAACATTAATTCAAACTAAGCATTACTTTCATTTGAAATTTAATAATGCCGGGAGATGATTTACCATGCATCCATCTAGAAGTACTTCTGGCTCGAGCAGCGTATTTGCTTCAAACATTTGGCCATTCCATCCTTTGAAGCTAGCAGAAGGCTTCTGAGCCTGTGGTTGATTGGTTCCCCACACTGGGCTGTTTAGGCAATGAACTGTGATAGTATGGGTTGCTTCTGAACTCAGTAAATGAAGAAAATTCATCTGCACTTTTCCAATGCCAAAATCCAACTGCTTAACAAAAACACACTTTATTACAGTAAGATTGAACTTCATAGCCACAAAGTATAATGAAGCATGCAATTTAAAAATACCTTTGCAAATGCTTCATAAACATTTATTCCCATGGATACAACAAACTATTGGCAATTTCATTTGTTAAAGTAAACTATTTAGACAATATACACATATGACATTTCACAAAATATGCCCTTATTGAAAGGTTTGCACAATATACTGTAAGTTGAAAGAGAAGAACATTGAGTTCATCATGAGAAAGGGGAAAAGAAGATTTCATTCTCTGTAAGAATGCCTGTTCTTCAAGATGTCATTCCCATATGTCTCCTGCTTATGGTATTATGTGGACACTTGACTTGAATTCCCAATGTTTTTTTAAAGCATTAGTTTGTGTGTCCTCTGGGAGTAAACACCTTTTAAGGCCACACCTATCACTTTTCAGTTTTTCCATTAATTCAACCAAATGTTTTGGGATATTAATTACAATGATACACTGGATAACAAAAGTTAATGAATTACAGCCATCATGGTTAGTTTTGTTCTCTTTCTCTAACCCAAGACCTGAAAACGTAGCCAGCCCTTAACCCAAGGGTGGGCAATTACCGGCTCTCCAGGTGTTTTGGACTTCAACTCCCAGAAATCCTAGCCAGTTTACCAGCTGTTAGGATTTCTGGGAGTTGAAGTCCCAAACACCTGGAGGGCCGGTAATTGCCCACCCCTGCCTTAACCTGATAAAGGCCTAAATCCTACAGTTATCCTTATTAGAGAAAACCTCTTAAACCAATTGGCTTTTCCTTAGTGCTGATTCACTACTCAACAACTCAATCAATGGGTCTACTCTAGTTGAGCTTAATCAAAAGGACCCTAGCATCAGAATGAGGAATGATTCTTGTTTGTTTGGGATTACTTTGTGTTTCCTACCTCTGAATAAAAATACATAGGATTGGTTATCTACAACAACCTTCCCCAACTGGGTGTCCTCCAACTATTGTGAATTACAACTCCCAACATGACCAATGCTAAGAGATGCTGGAATCTACAACACCTGGAGATAATTGGATTGGGAGAAGCTGGTGCTTAAAACTTCTTTAATACTACTGCAGACAAAGATAAATGGAGTTTCTATTATGTCGTGAATCTCCAAAATCACTTTACGCATTTATTATTGTATCCTTGAAGATTCATCATAAAGAATAGGAAGCTACATTAATGTCCTGATGGTGTAGACTATTTTTCAGATGGACAGGCACCACCATCTGTTCTGTTTTTATTCAGTACAACAAAGAGTCTAAAAATATACAGCTCTTACAAACATACAACCAGGCTATGTTAAAAAGAAAAAGAAATAGAATTGAGAACATTATTTGTGGGGAGGGGTCTTACAGAAGAGGAAATATACCTTTGTCACAGATACAGGAGATAAACAGGTCTGACCACCAGCAGTAAAGTTGCAGAAAACCTCAATGGCATCAGAAGGACATCCAATATTTGGATCAATCCAATATTTTCCTATCAATTTAGAAAATGAAAAAAAGTATTCTAAAATATTTTCCTCCTTAAAAGCTTCTCTCTCAAGACAAAATGGAAGATAATTAAAATATTACACTTTTACAAACCAGAAGATTTTAACATCATTGCTTGTTGAAGCTTTGGAAACTTATGTGATGTATTTTGTGGATAGGTAAACATCCAACTTACAAATGACTCACAGTTAAGAACAGGGGTGAAACAACAGGAAGTGAGAGAAATCTACCTCTAGGAAAGGTAATTCACTCCTGAAAGAGTTATCATGGGAAAAGGGTGTCTCACTGAAGCTTTATAACCAATCCTTGTTTCTGCAACGAGCCAAATTTTTCAAAATCCAATTATCACAGAGTCAGAAAGTGAGGTGAAACTTCTGAAGAGGGGCACAGTCAGCAAAACAAACACTACATGGGTGTTTACCCTTCTCTATGCTATCCAAAGCTAAAGAATAGGCTATATATTTTTGGCTGAAGTACACTTAAAATGTATATGTTCCAACTTACATACAAATTCAACTTCAGAATCTTATTTGTAACTTGGGGACTGCCTGTATTTGGTTGGTCAATAAAGATACTACTGTTTTGTGGGTTTTAGATTTTGTTGTATAAAAAGAGCCAAGAGTTGCAAACCATTTAACAAAGAATTGTATATGTTTTTTCCTTTGTTCAATTGAGTTTGCTATGACTCTAGCCAAATGACTGATTATCCAATTGTTTTCCTTCATGTATGTTTATGTTAAGCCCATTGCATAAGAGTGGCAAAATAGAGTCTTGCTGAATATAGCGTCTTTTTGATGTAACACATATGAAGGGAGGAAATACAGCATGAATCCTTACACACCAACTCACAAATGCAGCTTCACAATGGTGCCACAGTTGTTTGTTTTTTTTTAAAAAAAGATAACATTGTGGATTTTGTATAAAGACAGTTTGTGTGGGAAAGGACTAAAGTGTTTGGTTGTTTTTGAATCTGTCACTTATTTTTAAAATAATGCTGCAATACTGAGTTCAACTGAAATAGTTAAGATATATACCACCTTAAAGTGCATGTATATGGATGCAAAATATAACACCTGTAACAATGAAAGCATGTAAAATAATCTATTTACAATCTTCTCCAGGTCACATCAGGACTACTACTACTACTACTACTACTAATAATAATAATAACTTTATTTTTGTACCTCGCCTCCATCTCACCAAAGGGAGTTGGGGCGGCTTACTTGGGGACAAGCCTGAACAGACATAGATTAAAAAAATATTTATTTATTTATTTACATTTTTTGTACCCCTGACCTTCTCACCTCCATGGAGGGACTCAGACCGGCGTACAGCAAAATTCAATGCTATACAAATTTAAAACATCTTAAAACAGCATATTAAAATAAAACATAAATACAAAAATACATAAAAACCACATTGCCATTAAAACCACATTCAACTCGGTCTATAAAAGTGGTCACTCATTTCAGATTAAAATCAATCTCAGTTTATTCTGTGAAAGCCTCATTCCACATCCAAGTCTTCACCCGCCTCCTGAAGGACAACAGGGAGGGGGCAGATCTAACATCGCTTGGGATGCAATAAAATAAAATAAAAACACAATAAAATAAAAACACAATGCAATAAAATAAAACATCAAATAACATCAAACAACATCATAAAACAACCAATAATCGGAAGTAGTAATAAATACTCAACTCGGGCGGTAGGAGTTTGTAAAATATAGTTTCACTAATTAAAAAAGCACAAAGTTCCAGATTTTGTCCCCATTTAAAAAAAATGATTTTGAAGATCCACATATGTTTTGTTTATGTCACAATGTTTT
Organism: Anolis apletophallus; assembly: GCA_030556195.1. NCBI lineage: Eukaryota > Metazoa > Chordata > Lepidosauria > Squamata > Anolidae > Anolis > Anolis apletophallus. The sequence continues at coordinate 112,626,728 of JARBWK010000005.1, forward strand.
CTGCCAGATCCTGGTATAATTAGATTCTTTGTGTATCCCAGGCTAGTTTATTTTAAGTATCCTTTATTCTATATAATGTAATAATATAGTAAGTATAATATAGTAAGTATAAATGTTATAACAACAACAACAACAACAACAACGTAAGTACTGTTACATCCAATATATCCAATCTTGGGAATAGGGCCAAGGCAATTTAATTCACAATTAAATTGTTTTTGTGCATGAAGCAAAGTTTGTGTACACTGAAACATCAGGAAGCAAAGGGGTTACTATCTTAGCAGTCACTATCTCAGCCATCCATGTTTTGGAGTATTTCAGATTTTCAAATAAGGGATGCTCAACATGTATAAAGTAAAAAGAAACAGGAACAAAACCAGTCTAGATGTGCCTAAAGAGAATAATATTTGAAAACAAGTCATGAGTATCAGAATTTGTATCAGAGGTCTTACCATCAGACACCTTTCGTTCACAGTTAAGCAAATCTCTGCAGATACGAGCTGGGTTGTCTCGAGTTCCCAGAGGGTTCTTGATGCTATGCAGTAAATTAGTAAGATAATGTAAAGTTTTGAAAATCTCAGCACTGTGATCGAGTAATGTTACTTCAGTGTTCTGATAACCCTGTAAGAAACAAATTGAAAAAAAGTAGCGATTTATCGTATCTCATAATGCTGGGACATGGTGAAATGTCAGATTTTGAATAATACCAGACTATGTATAAAGAATTTCTGATTAAAAGGCAACATATTTATAACAGATGCTTGTGAGGGATGGAATGAAATAAAATTATTCAACATAGAGAAAGGAATATTTCTAATTGAAATGGATTCCAAAAGGATAATGTAGATATGATGTAAATATTATAATAGGAGGACCTTCTACCAATCAGACAGTTGCAGCAATTTCTTTGCAGGAAAAAAACATTGTATCTCTAGTAATGACATAAGCTCTATTCAATAAGGGTTTGAGAGTCTCAATTACATTTTACATAGCATTTATAATGTTATGGACATATCTGTTAGAGGGGAATAGCATTTTCCCAGTGATAACATGTTTATATCACTTTAGTAGATATATCCAATGGTCCTGTGCTATATGAAGTTTAGGTAACTACTTAAGTCTACTAGAGAGTGATAAACTTGCAATTGATGGAAGCAGGCTAGATAATTCTAAGGACTCTCTACGATTCCATAAAATGGAGCCTTGGCAGTTAAACGGTATCAAATCACTATAATGGTATTTATTTATTATTAATTTATTGTGTCAGGAGAGAACCAAACAGTTGTATTGCATTAAAAACAAACAAACAACTATAATGGGACAGTGCGGCTATACCCAATGGCTCACATATAGAACGCATCTTCTTTAAGTTAACATTCATACTAAGCAGTATATATGAAAATCTCTCATCTTTGAAATAATGTATGTACATAGATAGCATGCCAAACTAAACATGTAAAAATATTGTTACCTCCATCTGTAATGCGGCATTCGATTCAATCAAGGCTTGAATAGCAGCATTGATATCCATTTGCCTCTGCATTTAATTAAGCATCATCATATCAGCAGCATAATCAACAAGCAGACCTTCAAAATGAATTACATGGATTTTTCAAAGTTTCCTATAAAATTAGATTGAACTATAAAAGCCAGGGGAGCTCTTTATCACTAGGAGTTTCACTGTCTATATGTTTAACAGAGTGAGTCTTAAATGAATGTTTGCAATTTCAAAACACATAGATGAGAAATAGGGTACATCTACAATGATCATTTAATGCAGTTTCAAATTGGTATTGAAGAAAGTGGTTTTAATGTGCAGATGATGACATAGGGAAATCCTGGAACCAGTCTGAAGCTCAGATGGTGATCACACAAGCCACAGAGCACTGATGCACATAAAAAACTGTCTCCTGTGCACTTTTGTGGGCATTTGTTCTCTATCTGCCACAGTTTGAAGCTAGCTCCGAACTGCAATAAATTATCAAGGTAGATGGGGCCACAATTATTAGTATTGTGATGCAATTATGGATATCACACATTATGTGTGGTAGTTGTTGAGGTAGGATTGCATACTGTTTCTTTTTTTTCATGTCAGGAGCAACTTGAGAAACTGCAATTCCCTTTTTGTGTGAGATAATTGGCCGACTGCAAGGATGTTACCCAGGGGATGCTTAGATGTTTTACCATCCTATGGGAGGCTTTTCTCATGTTCCCGTATGGGAAGCTGGAGCTGACAGATGGGAGCTCACCCCGCTCTCTGGATTTGAACCGCTGACCTTGCGGTCAGTAGTCCTGACAGCACAAGGTTTTAACCAACTGTGCTTGCAGTGACTCCTGCATACTGGTTAAAACAGGTGAAGGGGAAATGAATGGTGCCTAGGAACTGCATTATGCAGAGATCTGTTCCAGCACTAGTTTGTTCATTATACAGTACATAAAGATAGATAGATAGATAGCAAGATTTTAGAAAAGTTACTTTTGGAACTATAACTCCTGGAATGCACATCCACCATGGTCAGTGGTTGTACTGATGGGGAATTCTGGAAAGTTGCAACAGCAGAAATATTTTATAAATTATCATATACAGTGCTGCCATGTCAATTCAGCACTTCAATGGCTGGTGACATCTTGGTGACAAATTTGGCCTGTACTTTAAAGGAGGTATCCAAAGTGTTGAGCCCTATTCAGAACAGGATCTGAACAACTGTGTTAAATTTTAGCTTAATACCTAGAGCAGACTGACTGATTCACGAAGAGCGGAGCTATCAGCCACCACTGCTTGCATTACCAACTAATACCACAAAACTAAAAACCAAAACCTTAAGAAAAGTATTCATACTAACATGTTTAAAACTTCAGAGATAAATATGCTGGGAAAATATCCACAAAGGTATCTCTATTTGAAGATATTACTAAATAATACAAAGAACTATTGGTATATGTCACAGACAATTATATAAAAGCTATGAATTTTGTGATTGTTATCTACACACACACACACACACACACACACGAGATATTCTCATTCAATTAATGTAAACAAGAAAAGAGGACACATAGATATTCAAAATCTGGCATTCAATTAATGTAAACAAGAAAAGAGGACACATAAGAATAGCAAAATCTGGCATGACTGATATAATTGGGAACTGTACATTTCCTTGGGAGTAAACATCAAAATAGTTATGGCAACTTATGTGCTTGTAAATTTGCACAGATCTGCACTGCCTGTCATTTAGTAAGAGAAGAAAGGTCTCTGGAGTCTACTAATGCATCCTTGGTTGAAAGTTACCATCATCCTATGCATTTCCCATTCATTTCCCATTCAACTCTGCAGGAAATGTTCCTGAACCCACATGTAACCCAATTTTGAATATTGTCAGAGCTTGGACTTGTTTCTTTTTAGACGATTTCAGGCCATACCAGGCAGGCAGCATGCCATTAGCATAGAACTAGAGGATTATGGTGGTTGCAGTCCAACAAATAACACTTCCAAGCTCTGAATTTTAATATCAAGCATTAATAACCCATCTGAGGAAACATAAGAACTTACTCTTGGGCCAGGTGCTCCCGGTGGACCCTAGAAAGTAGAGGAGAAAAAATGAGTGAGGTTAGACAATATATAGGTCTGGTCTTACAAAGTCATGTTTGCTTTAAAATAATGTCTGATATGCTTACAGGTAGGCCTGGGTGACCCCGTGGTCCTTGAGGGCCCTAAATAAAGAGATGATAAAAATGCATGAAGTATATTTAAAACTGAAAATAAATGTTCCGGTACCACCTTGAAATGAAGTTTACAAAGAAGGCTGAGGAGTTTAAAGCATGTATTAAACTAGCTATAAAAGGGACCAAGACAACAAGAGCCATTCTCAACTAGTTGTGCTGTACGTATTACGATTTCTCAGTACACTGTAGACCATTTGTCTGAGTTCCTGAAAGTGCTTGCTGTATGTATATTTTTAAATGATCCTGTGTACCTTTAAAAATGAGTAAGTTTCCTGTCAAAGGTGCCAGGCCAATATGACTGGATAATTGAAATTCCCTTGTTTTTCTAGTTATTCCTTGGGGAATTTAGAGTGGCAATTAGAAATGACTGAATAAAGGATGTAAACATATCACAGACATGAGTAACCATATCAGCGAACTCATTAGTCTACAACAAACACATTTATCAAAATGTTTATTGTTTATTTATTAGCCATGTATAAATTAATTCAAAAAGTGCATAAGTCTATTTTCAAACATGAAACAAGCACGTTCATGGACCAAGAATGAACCAATTGTGGCTAATGGGCTACATGTGTCTCTTGAAGGCCTCTGTGAAGGCCACTGAAAATGCCTTGGAGCTTCAAGTCATACAGCCAAAGCAAATGGTGCTATATACTATAGGGGTACAGAGCACAGAATCATAGCATCACTTTTTTAAAGTGGTGTTTCACAAGTATGTTAAATATCTACACTGAAAAAACAAGTATTGCTGTAAATTTATTTTAGAGCTGCTTGGTTGATTTTGATTGATGGCACCCCCTTCAAAGGTTTTTTTTTGGCCATGTGGGAAGTATGACAGATTGACTTTACAGATATGTTCTCATCAAAGCCACCTTTACAGTTATCCTTGCATTCTACTTTTTTAAAAGTGAACTTCCTGTGGCAAAAATGCAGAACCAACAACACAGGGAGAACAAATAATGTCCACAAATGAGAATAAATGGGTCATAGCAATTCCAAAATAAAAGCCTCCTCTGGATGCAGTCCTTGTCTCAGCTCTCTCTTCATTATCTTGAAAAACAAAGCAACACCATTCTTTTCTGAATAGGAGTGCTCAACATCCATTCTCTTTCTGCCCAAATGGTGGGATGAAGAGTGACAGCTGGGAGCCATCATACGGGCAATATGGCTACTGGGAGCTTCTTTCAATATGGCTGATTTAGAAACAAAAGAATAAACTGAGGCATACAGTTTAACAATTCATTTCTGTTTTATTTACACAGTTTAATTGCATAAAGCATATTGCAAATCTAAAAAATCAACTTTGCTAAAAGTCCTCTTTTTTCTTCCTGCCTCAGAACTTAAGTTTCTGCTTGAATTAAAGGAAGTTGAAAAAGTTCCCAGTTAAATAAAGAATTGCCCCTTTAAAACTACTTAAATTTCACTATGATCAAAGGCTAAGTCACTGGAGAAGTAAAGTATAAATCCAACCCTCTAATAACAAAAATATAATCTCATCAACAATTCATTTTACTGCTAGCACAAAGGATCAAAGGGCAACATTATTTTTCCTTCTGAAATTTTAAAACTCTGATCCAATAGAGACCTTAAGAGACGTGTTAAACTTAATATGTGTCACATATCTGAGTAATAAAGTATTTGCATAAATCTTAGGCATAATTAGACAGTGTCACGAACTTAGCTCAAAACTACTGAATTGAAAGTTAGGGATTTATAATTGGTGTATATTAAAATATAATCCATTAGAGCACCGCCTGCTATCATATCCTCCATCATATCTTCTGAAAAGAAAGATATCTAGAAATCAGAAATATGCTGTGCTATATTTTTCCTCTGCCATTCAAGCTTCCTTTACTTGTGGCTTCCAACATCCTTGAATATAAAGGGGATAAGATGGGAGAAAATTGCAAAGATAAACCTGTTGTTTTTGGTCCCATCTGGTAGGTAGATGGATACCATTGGCTTATTGTGAATGAGTATGAGAGATCATGCTAGTACCAATTAAAATCTTGTTTCATGGAAGCCCAAACCATTATACTTTGGACCTTATCACAAAGAAATTGCCATCATACGGGCAATATGGCTACTGGGAGCTTCTTTCAATATGGCTGATTTAGAAACAAAAGAATAAACTGAGGCATACAGTTTAACAATTCATTTCTGTTTTATTTACACAGTTTAACTGCATAAAGCATATTGGAAATCTAAAGCATATTGCAAATCTAAAAAATCAACTTTGCTAAAAGTCCTCTTTTTTCTTCCTGTCTCAGAACTTAAGTTTCTGCTTGAATTAAAGGAAGTTGAGAAAGTTCCCAGCTTTGAATCCAATTCATTATCCCCCACTTTATTTGTAATAGCGATAGAGATACAAGCCAAAAGTATCAGTGGACAGGGTATAAAATAGAAAAGGAGGGAGGAAAAAAAGAAAGAAAGAAAGCTGAATCTCTTTGCTGCTGATGCTATGATTATTACCAACCAACCATTAATCATGATAAAAGATACGATAAAAATATTGGAAGAATTTAGGAGCATATCAGGATTATTTGTTAACATTGAAAAGTCGGAGATATTATGTCTTAACACCCCCCCCCCAAAGAACAATTGGAGATTAGAAAAATATTGGGATTAAAGAAGTTAAAATATTTAGGAGTGTGGATATATAAAAATCTAATAAAGAGTATAGTTGAGGGGAATTATAAACAAAAATGGAAAATAATAGAGAAACAACTTAAGAAGTGGGAAGGGAAAACGTTAACAAGAGTGGACCGAATAAGGTTATTGAAAATGTTCATAATACCAAAAGTATTATATCTATTTCAAACATTACCAAATGCAGTAGAGAGGAAGACATTAAAGACATGGGACAGAAGAATAAAAACATGGGCAGTTGGAGGGAAAAGACCCAGAATAAGGGACAAATGGTTAAATGCAAAAGAGGAAGAGGGAGGCTGGGGGATCCCAAGTTTAGAAGTTTACCATGATGCATTTCAAATACAAAGATTGCTGGAAATACAGTATACGGGGAAAAATGGGTAAATATGGAAAAGATAATAAATGATATTAAAGGAAAAGAAATAATATTTACGGAATGTTTTCCTATTGATCAATTCTCCTTTGTTGAATTGGCCAGCAGTACATTTTTGCTGACAAATACTCTCCTTTTGTGATAAAATCACCTGAAGTTTTCCATTTGCACATTATTTTTCCTTTTTAAATTTTGTTTATTTAAAGGTCAAAATTTGCACAGCTTTGTAAGAAGAGAAAAATATTATTCTGTTTCCCCATTGGGGCAAATGTTACAAACTTCCACAGATGTTCAAGATCTGCCTTTAAAAAACCCCAACAGTGACATTCCAAATGGGGTAGCCATAACTGACCCGAGGTGTGGGGGTCAGTTACAGCGACCCCATTTGGAATCCCAATCCAGAGGCCATGACATAAGGAAACATTTGACAGATTGGGAAGAGTCATCCATATGCTGTGAGATCAGCCAAAGCACGTTATCTGAATACAGGAGGAATAGATAATGGCACAGCTACTATACCTCTGATTAATATCTGTCACCTGTATCCAGGCCCCGCTAGCTCAGCTAATATCTTTGGTAATAATGAACCAATACACCTCAAGGAATTCAGTTGGCTCTGGGAAATTGACATTTCTGTTCGATGCTTTGTTTTATATTGTTAGAATTTACTTGATAGGTTATGTTTCATTTCAATTTTAGTTAAGTTATAATTTGTTTTTATATGTTAGCTTATTATTTCTCGTTATTATGTGTGCATTGGTTGTTGCGTTCAAACATTAAATGTTTGCCTTTTTGTGATTGGAATCCGCCCTGAGTCCCTTTGGGGAGATAGGGTGGAATATAAATAAAAATGATGATGATTATTATAGATACTATAAGGCGGGAAATGCGATTGTGATCTGGTTCATCTGTATCCAGTTTGCATCCAGTCCACAAATGCCATGGGTTGCCTACAGGAAAGTTATTTCCTGCTTTGAATGTGATAAGGTACTATCTAACAGGATTTTGGAAATCTAAGGAAATATCCTAGCATGAAAGATGTCAAGACTTAGTACCCATGACCATACTGGTGATCTTCTTTGCCTTGCTACAGAGACTGCTGCTTGATGATCGAATATATGCATTAGAAATCCAAAATTGCACGGTGTTAAAAAATACTGCTATTAATGTGGGACAATGTGCATTATAAAAATATCCCTCTCCGCTAAAATGTAACATCTTAGAACTCTTCTGGCAAGGGATTTCTGTAAATGTGTTTTAAATAATGTTGTGCCCCCCCCTTGCCCAATTTCTACCCTTTATTTGAAACAGCAGCATGTTAGCATGAACAGTACTGGCATCTCTCAGTGAACTATGTAACTATGGGCACATCTACACTGCAGAATTAATGCAGTTTGACACCACTTTGATCACAATGACTCAGTGCTATAGAATCCTGGGAGTTGCAGTTCATTGAGGCAGCAGCACTCTTTGGCAAAGAAAGCTAAAGATCTTGTAATACCGTAACTCCCACTATCCAGGACAATTAAAGTACATATATATTTTAGGGGCAATTAAGACATGGCTTTTCAGAAGAGCCTATGATTGCTAGTAACAAGCGGTGACTATGTAACCTGTTATTTTTATTGTGTAAGTCGCTCAGAGCACCTTTGGTGGAGGGCGACTCATAAGAAATAAAGTTAGTTAGTTAGTGTCAAATGGCATTATTTCTATAATGTAGATGTACCCTAAGTCAAAATCAGAAACAGGGTCTCCTGAATATTTATGCGACATTCCAATGGCTACACAAAACTAGTTCTCAGTATAGGAAAGCAATAAAAATGATGATGCTGGAGCAGGGATGGGCAAACGACGCCCCCCCGGGGCCGGATCCGGCCCGGCAGCCGATGCTGTGCGGCCCTTGGCTCCCTCAAGGCTTCGTTGTTAAGAGAGGGAGACGAACTCCCATTGGGGCGGCTGCAAACGTGAAGAAGCAGGCACGCAGGCAAGCGGAGGAGAAGGGAAGGGAGGGGGAAGAAGGGGAGGCGCCCAGGAGCAAGAGCATGCCTTCGCCCTCCTCCTCCTCCCTTCACTTCCTCCTCGCGTGCTCCCACTGCCCTCTTGCCTCGGCGCTCTTTCCCTTCTTCTGTTTCCTGTCTCCCTCCTTCCCTCCCTCCCTCCACCTTTAATTCCTTCCCCCTTCCACCACCTGAACGGAAGAGGGAAGGAGCGGCAGTGCAGCGAGGGAGAGGGGCGGGGCCAGACTGGGAAAGGGGTGGGGCCAGAGCAGGAAAGGGACAGGGCCAAGGCCGGAGCGCGCACGCAGGTGGGGGGGGGCTTCCATTTCCTCCTCTTCTGCCTCTTTGGACAAATTGAGAATTCATGCCAAATTTGGTCCTGATCCATCATTATTTCTGTCTTAATATTGAGAGTTATAAGCCTGTGTGGAAAGTCCCTGTGTTACCTAAATCCCTTTCCACACATCTGAATAAAATCCCATGCTATCTGCTGTGAACCAGATTATATGCCAGTGTGGACTCAGATAACCCAGTTCAAAGCAGATATTGTGGGATTTTCTGTCTTAATATTGAGAGTTATAGGCCTGTGTGGAAAGTCCCTGTGTTACCAAAATCCCTTTCCACACATCTGAATAAAATCCCATGCTATCCGCTTTGAACCAGATTATATGCCAGTGTGGACTCAGATAACCCAGTTCAAAGTTTTGTGGGATTTTCAATATTGAGAGTTATAGGCCTGTGTGGAAAGTCCCTGTGTTACCAAAATATTGAATAAAATCCCATGCTATTTTCTGTGGACTCAGATAACCCAGTTCAAAGCAGATATTCTGCCTTAGAGTTATAGACCTGTGTAGAACAGCCCTGGCAGAAGGAGGTTGGACTGGATGGCCCTTGGAGGTCTCCTCCTACTCTAGGAACCTGACATTATTATTATTATTATTATTATTATTATTGGCTGAATGGCCATCTGTGAGGAGTGCCTTGGTTGTGTTTTTCCCTTATGGCAGAAGGAGGTTGGACTAGATGGCCCTTGGAGGTCTCCTCCTACTCTAGGAACCTGTTGTTGTTATTATTATTAGCAGAGGCTGAATGAATATTATCATCATCATTAGTATGAATAAATGCAGGAGTTTATTATACTCACATTTAGTTGAATTCAGTCTTAAAATATATTATACTAGCTGACCCGGCCACGCTTCGCTGTGGCTTTTTCATTCCTTTCTGGTGTATTTTCCTTCCCCCTCCTTCCTTCCATCCTTGTATGTTTTCTCTCTCTCTCCTTCTTCCCTCTTTCCTTCCTTTTTCTTCCTTTCTTCTCCCCTTCCATCCTTCTATTCTTTTCTTTTCGTTCCTTACTTTTTATTTTCTGTGTTCTCCTCGTCGTCGTGGGAAGGGGGGGGGTCTTCCGCTGCTTCTCAGGCGGGTGTTGAGGTGGGCCGGGTGGGCGGCGTCGTGGCCGTCTCCTCTGCCGCCTCATAGGCCTCCTCCGCCGCCTCGTAGCCGCTCTAGGACCCGCACTAGGACCCGGGCGCGTGTTTCGCCGGCCCAGGTCCAGGAGCAGCAGGGAGGCGGCAGAAGAGGCAAGGATGCGCCAAAGCAGGCGCCAAGGAGGAAGTCCCGCCTCTCCGGCCGGAAGTCCTCCACGGGACTACACTTCCCAGAAGGCCCCGCACGGTCACTTCCTGTTCATGCGGAGCTTTCTGGGAAGTGTAGTGCCGCCGCTCCTGGACCCAGGATGCGTGGGCGGCGCCATTCCCGCCTCCTCTGCTGGCTTCTTGGCCTCCTCCGTCACCTTCCAGCCGCTTCAGACCCGGGCGCCACTCCTGGACCCGGGTGGTGCGGGCGGTGTCGTGGCCGCCTCCTCGTCCGCTTTCAGGCGGCCACGGTGCCGCCCATGCGGGCCGAGTCCGGAACAGCTGCGAGACGGCGGAGGAGGCTGAGGAGGCAGCAGAGGGAGCGGCCACGGCGTCGGCCGTGCGACCCGGATCCAGGAGCGGCGCCCAGGTCGGAAGCAGCTGGAAGGCGGGAGCCCGGGAGGAGGGGGAGGGGGGCTTGGGAGAGGGAGTGTCCCGCCTCCTGGCCCCGCCCCCGCCAGGCTTTGGAACAGGGCGGGGGCCGGGAGCCCGGGAGGAGGGAGGGGCTTGGGAGGGGGGAGGGGGCTTGTGTCCCGCCTCCTGGCCCGCCCCGCCAGGCTTTGGAACCGGGCGGGAGCCGGGAGCCGGGAGGAGGGGGGAGGGGCTTGGGAGGGGGGGAGTGTCCCGCCTCTGGCCCCGCCCCGCCAGGCTTTGGAACCGGGGGGGAGCCGGGAGCCCGGGAGGAGGAGGGGGGGGCTTGGGAGGGGGAGTGTCCGCCTCTGGCCCGCCCCCGCCAGGCTTTGGAACCGGGCGGGGAGCCGGGAGCCCGGGAGGAGGGAGGGGGCTTGGGAGGGGGGGTGTCCCGCCTCCTGGCCCCCCCCCCGCCCAGGCTTTGGAACCGGGCGGGAGCCGGGAGCCCGGGAGGAGGGGGAGGGGCTTGGGAGGGGGGGAGTGTCCCGCCTCCTGGCCCCGCCCCGCCAGGCTTTGGAACCGGGCGGGGGAGCCGGGAGCCCGGGAGGAGGGGAGGGGGCTTGGGAGGGGGAGTGTCCGCCTCCTGGCCCCCCCGCCAGGCTTTGGAACCGGGCGGGAGCCGGGAGCCCGGGAGGAGGGGGAGGGGCTTGGGAGGGGGGGAGTCCCGCCTCCTGGCCCCGCCCCGCCAGGCTTTGGAACCGGGCGGGGAGCCGGGAGCCCGGGAGGAGGGGGGAGGGGCGTGGGAGGGGGGGTGTCCGCCTCCTGGCCCCGCCCCGCCAGGCTTTGGAACCGGGCGGGAGGCGGGAGCCCGGGAGGAGGGGGAGGGGCTTGGGAGGGGGAGTGTCCGCCTCCTGGCCCCGCCCCCGCCAGGCTTTGGAACCGGGCGGGAGGCGGGAGCCCGGGAGGGGGAGGGGCTTGGGAGGGGGGAGTGTCCCGCCTCCTGGCCCCGCCCCCCGCCAGGCTTTGGAACCGGGCGAGGAGGCGGGAGCCCGGGAGGAGGGGGGCGGGGAGCCGGGAGCCCGGGAGGAGGGGGGAGGGGCTTGGGAGGGGGGGAGTGTCCGCCTCCTGGCCCCCCCCCCAGGCAGGCTTTGGAACCGGGCGGGAGGCGGGAGCCCGGGAGGAGGGGAGGGGCTTGGGAGGGGGGGTGGGAGTGTCCCGCCTCCTGGCCCCCCGCCCCCCGCCAGGCTTTGGAACCGGGCGGGAGCCGGGAGCCCGGGAGGAGGGGGAGGGGCTTGGGAGGGGAGTGTCCCGCCTCCTGGCCCCGCCCCGCCAGGCTTTGGAACCGGGCGGGAGGCGGGAGCCCGGGAGGAGGAGGGGGAGGGGGGAGGGGGAGTGTCGCGGTGGCAGGGGGTGCGGAAGGAGGTGGGAGCGGCTGGGGAGGAGGGGAGGGGGTTCCCCTCCACCTCCAGGTCCCCCCCCCCCCGCCGCTCTTCCTGAGGAGGCGGAGGAGGCGCTCTGGCTGCCATGTGCGAACGTTCTAAACGTTCGCTGGCAGCGAAGTGGCCAGGGTTGGGAGTTCGGTGGCAATTTTTGGGGATCGTTTTTGGGGTGCTGGGAGGATGTAGGTCCGGTTTTTTTGCTGTTGTCTGTAGCGAGTGTAATGGTCCAGTAGGCTGCCAAGTTTGGTGCTTCTGCGACTTATAGTTTCTTTGTCTATATCCTTCTTTGCACGACCGTGTCTCCTTTATATATAGAGATGGCTCTCACTGAAATACATTTCCAAATATTTTGCTTTTAAGGCTTTCTGAGTCAAAAAGGTTCCCAATCCCTGATATAATGAATCACAAATTATACAAATGCTCACATTTTGTTAACCATTGTTTTGTAAAATGTTAGTGAATAAATGTCTTTTTTCCGATGACAACCTCTCTTTTCATTGCTCATAACCAATACTCTTATCAGTCTTATTAATATATCAAAAACGCTATGTAGTGCCTTTTTTATTATTATTAAAGAAATTCAATTGATATTATGTAGATTAGAATGTAGTTCAGCCTTTAGGTGCGGCCCTCCATAATATTTTTTGGTTCTCGTGTGGCCCCTTGGAAAAAAATAATTGCCCACCCCTGCACTGGAGGCTAGCAAGTGGATGACTGATAATTTTTAAAGCCAGATTTCAATATATGATGCTTAGGATCTCTTCAGCCACAGAGACCTTCCCAATGGGTCTGTCTTTTCTAAATTCAGGATCACAATGGGGGAAATAATGCTGGAAATGTCTTTAAGAGAAAGCAGTATTATTTCTACCCTCTCCTAGAAGTAATAAACTGATAACAAAGGATTTTAAAAAAGAAATATTACACTGTGTATTTTGACTTCTTGTTTGGAAACAGAGAAATTTCTTTTTTTATTCATTTGTCTGCAGATCTTGATCTATAATCACATTACTGTTGAAAAGCTAAAAGTCATTAGGAATCTAAGATGAAAGTCAAATGTTCTCATTCCTTCAAAGCCACACAGCTGAACTTAGTACAGAATAGAATGAAAATTATTTAATGTCTGTGAATACAGTTAGAAATAAAACTTTTCCCTGGTTGTAAGGCTAAACTAATTGCTTTGTGCTGCCAACAAGTTATATACTTCTTTTCTTAGAAGTGTCTCATGCAATTGAATTCATGATGGAAGGAAATTGCTAATTACCAGTGGTGCGGAATTTCAAATGCAAAAAATGTAATTAAATTACACAGAGATCCCTATTTTCCTCAGAAACTCCCTGGAAACATTAATTAACTATGAAGCCGAGTGTTTATGTCACAGTAATATAGAGTAATCTAGAATGTCAAGCCAAAAAAATATTTTATGACCCATGCCTAAATCTAACTCCTATTCCAAAGTGGAGTTGGATTCCTATTCAACATTCAATTGTTGAATCAACTATTGAATATTAAGCCAATGATTATGTAACCCTTATTGCTTCAGTGGGTTTATTCTAGCTGGGACTAGTAGTTGGATTTAAATATCCAAATAAAAATTTATTCCTGTAGGATATTGGTTCTTGAAAAGACAACGAATGTACTCAAATAAGAGAAATACAAAATTGAATCATTATAAGCACATTTGATAATAAATATTTAATACTAAAACATTCAATCAAATAAATCTAAATTCAAAAGATGACACAAAATCTCATGGAACAGTAAAATGGCTAAAGCTAATTAAGTGCTGAAGACCTTTAGGTTGAAACATGATCATTAACTAACTGTATGCAACTGTTGCAATTCCATGGGCTGTTACGATGTGCTACTTAATTTTGGTGGTGTATTCTTTTTTGTTTTGAAAGTGGTAATTATCACAGAAATATATTATTGTTTTGAAAGTTTGTCACAAGCTGGAACGTTATTGTGACCAGCCTACATCTCAATGCTAAAGTAAATATTAATATAGTCATCTTACCAAGATTGTTTTCTAGCAAGAGGGGAGGCCACTTGCATGTCCATGGAATTCATGCCAATGAAACAGGAAAGAGTAATAGCACTTCAACTATCCTTTTCTATTCTATTATAGTGTATTCACACATCAGTCCAAATAAATTATCATAGTCACCAAAGACTATAGTAGTTTTAATAATAATGTAAAGGTTTCAAATCTTGGCATCTCCAGGAAGAGCGGAGAAAGATTCCTGCCCCAAAATCCTGATTCTCCTCATCAGTGCAAACAATTCCCAAGTAAATGACCTAGTGGATTGATATAGTTTCCTATGCATAGTTTCCCCCCCCCCCCTTATTTTGAGTACTTGCAAATATTTTTTAAAACTATGAATAACATTTAAAACCTATAAAAACCATGGATTAAGTAAACCTGATATTTTGCTTGGCCCAAAGGTATGCCTGTGGGAAAAATCACCCCAAACTATGACAGATCTTGTTTCTTATATAGGATGCCCTTTCCCCCCTGTCTTGCTCCACCACTATAATATAAGTGGGAAGGTCAAATAAATAAAAACATATCTGTACCAAGCAAATGGCAAAAGACCCAGAGTAGCTCATGAACCCAAAAACATAACACAACCAATGAAATCACAACCAGAATATGTGAGTTGATGTAGTCTAAGTGTGTACTCAAATCCAATCTCCAACCAATTTGCAACCATAGCAATAGATCCTCTTGTAAATCCTGAAAAGCTTCTCAGGAGTCTGTATATAAATACCCCCACTATTGACACTCATTCATATGAACTGTTTTCACTTACAATTTCACCTCTGGCTCCCTTTTCACCCCTCGGTCCCTGAGAAAAAAAGTTATGTTAATCTTATATATCCTCAATCGCTTGCTTTCAATCACAACTGAAAATTAGAACTCACAGACATTTGTATGTTTATATGAAGGCATGCACAAACATCTACAAGAAGGCATTAGCTTTTTGTAGTGGAGTGGAAAAGAATGTTAATAATTTTGTTAAAACACAACTTGGTATTTTTTGGTTTTAATGAAAATTTACATTCCATTTCTAAATCAATAAAGTCTTGCAAGGGATTCACAATAAAAACAGTGCACTGCTCACATTAATAAACCTCACACTGATGGCCATTATATTTGTACATTGGAGCGGGCACTATATGCCCCCTCCCCCCGATACTGCTGAATTGCAAACTACAGCATTTCTGGAAATAGCCATTATATTTGCAGATGCAGGCAAAATGTCAGGAGAGAATGCTTCTGGAGCATGGCCATACAGCCCGAAAAACTTACAATAACCCAGTGATTCTGGTTATGAAAACCTTCGACAACACAATCAATGTGTTGTGTGTGTCCCCCCCCCCTCTTTCTGTGTATAGAATTGGAAGAAACCACACAGGCCATATAGTCCAACCCTGACATGCATACCGTATATTTAATTTCATTGTGAAATAGTACAATGACAATAAAGATGTTCTATTCTATAAGCCAGCCACTTAGGTGACCATATGTTGCATCTGGCAAAGTTATTCTAGCTTACACACTTGTGATTTTACAGCCATACTATGCTATGAAAAAATAAGTAATTGTTAAAGATCTGTTATATTTCTTCAAGAGCTTTTATGTCTGCAAATGGAATATTTGTATCCTTAGAGCTAAGTGAGAAAGTCACATGGGCACAGTGTATTAGCATTTGGGCATACACCATGGATCTGGCAAGTCTCATGAGCTGCGCTAATTGAATGTAGACTTTCAGTCTTGTCAATCACCACCCATTCAGAAAAGTAAGATAAAATGTAATAGCTTGAAAATGTATTCATTTTTGTTTAACTTCTACCTGTTCACTTAAATTAGTCCTTTGCACCCTTGAGCCCTTTCTCACAACACAATTACTCGTATAGTGATATGATTCCACTTTAACTGCTATAATAGCACCAACCTGGGATTGATAGTTCAGGGAGCAGTACTTCGGATTCTCAGCAAGAGATTTCTGGTGCCACACCGAACTACAAATCCCAGGATTCCACAGGATGCAGACAAGGCAGTTACAGTGGAATCATAATGACAAAACTGTGTAATAAGAAAAAACCTCTTGCATGTAAAAAGAAAGACTATTTTCCTTTCTTTTTGATACAATTTTCTCCTGCTCTCTTCTATTCAGTCATTCTTTAAGTCCTTGAATGAGATTGAATATCTCTAGAAAGATACTATTAATGATATCATGGCCATGTTCAAAGCTGCCTGATTAGGTCAAAGAAATGGACTTCTGGCACACACCCCAACCAAACAATCCCTCAAAACAAAATCAAAATGCACCACCACTTGGCTGAATACTCATATAATCCATCTGATATAAATATGGGTTATGGCAAATTATGTTTATTGAAGAACATTAGTCTGCCAATTCAACTATCAAGTAAGTTGGGTGCACATGCATTCATCACAGTGTTCAACTATTTGTGGTTCAAAGGGATAACCTTTCTATGATGAACTGCAAATATTATAAGTGAAAGACTGAAGAATAATGAATGTTCACTTACAGGTTTGCCTGCTGGGCCTATGATGCCTTCATTACCAACAGGGCCCGTGTTTCCCTACAAAGAGGGAAAAAAGACAATTTTTGTGGATCGACAAGTGGATACAGTGTCACTATCGAAAAGGCTGTGCTGTGACACTGGAACGTCAGGGCTTGCACACATTACCAAACTGAAAACTGTGCAAGTCTCCATGACCATTCAACAAACACAGTTCTAATTTCTGGATGTAACTTTAAATGAAAGGACAAGATAAAATTAGTTTGTAGAATTTTATTCTCATTTTCATTATGCAGCATATAAGCATTTATTAATAACTGAATACTGAAGGAAAAGGAAATTGCTGTTGTTTATCTAAGAACTAGAAGTGACAGAGGCAGTCAGACTATACATTTCATGTTTAGACTAACATGAGTCTCCCTCTAATATATGGCAAGCCAGGAGTAATTTAAGTAAATATACAAGACCACCAAGCAATACTTCTAACAAAGATGTGTTGTTTCCAGCATAGCAATAAGTAAATGTGACATAAATTTACTGGACTATTCTGGTAAATCAGGAACTGCTCACTCAAATGATTTTTGGCTGAATATGAATGGCTAGTGAATGAATGGATGGATGGAGAAATGAATGAACAACTGTATTTATGAATACATTTATGTATGTATTCCTGCTTACTCCCCTGCCTGCCTGCCTGCCTGGTGGGATTTTAGGGATGAATCTCTCCAAAGATGAAGATTAGAATAAAAGCATTTCAATAAAAAAAAATCCACTGTATTCATACTGTAGAATTATAGCATTTTGATGCTGCAATAACTGGGAAATTTTACATTTATCACCAAGGGCACTTCCAGACAGGGCATAAACCCATGCTGAAGTGGGCTTAAGAAACCTGCTTCAGCGTGGGTTTAAATTCCCATGCCACCCCAAAAGCCAGGGTTTATTCAGGGGGAGGGGCATCTACATGCCATCCCGATAACTATATGGATGGCATGCAGCCACCCCAATGCCCCCCAAAACAACCCCTAGAAATAAAATAAAACTTACCAGGCTGCCATTACACCTCTCCTCGCACTCTCCTGGCATGAGGAAATGATACATGATGGTTGCTTACCTGTAACCATGTTTCTTCGAGTGGTGATCTGTGAAATTAGCACATGTGATAGCTGATGCACCTGTGCAGCAATCACTGGAAACCTCTAGAAAGCTGGAAAGGCTTGTGGCTGCAGCCCCGCCCTTCTTCCCCAGAAGGCATAAATGCTTATTACACAGATCACCACTCGAAGAAACATGGTTACAGGTAAGCAACCATCACGTATCATTTCCTCATGCCAGGAGAGTGCGAGGAGAGGTGTAATGGCAGCCTGGTAAGTTTTATTTTATTTCTAGGGGTTGTTTTGGGGGGCATTGGGGTGGCTGCATGCCATCCAAATAGTTATCAGGATGGCATGTAGATGCCCCTCCCCCTGAATAAACCCTGGCTGTCGCTCCAGTTCCCTGCTGCCGTGCAGCGGCCCAAGGCTGGAGGCATGATCTGTGGGGAGGAAGGGTGGGGACGTGCTAATTTCACAGATCACCACTCAAAGAAATAGGGTTACAGGTAAGCAAACATCATTTTTCCTTCGTGGTGTCTGCTGAAATAAGCACATGTGTTAGACTAACAACCATCATGGCACTGCTGAGAAGAGAACCGCTCTGCCAAATGCGGTGTCCCTGGGCGTCAGTAGGTCCACAAATCCTTGGCTGCTTATACTGCTGAACGTCCCCAGGTACGCTGCTGGGGCTTCAGTTCCACCCAGCCTCTCCAACATGGGGATGATGCTCTCCATTGTTTGGGACAGCTTCGATAAGTGATCTTCCACCACCACCACCCGTTCCTCTAGGAAAGCCACCTTTTGCGAGGAAGGGAA
Organism: Anolis apletophallus; assembly: GCA_030556195.1. Taxonomy (NCBI): domain Eukaryota; kingdom Metazoa; phylum Chordata; class Lepidosauria; order Squamata; family Anolidae; genus Anolis; species Anolis apletophallus. The sequence continues at coordinate 112,645,364 of JARBWK010000005.1, forward strand.
TTCCAGATCAGGATCTTCTTCTATGCTTCTCCTCGGTGCCTTCACTCTCAGTGCTTTCACACGTCAAGCACCCACCTATCGGTGGTGATAGATTGCCACGTCTCGTAGAAGCCAACCAAATGCATGCCGAAGCGCACAAGTGGTGGTGGCTGAGTAGAAGGTTGAAGTGAAGATATCCTGTGAGGAAGTGAAGGGGATAGCAGTGGAGAAGGAGAAGGGGAGATGTCGCTAAAAGCGACACTTCCCTTAGACTTGAATCTTCCCCTTCCCCTTCCCCTGCTGATGCGTCGAATACTGCGCCTGCTGCTTCGGGGAGTGTGGAGCTCTTGGTTGGATGGAAATACGTGAGGAAGATAGATAAGATCTTTGAGAATACGATGAGGACTGCTGGCCTCTAGACCGAAAATGGTAAGAAGCCATACTTCTTGAGACTGCTTTAAATTAGTATATGTCTAAGGATTGAATAATCCATCATCGTGAGCAGGCATGTCCTCTGCCAGCATCCTGCCTCCACTTCTGGCCGAAGCTGGAAGTACACGTTGCACCTGCCTCAGCTGCTGTCGCGGAGGAGTCTGGGGTGGTGAGGAAGGCAGCAGTGGCTGCAAAGCCTGCTCCAGAGAAGGAGGTTCAAGTGATGGCAGGAGAAGCAGCTGTTGAGGTGGCGAAGAATGACGGCGATGGTAAATGCGGAGAATGCCGCTTGTCTTCTGGAGCCTTTCCCCTCTTTTTCCCAGATGACTGAGTTCTATACTTTGAGCCTTTCCGCTTTGTAGAAGCAGAGGCCGGGTGAGCACTGTCTTGGCCCTGGGAGGGTCTAGGAGGCTCCGACGCTGCTTGGCGTCCCTCAGAGGTGGAAGGCAGTAGAGCCCTTTCGCAAAGGAGGGCCTTCAGCTACCTTTTTTTTTTAGAAATTACAGTAGAAGCCATAACCAAGTTAAGTAGTCAATAAACCAGTCCAAAGTCAGGGTTGGAGAAGTCAGAGAAGTCCGTTAAATAGTCCAAGTTGTAAAGGTAAGTTTGCAAGTCAAAAGAGGTTCCTAAAGGCTGCTGCAAAGGCAGCTGAAAAAAAGGAACTGGAGCTACAGCATATATGCCTTCTGGGGAAGGAGGGTGGGGCTGCAGCCACAAGCCTTTCCAGGTTTCCAGTGATTGCTGCACAGGTGCATCAACTATCACATGTGCTTATTTTGTTTACCTTGACTTTCAAAAGGCTTTTGACAAAGTCCCTCACCAAAGGCTCCTAAATAAGCTCTTCAGCCATGGAATCAGAGGACAGGTCTTGTCCTGGATTGGAACCTGGCTAAACTGTAGGAAACAAAGGGTGGTAATAAACGGACATTTCTCTGGGTGGAAAGAGGTGAGAAGTGGCGTACCCCAAGGTTCAGTTTTGGGTCCGTTACTTTTTAATTTATTCATTAATGACCTGGATGTAGGAGTGAATTCTGAGGTAGCAAAGTTTGCAGACGACACTAAATTGTTCAGGGTAGTTAAAATGAAACTGATTGTAAAGAGCTCCAGAAAGATCTCTCAAAATTGAGTGAATGGGCAACAAAGTGGCAAATGCATTTTAACCTAAACAAGTGTAAAGTCATGCACATCGGGGCAAAGAACCCCAACTACACCTACCAATTGATGGGGTCAAAGCTTTCCGAGACAAACCAGGAAAGGGATCTTGGGGTTTTGGTGGACAGCTCAATGAAGATGTCAACCCAGTGCGCAGCAGCAGTAAAAAAAAAGCAAATTCTATGCTAGGCATGATCAGGAAGGGAATCGAAAATAGGTCGTCAAATGTTGTATTGCCTCTCTACAAATCTATGGTGAGGCCACATCTGGAGTACTGTGTACAATTCTGGTCACCGCACCTCAAGAAGGATATAACGGAACTGGAAAAGGTACAGAAAAGGGCAACAAGAATGATCCAAGGGATGGAGCAGCTCCCTTATGAAATCAGGTTGCAACGCCTTGGTCTTTTCAGCCTTGAAAGACGGCGTTTAAGAGGTGACTTGATCGAAGTGTATAAAATCATGCATGGGATAGAAAAGGTGAATAAAGAAAAAATATTTTCTCTGTCACACAACACTAGGACTAGGGGGCACTCCTTAAAGCTCCAAGGTAGGAAAGTTAGGACTAATAAAGGGAAATATTTCTTCACCCAGAGGGTCATTGGGTTATGGAACTCACTTCCAGAGGAGGTTGTGACAGCTGTCAGCCTGGACAGCTTCAAGGCAGGATTAGACAGATTCATGGATACCAAGGGAATCAGTAGCTACTGAAATGGACATCCAAGTGCCACCTCTGTGTTGATGGAGGCAGGCAGGATTTTCCCCGGGTACTGGTTGTGGGGGGTCGGGAGCAGGTGAGGGTTTTGCCCTCCCTTCTGCTCGAGATCCCCGTGTACAACTGGTGGGCCACTGTGTGACACAGAATGCTGGACTAGATGGGCTAAGGCCCGATTCAGCAAGGCTCTTCTTATGTTCTTATGTTCTTATTTCAGCAGACACTACAAAGGAGAAACCAGGAGACGGAGGGTGGGGGGAGAGAAAATCCCTTCTCTCCCCCCATCTCCAGGCACATACTTTCCTCACACCAGGACAGCATGAGAAGGGATGTAATGGTGGCCTGGTAAGTTTTATTTTATTTCTAGGGGTTATTTGGGGCTTGCGGGAGGGGGTAGTTGCCATTCTGCACCTTTGGGCTCCAGAAGCCCAAAAGATGTGAGATGACAATGGGAACTTACCCCTGGGTAGTCCCAGGCTATCTGGTAAGGAGTCTCCATAGGCTCAATACTCCATTAGACCCAGGCCTTTCAAGAATAAAAAAGAAAAAAATCTACACAAAGTCTAGAAATAAGATTTTTTTTGTTTTTGAGTCCATTTAGCACCCACTGTTAAGGGAAACCAAATGAAAGGAGGGAGGTGAGAAATTCCACAGATATGAGTCTGTGCCATTAATATCCAGTAACCCGATCTCTCTCAGTGGAGAACCAAAGAACAGGGCCTTGGCCACAGCAGATCTTAAGGTTCCAACAAATCTGCCTAAGTGTAAATGCTCCTTCCAGGAGCAACCACAAGTTGGCAGCTTAAGGACTTAAAGCCATTGCACAAGAGAAATCTCCAAAGGCACATAGTACATTATGAACATCCTCAAGTTATTCTGTGAGAAGATGCTTTTATAGGACACAGCTTTATCTGATGAGAAACATATGGTTTTTAGGCAGAGAAAATTTTATGGAGGCTATTCTGTTCTTATTTACAAGGACAGATATGTTTTGAAGTTGTGCTTACCAAAACCAGAATGTTTTTTCAATAAAGCTGTAGACTACTTTAGCACGGTTTTTCAATGGACAATGTATTTATGTAACGGTTTTACAGACTGCAAGACATCAGTGGTGGTTTAATTTGATTTATATGCCACCTTTCATGGATGTTCAAAGAAAGGTCAGCTTTTATATTGACGAACTTCCAATGTAATAGAAAATCGTGTTATATCTACATTTTTGGATTTTGCTCTTTACAACTCATTCTTGCTTTTATGTGCCAGAAGAGATCAAAAGCTTCTGTTTATTTTATTTTAAACTAAAAACAGATGATGTTCTTGATGATGTCTAAATTCAAGATTTGAAACCAATGTGATCCTGGTTTGGTTTCAGTAACCAAAACATGGCTAGCCATGGTTAGCACAAGCAAAAAGTGAGTGCAAGAAATAATACCATACAAAAGCTGGCTGGCACAAACTGGGGATCACAACCAGATACAGTGAAGACATCTGCCCTTGCGCTTTGCTACTCTGCCCAGTGGGTTCCACACTCGGCAGAGTATTCAACACATGCCCAGTATGGAACACATCTCACCACTTTGGGTCACCCGCTATCGGCTATTGTGCCTGGGTCATGATTGATGTTATTATGATGTTGGACACCCCCCTGGATTTGCCTTGACAAAACCGGACTTTTCAGTGAAACAGATATTTTTGGCCTCTTAATACGCATTGCGACTCCGTCGGCCTGATTCATTCACCTGGATGAGTACCTATTCACTCCTCCGCGTCCCATTCGCTTTCCCCATTGTGGACTTATATGGTATTTTTGAACCTTATATGGACTCATGATTATGAGCTATAATAGCTATTGATATATTTACCTTGTGTTGATTTAACCCCTGCGTGGGAGTTCTACTTATTGTGTTGATTTAACCCCTACGTGGGACTTGCTCATCAGGCCCATTTGGGTCATTAATGCTCTTCTATTATTTCAAAAGCAGTACAATATTGAGTTGACTTAACCCCTGCGTGGGAGTTCTACTTATTGTGTTTGATTTAAACCCTACGTGGGATATGCTCGTTAGGCCCATTTGGGTCTTGAATGTTTCTCTGTGATTTCATATGCAGCATAATATTGAAAATAGATATATTTGATAGTTCACTTGAATTTATTTGTGATTCATTTAACAACCCCTCGTGGGTACTGTTGTTTGCGGCTTAGTAGCCCCTGAGCACTGTTTGTTACTACAAACTGGGGATCACAACCAGATACAGTGAAGACATCTGCCCTTGCGCTTTGCTACTCTGCCCAGTGGGTTCCACACTCGGCAGAGTATTCAACACATGCCCAGTATGGAACACATCTCACCACTTTAAAACAGTGGGTGCGGCTCTAAATGAAACATGCAGCATTATCACAGGATGTCTATGCCCAACACCTCTGGAGAAATTATAATGTTTAGCTGGTATTGCACCACTTAACATCAAAAGTGGTGCAATGTCCCAAAAGTGGCAGGCTAAACCCGGAACCTCAAGCCATGGCTGATACCAAATGAGAGACTTCCCCTGGGCTCAACAGAAGACGGGGTGACTTGGAAGGCGCTGAACAGACTGCGCTCTGGCTCCACAAATGCAGAGCCAACCTTATGAAATGGGGCCACAAAGTGGAGTCCATGACATGTGAGTGTGGAGAAGACCAACTCACAGACCATCTATTACAATGCAGTCTGAGCCCTGCCACATACACAATGGGGGACCTTCTTATAGCAACACCAGGGGCACTCCAAGTGGCCACCTACTGATCAAAAGACATTTAGTATAATGCAGACTTTTTAGCTTTGTTTGTGTTTTTAAATACAGTACAACTGTACCCTCAGTTCGCTTAATTAATAAATAGCCGAATTTAGATGTCCCTGGAAATGCAGCAGACTATTTGAAGCGGAACAAAAATAAGAGCAGGGAATGCTCAAAATTATGGCTTCACCCAGATTTAATACACAGTGTAACAATTATTCTTTACAATAAGAAGTAGCTTGAATTGGTAACTTTTCTGTAGAGATTCTATGGTCCAAAACATCACATTTTGAAATGTATGTCCTCAAAGGTATTAATGGAATCAAACTTAATGTATTAATGTTATGCATGTATCATAAGTGTTTAACTGATTAATCATGCAAATCACCTCAGAAAATCCAAATGTCTTTATTTTGTCTTAGTATAAATATTATTATGGAAAGAAAGGCAAATTATGCTTCTGTGGTTAAAAAAAGAAGCCAGTCAGGTATACTGCCATTTTCAGAATAACTCAGAATTGGCTAGGATTTCATGTCAATGTATCCTCACAAAGTCTGCTCTGGTTCACCAGTACTTGAACTGAATTGGACCAATTCTATGTATTTGCTGGTACAACAGAAAACTGTATAAAGGTTTCACATAAATTCAGTTACTACAAGGCTAGAAGTGAATAAAGAAAATAGAAATAGCAATTAAACAGCATGGGCAATGATAAATTTATATACTTACATTATGGCCTACAGGGCCTTTAGGTCCCAAAATTCCAATTAAACCAAAGTCACCTTCAGGGCCCTAAAAACCCAAAAAGACAAAAAACAAAGTGATTGTTTAAAATATGGTATCTGATTTACAGAACTGGATTCAATTTTGTTTTGAAAAAACTATCAGTTTAGTCCACTTTAAAAAAAATTAAAAATTAAAAATGAAAATAAAAACTTAGTAATAGGAACTAAAAGCTATGTAGTAGTGTGACAAAGTCAACAATACTGTGGTGTGCCCCCTGCTTTGATTTCTGATACAAGGCAAAATGCTGATGACAACAGGAAATCTAAACTGAATGACTTGAAGGCAGACAACAACAACAACAACAACAAGAACTCTATTAATCTTAAATGCTAATATCAAGGGTGCTTAGCTATGTCCCATTCAGGTCAAGAGAACTTTAAAGGTTCTTCACTTTTTGTCTTGACTCCAACACACCTTAGGGCCTGGGAATCCCTGAAATCCCATCAAACCTTGATCTCCAAGTTCACCCTGTAATATTTGAAGATAGGAGTATGATTAGTTTGGAACTATAACTGAAATGATACTTCTAACTCATTTATGCACCAACAGTAGATACATACAGCATGCCCTTTCAGGCCAGGATGTCCTGGTGGGCCTTGATCACCTTGTGTCCCAGGAAGACCTCTTTTACCTTGCTTTCCTGGATGACCCCGAAGCCCTTGTTCACCCTGCAACAAAGGGGAAGTGGCACGTTGGCAATTGTCCTTGGGATGGATAAGCAGACTGCCTTTCTACATTTCAGAGTAGGGATGTCAAACTCCACTTTCACTGAGGGCCACATCATTATGGTTGCTTTCAAAGAGTCAGTTGTAATTGTGAGACTGTATACATGTAACTATGTTGTCCTGGCATTGAAAGTCTCGTGGGCCTCATAAAATGACATGGTGGGTTGATTTTGGCCCCTGGGCTTTGCATTTGACAGATATAATTCAGAGGAAGACCTCAAATCTGAACTGGGAATCTGAAAAAGAACTATTAGCCTAATTCTCATATCACCTGACAAATCAGCAGAATGAGCTGTTTCGGTGATCTTGTCATTGCTGGCTCTTGACACAATCACCAACAAATAGCTAACTAAAAGATGGTTCTTCTTGAACTGCACATGTGAAATAATAAAAGGTATGCTGTTGATGAAAAAATAAATTTAAGCCCTAAGGCAGAGTACATTCCAATATGTGGACCTTAAGACAAATATGCACTCTTACTCGCTCTTATCTTTCTTACATCTTTAAATTAGTTCTTATAACAGGTAATACAAAAACCTAATTTACCTTTTTAAAAATAAAGTGACTCATTTCTCATAGTTTCTTTAAAAACCAACATCTGAATTCTAGAAGCTGCTGGCCTGTGACACCAAACATGTTATTTTGAAGCTCTAGGTACCACTAAGAAATGCAATGCAAAAATTTATGTTCAAGGAAGAATTATTAATCTCTTCCACTTAAATCCATAGATATATTATACCATTACTATCATATTATGCCATGATACAAAAAATTAGGACTTTCCATTGTCATGGGCTGCATTCTATCCCGTTCAGTGCCATTCTAAGCAATGGAAAGTTTGGCAAACACCCCTCTTTTTTAAAGCAAGAAAAAGAATGTTGTGGCACCCAAACACCATAGAAATTTGTGGGCATAAAGAAATATTAGTCTTTGAGATGCCAAAGGTTCTTTCTTCTTTTATGTTGCTACAGAGAAACTTGCCTACCCCTATGAGTTTGCTTTAAGGCAGTGGTTTCCAACCTTTGGGCCTCCAGATGTTTTGGACTTTAACTCCCAGAAATCCCAGCTCTTATCAGCTGTTAGGATTTGTGGGAGTTGAAGTCCAAAACACCTGGATGTGCCAAAGGCTGGGAACCACTGCTTTAAGGCAACCTGTATAATGTGCAATTTTAGATACTTCAGATATTAAAGCAATCTATTGTTATGTCATTCACTCACTATATCAAATGCAAAATGCCTTATACCTGTTTTTTCCATTATTTCCAGACAAAAAGACAGAATGACTTGAAACCCAGTGCCAACTAGCTTGACAAGCTGCCGTTCAAGTACCTTTGGTCCTGGTGGTCCAACGTTTCCAGGCATACCTGGTAACCCTTTTGATCCTTGAGTTCCAGGATATCCTGCCAGTCCAGTTATGCCTGGGCTTCCTCTAGTACCCTTGATAGAGAACAAATGGAGAGCAATATATACTGTCAAATTAGTCGCATGTTCCATTTGTTTTCAGCATAATAAATTCTCACTTTAAACAATTTAAAGGAACCACTGTTATTTCATATCAAAATATATATTGCATTGCTTCTTCACATGAGTCTGTAAAGCACTAACAACACAGATGGAACCAGTTAAATAATAAATGAACTCTTAATCATACATGGGTAATAATAATAAACAATAAATGATGGTTGCTTACCTGTAACCATGTTTATTCGAGTGGTGATCTGTGAAATTAGCACAAGTGATAGTTGCTGCACCTGCACAGCAATCACTGGAAACCTCTGAAAAGCTGAAAAGGCTTGTGGCTGCGGCCCTGCCCCTCTTCCCCATGAGGCATATATGCTGTAGGAGGGGCTGTAGGTCCAGTTCCTTGCCGTCGTGCAGCGGCCCGAGGCTGGAAACATGATCTGCGGGGAGGAAGTGCGGGGATGTGCTAATTTCGCAGATCACCACTCGAAGAAACATGGTTACAGGTAAGCAACCATCATTTCTCCTTCGTGGTGTCTGGTGAAATAAGCACATGTGATAGAAAAGGAAGCTACAAACCTTGGATGGTGAGTGTCTTGCCACTGCTGAGAAGAGAACCGCTCTGCCAAACGAAGCATGCCTCCTCGACTGTCTTGAGCCAAATGATACGCCGAAGCAACCTTAGGGAGGTAGGCGATGTCGGTTCTGAGAACCACTTTGTCCCTGTGAAACCGGAGGTAGGGCTCATCAATACGTAGTGCACATAACTCACTGGATCTGCGAGCCAAAGTGATTGCCACCAAGAAAGCCACTTTGCAGGAAAGATGAGAAAAATCGGCCATAGCAATGGGTTCAAAAGATGGCTTCATCACTGCTGATAAGACAAGGTCAAGCTGCCAAGAGGGAGGTGGGAGGGAGATTGGTGGCTGGAGGTTCCTGTACCCTCTCAGAAAGATTTGGACAAGAGGATCCTGAAACCAGGTCGAGCCACCTGCCTTGCGGTGATATGCTGAGAGCGCAGCAAGATAGCACTTGTTGGAAGAAAGCTCCAGGCCTTCATCTGCTAAGGTCGCAAGGAACTGAAGAAGGAGTGAAGTAGGGGCCTGCAGAGGCTGCACACCGTGTTGGTGTGTAAATGCTTTAAAGCGCTTCCACTTAGACTCGTAAGAGCGCTGTGTCAATGACCGGTATGCAGCATTGAGGATGGATGTTACTGCTTCAGGTAGCGGTGCGGCTTGACCCGCCATACTGTCGGACAGAGGACGTCGAGGTCTGGGAGATGGACATGACCATCCTGGATCGTGAACAAGTCCGGCCGACTGCTCAGCTGCAGATAATCGCTCGCAGCCATGGTCTTGAGAAGGGTGAACCAAGGTTGTCTAGGCCACCAAGGTGTTATCAGGATGGCGTCGGCTCTGTCCGCATCCAGTTTGGCAACCACTCTGCTGAGGAGAGGTATCGGATGAAAAATGTACAACAGGGGCCCATGGCAATTGTAGAGGAATGCGTCCCCAAGACATCCCTGTTGCGTGTCTTGTGGCATCCTGGCACAATAATGTTCACATTTGGCATTGGCTGGTGCTGCAAACAGATCGATGCTTGGCTGCCCCCAACGTCGAAAGAGGAGGTGGGTCTCATGAGGGTGCAGCAACCACTCGTGGTTGGTGGGCCCAGTTCTGCTGAGGTAGTCTGCTACCGTGTTGTCTTGGCCGGGTAGATGTAATCTATAACACAAACAGGGGAGCGCCAAATACAAACGACTTAAAGGACCAACGGTCCGTTTAAACTATAAGTAATAAATCCCCCAATGGGGTTACCGTATGTGGGAATTCAGAGTCCAAACTATTGTCCATAAATCAAAATGTCTTTTATCATCCACGTGCCAGATTGGTACAGTCTATATATCCCAAATGAAAGTTCAAAAAACTGGCAATTCCGTGCGACTCGAATACAAAGTCATACAATCAAGTTCCAATGAGCTGTGTTTGGGAACACAAACATAAGCATCCCTGGCAGACAAGACGTATCCTAATTCCAGCGAAATGCGCAATCCAGATGGCAGGGGTGCTGCAAGTGATGGGTGGGTGTACACAGCCGACGAGGCACATTAGCAGAGACTCCAATCTCTCGTTTCGACCCGGTCTATGGATCTTTTTCAAGGCTCGGTGTCGTCCCACAAGTTCCCACAGCCGCGTGCCCAAACGGCAAACAATATTCTGTAACACAATATCACAATGTTAACTTAAACCCCAATTGGGGCGGGCCTCTAAAAGGTCCCAAAGGCAACTCTTACATAATGACGAGGAATGGATTACAATAATCCCCAACAGTGATAACAATTTCTATATACATCAATAGTAAACGCATACATATACAAAACAATATAAGAATACAGGATAAGGGCATACCGATTCAATGCGGACCAATCCCCATATCGCCGATGGGCTTCTGGCGAAAGCGAGTATGGCAGTACTGACCCTGGATTATAACTCATGCACTCCAGGCGGGGTGGTTCATTAACCTGATTGCTCACAACCTGGGGCTAGTAGAGTAGTTCCCTGACTGTTAAACCTTCGTTCAAACCGGATGGAATTTCGCTGCGTAGGAAAATTATCCACCGTTTTTCGGCCCTGTGCAGGTAGGTTTCAACATTGCCATGCGGTGGTACCTGCACATTTTCCAGGCCAAAAAACCGCAAGTCATTAGGTCCATGTTTGTGAGTCTTAAAATGGGTGTAGAGGGGTGAATCCTCGGAGAAATTCCTGATTTTCGACATATGCTCCCCAACTCTAACTCCCATCATTCGACTGGTCATCCCTACGTAGACCCTCCCACATGGGCAAACCAATCCATAGATACATCTTTGACTTTTGCAGGTAAAAAACTCTTTGAATTTGATAGTGCGTGCGATGCTCTGGATGTAGATTTCTTTCTCAGTGTACACACATGTGCATTGCTGGCAACGTCCACACGCATGGGTCTTTGGTGTGAGGCTGCTCCTCGGCTTCCTATCTCGCACCCCCGAGTGCACAATCACATCCTTGATGTTGCGGCTCCTCTTGTTGGCAATAAGCGGGGGTTGCGAGAGACCTGGGATATTCTGGACTAATGGCCAATGCCTATATACGATCTGCTTAAAAAATCGGGTTTTAGGGGTGAGTATCAGCGGCCACACCAGTCGATCCATAGATGGTTTGTTGTGTTTAACCAACAGGGTACTTCTAGGGATGGAGTCCGCCCTTTCTCGGGCCCTGCGGATCACCTCCTCCGGATAACCCCTGTCTCTCAGTTTCCTAGCGAGTAATCCTGCTTCCAAGGCATATGCAGCGGCAGTGCTCGAATGCAGCTTCAATCTTAGCAGCTGAGAGAAGGGGAGATTTCTTTTTAATGAATGACTATGATAGCTGTTAAAATCTGTGGGTTTGTGATAACACTTAACTTTCAATTGATGGTTCTCCACAAACACGGTCACATCCAAGAAGTTGATGCTGGAAGTGCTGGATTCCATGGTGAAGTCAATGGTGGTATACCACGAATTCATCCATGCTTGGAGCTCCTGCACGTTAGTGTCCCCAGAAACGATCATCTGTACATCGTCTATATATCGACAATAATGCTTAATATTAAATGGAGGCCTGTTGGTGGGATCATATATGAACCTTTGTTCCAGTGAGTCCATGTAGAGGTTTGCGACTGATGGTCCAAGGGGACTTTCCATTGCCGTACCCCAGATTTGCAGAAAGAAATCAGTATTATATTTAAAATAATTGTAGTCAAAGACGAAATCCGTCAGGTCCATAAGGAAGCCTATGGGGGGTAAATCAGGGTTGGTATGTTGAAGGGATTCAAATGTCTCTTTTAACACTGCCCTCGCGTCTTCCAAAGGCAAATTAGTATACAGTGCATTGACATCGGCTACGATGAGGATGTCCCCTACTTCCACATGTCGGTGCTCCACTCTCTTGATAAAGTCTGTAGTGTCCCTTACATATGCCGATTTGGCTTGGACTGCCGGTTGTAAAATGGTGTCCAAATAAATTGCTGGTGCTTGGAGGAGACCCCCCGTTAAAGAAATAATCGGACGGCCTGGGACCGGTCTGGTGCCCTTGTGCACCTTTGGTAGATGGTAATATACCGGGACCCTTGGATTCTCAGTGATAAGGAACTGTGCCAAAGATTTAGGGATCATACCCATCAGTTCCGCTTGTAAAATAATAGTGGTGATTATCTTTTTGTATCTGGCCGTAGGGTCCTGGCTGAGGGGCTGGTAGTATTTGCCATTTGACAATTGTCTGATAGCCTCTGTATGGTAATCGGTTTTATTCATAACTACCAAACTGCCCCCCTTATCCGCGGGCTTGAATACCAAATCCGGATTATTCCCCAGGTCATATAACAGACTGATCTCATGCTGAGACAAATTGGTATGCTGGTGCTCTTTATTGCAGTGGAGTACACGATTAATCTCGGCAGTTACTACATCCTCAAACATCTTAACCGCATTAGTCGTGGCGGGCGGAGTGAAAGTACTTTTGGGTCGAAGTAAAGGGGTGCGTGGGGGTGGGTTACTCTCAGGGTCAGAGGAGGAAAAAATTGCTTTAGGCGTATGTTCCTAAACAGGGCGGCCAAATCCTTACGGATATCAATAGGCCTACATTGAGGAGTAAATACAAACGATAATCCCCTGTTAAGAATCCTCAACTCCGCCTCCGAGAAATTATAGGAAGATAAATTAATGGCTGCTGATACTCACCCCTAAAACCCGATTTTTTAAGCAGATCGTATATAGGCATTGGCCATTAGTCCAGAATATCCCAGGTCTCTCGCAACCCCCGCTTATTGCCAACAAGAGGAGCCGCAACATCAAGGATGTGATTGTGCGCTCGGGGGTGCGAGATAGGAAGCCGAGGAGCAGCCTCACACCAAAGACCCATGCGTGTGGACGTTGCCAGCAATGCACATGTGTGTACACTGAGAAAGAAATCTACATCCAGAGCATCGCACGCACTATCAAATTCAAAGAGTTTTTTACCTGCAAAAGTCAAAGATGTATCTATGGATTGGTTTGCCCATGTGGGAGGGTCTACGTAGGGATGACCAGTCGAATGATGGGAGTTAGAGTTGGGGAGCATATGTCGAAAAATCAGGAATTTCTCCGAGGATTCACCCTCTACACCCATTTTAAGACTCACAAACATGGACCTAATGACTTGCGGTTTTTTGGCCTGGAAAATGTGCAGGTACCACCGCATGGCAATGTTGAAACCTACCTGCACAGGGCCGAAAAACGGTGGATAATTTTCCTACGCAGCGAAATTCCATCCGGTTTGAACGAAGGGTTAACAGTCAGGAACTACTCTACTAGCCCCAGGTTGTGAGCAATCAGGTTAATGAACCACCCGCCTGGAGTGCATGAGTTATAATCCAGGGTCAGTACTGCCATACTCGCTTTCGCCAGAAGCCCATCGGCGATATGGGGATTGGTCCGCATTGAATCGGTATGCCCTTATCCTGTATTCTTATATTGTTTTGTATATGTATGCGTTTACTATTGATGTATATAGAAATTGTTATCACTGTTGGGGATTATTGTAATCCATCCCTCGTCATTATGTAAGAGTTGCCTTTGGGACCTTTTAGAGGCCCGCCCCAATTGGGGTTTAAGTTAACATTGTGATATTGTGTTACAGAATATTGTTTGCCGTTTGGGCACGCGGCTGTGGGAACTTGTGGGACGACACCGAGCCTTGAAAAAGATCCATAGACCGGGTCGAAACGAGAGATTGGAGTCTCTGCTAATGTGCCTCGTCGGCTGTGTACACCCACCCATCACTTGCAGCACCCCTGCCATCGGGTAGATGTAATGCCACAAGGTGGATGCTCCTGGGAATGCACCAGTGCCAGAAGTCGAGAGCCAACTGGAGCAAAGAGTGGGACTGTGTCCCCCTTGTTTGTTGACGTCCCAGATGGCTGTTGCATTGTCCGTGCGAACCTGGACCACACGGCCCTGCAGGGAGGGCTCGAATGCTCGTAGCGCCTTCTGGGTGGCAGTAAGCTCCAACACATTGATATGCAGCTTGGTCTCGGCTGATGTCCACAGCCTTGTACTGAGAGGGTGCTGAAGTGAGCTCTCCAACCTTGAAGAGAGGCGTCGGTGGTGAGAACTGCTGATGGCCCTGGAGGCTGAAATGGCAGGCCTACGCAGACATTGTCGCGAAGAGTCCACCAATGGAGTGAGTGCCAGATGGATGCTGCTGGGTGCAACATGCGGTGCTGACTGTGGCGGAGAGGGTCGAACATCCTGATGAACCACACCTTCAGTGGTCAGAAGTGCAGCCAGGCAAATGGTGTTACAGCAGTTGTGGAAGCCATATGCCCTAGCGTCGACTCAATGTGCTTGGCCTTCACACAGGAAGCATGATCGATTTGCTGCACAGCTGCTCGGAGGTTGCGAAACTGCTCTTCTGGAAGATACGCCTTGCGCTTGATGGAGTTGAGGTGCACACCGATGAAGCAAATGTCTTGCGTCGGCTCTAGGTGGGACTTCTGAAGATTGACCACGAGGCCGAGACTCTGCAGTAAAGAGAGTGTGAAGTCTAAGTGTTGCAAAAGTTGTGAGCAAGAGTCCCCAACAACCAACCAATCATCAATGTAAGGAAACACTGTGATCCCTTGCACCTGTAAGTGCGTTGCCACTGCTGCTATGACCTTGGTAAAGATTTGAGGTGCAGCACAGATCCCGAAGGGGAGAACTCTGAAAGAATACGCCTTATCGCCTATTGAAGGACTAACACTTGTGGTGGCGTGGCCCGATGGCTACGTGAAAATAGTCATTGTTCAATCTATCGTGGCGAACCACGCCCCATGAGGAAGAAGTGGCAAGATGCAGATCCAAAATAGGCCTCTGGCCTCCATCCTTCTTGGGGACTAAGAAGTAAGTGGAGAAAAACACAGAGGAATAGTGAGAAGGGTGAAGCAGCACGATCGCCCCCTTCTGGAGAAGGGTGCGAACCTCATCCAAAAGGACATCAGAAGGCGGCATTGTCCTGACGATCCCGAGGCATGGAGGACTTTAACCCATCTATCGGTGATGATAGATGTCCATGCCTCATAGAAGCCGGCCAAACACATGCCAATACACACAAGTGGTGGTGGCCAAGTAGAAGGCTGAATTGAAGACACCCTGTGAAGAAGTGAAGGGGATACCTGTGGACAAGGGGAAGGGGAGATGTCACTAGAAGCAACATTTCCCCTTGGCCTGATACTTCCCCTTAGCCTGCTGACGCATTGAAGACTGCATCTGCTGCTTCGGGTAGCATGGAGCTCTCTGCTGGGTGGAAGTGTGTGAGTAGGCAAAGGGTGCTGGAGGCTTAGTTGAGGGCCTGAGGGGCTAGGTGCCAACTCATCGGCCCCAGCAGGCACGGGCGCAGAAGTTGCTGCAGGAAGCACTGGCTGCGGTGTCAGCTGCAGAGGGGGAGCGAAACCCCACCTCTACTCCCGGGCGAAGCAGGAGTCTACATTGCGCCTGCCCAAGCTGTTCTCACAAGAGTCTGGAATGGCGAAGAAAGCAGCAGCGGCTGCAAGGCCTGCTCCAAAGGAGGAGGTGGAGAGGAGAGCGGCAAAAAGCTTGTTGAGGCAGCGAAGATGGCCGGTGGTGCCGAACTCCAAGAACACCACGCGTCTTCTGTGTTCTCTTCCCTCCCTTCTTTCCAGGACTTTTCACTTTGTAGAAGCTGAGGGTGGGGAAGAACTATTCTGGCCCTGCAGGGGTCCAGAAGGCTCCGACGCCGCTCGGCATCCATCAGAAGCAGCAAGCAATAGAGTCCTTTCACAAAGAAAGGCCTTCAGTTGCTGCTCTCAGCTCTTCCTTGCTTGCGGCATAAATGCCTTGCAGGCAGAGCAGGACTTCACAGAATGTGATTCTCCTAAACACAGGAGACACAAAGCATGGTTATCTGTATCAGGAAGCTTCTCCCCACAAGAAGCACATTTCATAGAAACTACATTAGAAGCCATAATCAATTTAGGGATGAGACAAAAGCGTAGTCAACAATACCAGTCTGAAGTCAGGATTGGAAAGAGAAGAGTAATCCAAACACAGTCCAAGTCGTAAGGTAAGTTTGTAAAGTTCAGAGAGGTTGCTAAGGGCTGCTGCTAAGGGCTGCTGCTACGGGCTGCTGCTAGAAAAAAGGGAACTGGACCTACAGCATATATGTCTCATGGGGAAGAGGGGTGGGGCTGCAGCCGCAAGCCTTTCCAGCTTTCCAGAGGTTTCCAGTGATTGCTGCACAGGTACATCAACTATCACATGTGTTTTTTCTCTCCAGACACCACAAAGGAGAAACAAAGTGGAGGAGAAGGAGACAGCAGCTAAGGACATGCCATTTACAGAAATATACTTTTATTTGTAAATCAACTTTGACAATTGCATACACAGTTACTATGCCTCCAAGATATACTAGAAAATCCCCACTGACTATTTACAAAAATCTGGCTTCAGATTAAGAAATGCTGGAATTCCCAGAAGTTTGGGGGGCATCAAAGCACAAAGAATGCCAAAAGTGACTAACATTTTATTTCTAGGTTTCCATTGCAGCATGTGAGCTCCTTTTGCATATTTGATCAGACACCACAACAGTATGTCAAGAAATAGGATCTGCATGAACAAAGAGCCAGTAATGTTAATTCACAGTTAACGTTAATACTACAGGCCTTCAGGCATGACATAAGAAGTTACTATGTAATTCTATTTTCTCCCCATGGTATTTGCATGCATTTGTTAATGATGCTCAGTTTTTATGTTAAGACTTACAATAAAAGTCATAGGGATAACGATACAGCAAATACTACTCACAGGTAGGCCCAGTTGCCCAGGTGATCCAGGCTTTCCAGTGCTTCCTGGAATACCTTCTGGTCCAAGATAGCCCAATGCACCTTTCTGGCCTACCGGACCAGGCTTACCCTGAAACAAATTTGAAATTTATTTCATCAGCTTTGAAAAGTAATGGCATTATTTGAAACTAAGCTGCACTAGTACTAGTTTTACACGGTAAGTTCTTCTATCTGAAGTTGATTACCCAGTTTTAAGAACAAATGTGTTTAGTTTGGAATGAGATGGAAGGACATATTTAGGTTTCTTCTTTTATTTGAAAAAAATAACATTATCTAATATTTATTCCATCCCAGTGACATAGTGACAGAGCAGAACCATGATGAGCCCTTTGAGGGGGAAAATAAACTTAAGTCCATCTACCCCAAGCTTCTGCCACTTATACAGTCATGATGGTGGCCCAAAGTTTAGCAGAACATTCAACTTTTTCTTTCATCTGTGTATGAAAAACATCTTCCATCTTATATTCACTCCATAAAACATTAGCCGTATTTTAGACAACCAAGTACTTTTAGAAAAAGTTTAAAAAGAGGAAATAATCACGAGACTTTGCAAGGAAAAGGACAGCTCAAAATATGGCAGATTCTCCCCGACTCCCAAGTGATGTTCCATTCTGACTGATCAAAGACCCAGCTGGTGAACAGATTTAGAAAATGAACAAAATACATGTGTTTCTTCTTAGAGTAAATCAGCTCTATTTACAGAACACATTTGTGTACTTTTCCTTCTAGAAATTTACTGGTATTAATAGGATTCACTAGATTCAATAGGAGCCATGGTGGCGCAGTGAGTTAAACCACTAAGCTGCAGAACATTACTGGAATGTCACAGGTTCAAATCCGCAGGACGGGGGTGAGCTCACATTGTTAGGCCCAGCTTCTGCCAACCTAGCAATTCGAAATCATGCAAATGTGAGATCAATGGGTACCACTTCGGCGGGAAGGGAACAGTGCTCCATGCAGTCATGTCGGCCACATGACCTAGGAGGCATCTACTGTATGACAACGCCGGCTCTTTAGCTTAGAAATGGAGATGAGCACCATTCTCAGAATCGACTAGACTTAATGTCAAGGGAAACCTTTACCTTTACTAGATTCAATTAATAAATAAAGGAAGTTGGATTATAACCATGGACACGAAAAATCATTTTGGAAAATGATTCAAGGCAGTGATGTATTCTCTCAACACAAGTTATTTACTCGCATTTTGCATAATGTTGCATTGGTTTCTATTAGTGTTATTAAAATGGAAACCCTTTATGAATTCCTTCCCCGTGACTCTCAAATACTCCTAGTTTAGTCACTACATGTGTGGAGGCTGTTTCTAGTGCCTGCAGACACACAGGTCCCCTTGTCTCTGGTTTTGGCATGCTAAGTGGGAAGATCTGGGGGGCATTTACATCTGTTTGGATAAATACAGAATTCTCCCACTTCCAGATGAGACTTCCATGGGAAAGTATAATAATATGGAAAAAGTCCCCAAAATGTTCCTGATCAATGCAGGATGACTGCAAACCAAATGGGCAGGGACAATTATAATAGAGCTGGTGCTGGTAAACCCATGTCCCCTACACATGTTGAAATCCTCCACTGTGGAAAAAGTCTATTACGTTGGGCCTAAATTTGATAAAATAGGCAGGATTTTGCAGATATTATCCTCCATCATATTTTTGTATTTTTTCATCAGTTGGAACTCAAGATTTCTGACGGAGAAGATAAGATATTCAGAAAAATAAAATGTCTGTGAAACATGTTTTGACTTTTGGCTAGCAGCCTTTGTTTCCTCTTCTAATGTAATAAACTACTTTTATGCAATAGGCACTTGAGAATGATTTAGAAATAAATCTACTTTAGTTCAACAATTAAACCCACCTCACAACAGTCAAAACACAGCTAGTCAATAAATGATGGGAACAGCAGTATAATACAGTTTTCCCAAAAAGGATATTTGCTGGCTGAAGAACCATAGCAGAGAAGGCATTGTTCTGAACAGCAGGAAGATCATCCTAAACAGAAGTCTTCCTGCTGGTCTAAACTGAGTACAGATATACAAGTGTACTAACTAATATCATAAGACATTTTCTACAAAAAATTGCCCACTTCTATGTTAGTACAATACAGTTCTCTCCAAAGAATGGCATAGGCCCCTTCCACATAGCTGAATTAAATTCCACATTATCTTCTTTGAACTGGAATATATGGCAGTGTGGACTCAGATAATCCAGTTGAAAGCAGAAATTGCAAGGTTTCCAGCCTTGATATTCTGGGTTATATGGCTGTGTGGAAGAGCCCATAGTCAGTAAAATTATACTTGGCAGATAAAATTAGAAAGAAAATGCCTGAACAGCATCGGAATGCATCGAAAAATGCCTGAAAATTACTTTTTTTTAAAAAAATCTGATTTAGTAATAGATAATGAAAAAATGGTCCAGAATGACATTAATCTTTATTGTGTGTTTTAAAAACAAATGAATGTATAATATATGGATGATAAATGTTCTATTTTCTGATTCCTGTACCCTTTGGATACTTGGGACCCCTTCGCCCCCATGACGCCCCATAACAGTAATGAGAAACTATGTAGCCCTTTTGCGTATGTTGTCCAGAAAGCTGCAATCTTTTTTTGAAACTGCTACATTTTCAACACAAAAACTAAATGCTGCACAGCCTTCTTCACGGAACTCCACATTTGGACAGAGTTGGGGAATTTGCGAATTTCAATTGCAACCCTAGTACAAAATGGATCTTTTAAAAATCTCTTTTTAAAAATAATAATAATTTATAATTCTTAAAATATCCCTTAGGAAGTATATGTCCTACTGAAGACCATGGACATACTTTCAGGTAGTTTATGTATCTATTGCACTTTTAAATTCCCTACTGGACACTGTATAGTCCACACATTTGCAAACTTCGGCCCTCTAGGTATTTCGGACATCAACTCCCACAATTTCTGGGAGTTGAAGTCCAAAACACCTGGGGGGGCCGAAGTTTGCCCATGCCTGATATAGTCTGTTAAATACATAAAATGCAAGAATAATATAATAAACTATGACAAAACAAGATTGTGCTGTAAAGATTAAATATATTCATTAACAATTTGTTTCTCTGCTATTCAACCCTTTAGGTTATACATAACCTTTGTTCTCATTAACTATTTCCCTGTCATCAATAGCATCCCTGCATGAAGAAACCTTTTGTCAGCTGTCTGAAATATGAATGAAACATTAACACAACCGTTTGTTTACTTACAGGCAGTCCAGGTTTCCCAGCTTGACCACTCAATCCTTTTGTACCCATGGAACCCTAGGAATTGCAAAATATCATTATCTGATAACATCAATGAGATATAACAGTAGGGCAAGGACCTAAATTTCTCTGACAAGGAGCTAGGAATATGACCTGTTACCCAGAGTTGAGTCAGAGCCAAAAAAAATCACACCCATATCATGAAAATGTAAGATCTGACACTGGCTGTGTATTCTTTTTTGTTAGGTATGGAAGTCTGTCAAATATTCACATTCATTCACAGAAGCATGACCCCTGAAGTCACTATGTTTTGGTGAAAGATGGCTCAAAGATGGCTCATTAGTTCACAATTCAGAGCATCTTCTGATCTTCTGTACTTTATTTTCTATACAAGCTGGATTAATTTTTTTTACATGTTTCCAGACTACAAAATTGAACTTAGCTGTGTGCTATTTCACTGAATATAAAGGATTTCCACCAAGTAGTCTTATGTATCTAGCTGTTCAGAGATAATGGTCCAGTTTAGACATCATAATCTTGGGTTTGTAAACCATGGTTTATTATCCAAGAAGTCATGTGCCTCTATGCTCCCTATGCATATCCCACTTCAGTACTGTTAATCTGTGAAGAAAATTGTAGTTTAATCGCTGTTTAGTAACCAGGATCTGAAGCCCTGTGTCTTTTTCTGTCTGAACCAAGCCAAAGTATTCTAAGCCTCTGTCAGTTTCTACAATAGGTTCTTCCCCTAAACCACCCATTTTTAAAGACCAGTGATTATATCATAATACATCATTTTCATTTGAATAAAAATGATCTTTTGTTCCATATAAAGATTATAATAGCTGTACACAAAAGATGAAGCACATTGGACTAAGGTGGTGTTTCTCAAACTCTGCTCCTCCAGGTGTTTTGGATTTCAGCTGCCACAAGTCCTAACAGCTGGTTAGCTGACTATGATTTATGGGAGCTGAAGTCCAAAACACCTGGAGGAGCAGAGTTTGAGAAACACTGGACTAAGTTAATGGTGTCACACAATTTTCTTTGTATATCTCATTGTGGTGGCTAGAAGGTTAGGGCAATGGGATCAGAAATATATGATGTATTGAGGGCACCACCAGGTAGATTGGGGTGGGTGATCCTTTTCTGCAACCACCCATTTTTTGGTGGTGGTGATGAAAACATGGCTTATTATATTCTGGAAAACAAAATTGTGTTTCAAGGCAAAGATGCAAAACCCTGAATACAATTTGTTTTCCTTAAGAAGTGAGAGGGAATGGTGCTGGAAAGTAGAAGATCAGATTTTCCAAAGTAGTCTAATATAGATCTATATTTTAATCTTCTGAATGAATACAGTAATTCTAGCTCTTATGCTTTAAAGGGGCATAAATTTAAATGCTTTGGTCTGTTTTAATTCAGTGCTTGATCGCAACCTTACACCATCTAAATTCTGCTCAATTGTCTAACTTAGGCTTTTAGCTTCACAGCGCTAAGAGAGGCAGATAACAAAAGGAAAATAGATTTTTAAATGTTAATTCTTCTGCCATGTAGACTCTATATATACAATTGTGGTTCTAATTTATGAAGCACCATCAATGCATCGTCATGTCCAAGTTATGGACATATGTTTAACTGCAGTTGTAAAATTTTTCATTAAACTTCTGACTACTAAACTATTTTTAGGAATAAAGCTGTTATATAATATTTCAGCCCAAGAGACAGAAATGGAACATTTGAAAGGAAACCGCAAAGGCTGGCTTTATATTTGAGTGTTTTTGTTACTACATTATGCATGTACTGCCAAAACTAAAGTATCGTGTGATCATGGAATAGGTTTTCAAGAGCTCCTAAGAAATGCAAGTTAATAAACTATTGGTTTTGCTTCAAGTCACAGATTATCACATACCCCACTGAAACATGTTTTACTGAAGCAAGACTTGACTGAAAGTAGAAGTCTGATGGAGCAATTGGAATATTAAAATCATTCTGTATGTAATGCTTTAAAATATATGAAAAGGCATTGTTTTTCAGTGGAATACATCACAAGCAGCTTTAATTGTATCCTCAAATCAAAAGTACTATTTAGAAGTGAGACATTTTTATGTAGTTCTCTGGAACTTAAGTCATCTCTCCTTGTGACAAATACACAGGTATTCTAATATGGCTAAACTTTCTTTACAAATTAGTTCAAATTGATTTTGTATAATATCCACAGTCCATAGCCTGGTAACAGACTCCTGTCCACCTTTGTACAAAAGTCCCCACATACCATCATTGCTTTTGAAATCTGCCCAAATTCCAGAAGTCACCTGCAGGGGGTACTGATGTACAAAACAGTGCAAGCATTTTGGTTTGCATCCAGAGTTAATTGTATGGTTCACTGAATGATTGCCTCTATCAATCTGGCTGCAATTCCAGAACCAGATTCCTGAGTAACTTCCTTTTAAGAACACAGGACAAAATGATGTAAGTATGTCTTCAAAAGCAGCTTAAAAAGAATATGATGAAAATGAATTCTAGCAAAAACCAAAAACAGTATTTAAAAGGCTTGTTGCGTGTTTTCTGGGCTGTGTGGCTATGTTCCAGAAGCATTATCTCCTCATGTTTTGCCTGCATCTATGGCACGCATCCTCAGAGGTTGTGAAGTCTGTGTAGGTAGCAAAGTGAGGCTCCAGCATCCTAATGGCTGCAAGCTAAAGGGTGTGTGTGTGTGTCAGAGGGTGTATTTGCACATGTATGTGACACATGTGCAGCCTCTGATCCATGCCTAGGTCACTGTAGCAGCATTTGATCCCTGCCCCATCTGAGTTTTAGGCAGGCAATGAACGCCATGCTGTTTAGTGTACCCTTTCGCTTTGAAAATTAGAGGTGTCTACTCGGGCTGTTTTAAAATTATTTTAAAGTAGAGTTTGAACTGGGTTAACTGGTTTTTAGTAATTGAGTTAATGTTTTAAAGGTATTTTTGGAAATTCTGCATCACCTCAGCAGTTTGGTGGGTTGAGAGGCAAGAAACAAATGCCTTGAACAACTGAATGTGAAGATGAGTGAATGAATAACAGATATGCAGGCTTATCAATAAAAGTATTAGACTTTAGAGTATCGTTAATTTCAAACAGTTTTAATATGTATGTTCAAATAGATGTGTGTGTATGTATATACACCCCCCCACATATAGATAGATAGATATAGATATATATTCCTTTTGACCTACTTGAGATCCTCTCTCTCCTTTTGGTCCTGGTTCACCTCTTTCACCAGGTTCACCCTTGGGGAAAACAAAGCAATGGAAATCAATTACCAGCAAATATCAAAAATAGGTATCCCCTCAACTTCCACCGTCTTACTCAACAGAGACTTACTGGTGGCCCTTGTTGTCCAATAGCACCTCTACGTCCTGGAAGCCCTGGGTGACCCTAGAATAAGAGATACAGCATTTTATGGGATAGAAACATATTACCCTTTGACAAGACTGCAAGTTTAAGAAATGAAAGTTAGCTCTTCAGCATATTGTTTTCAGTGCTGATACCCCACTGAGCCCTTTTATTCTAAATATACCATATTCAAGTTGCTCCAATCTGAAGTTTCTCTTGCAACATACTTGGCTTTTATTTTTCGTGTCAGGAATGACTTGAGAAACTGTAGGTGTCTTCTGGTGTGAGAAAATTGGCTGTCTACAAAGACATTGCCCAGGGGATGCCCAGATGTTTTACCATCCTGTGGGAGACCTTTCTCAAATCCCAGCATGTTCCCCTGGCTCCCTGGATTAACATCGCTGACTTTTTGGTCAGCAGGCCTGCCAGCACAAGGGTTTAACCCATTGCACCACCGGGGGCACCCCAACAGACTATGCATGGGCATATGACCTTGAGAAACTTTGTCTCTGTTTTCCATCCAACTTGCTCTTGCTCCTTCCTCTGGTTTTTGTCAGTGTAATGTACTTGATGTTCTTTTACTTCTGTTTTGTACCTGTAATATCCCTGTACTGCAAGCTTTCAGTCTACAACTTAAGTGACAGCTACCTTTTGGGTCTTGTTTGTTTATCATGGCTGTTTCTAGTCTTTTCTCCAAGGAAAATATCTCTTTATCTAATAGAATTTTATAAAAACTACCAGTATTACTATTATATTTATTTATTTATATCCTATTTTCCTCTCTTAAATGAGACTGAAAGCAGCTAAACAACGCTATGAGGTCGTTGGTTACCCCCTGTGAATTCAGTGAACAGAGATTTGAATCCAGGTCCCCTGGGTCCACATCTTGTAGTATACTACACAGACCTTAAAAGAAAACACTACATGAATAAGGTTCAACCTTATTCATGTAACCACTTCACAAATCTTTACACAAAAATTCTTAGATCTGACCGAGAGAGAGAGAGATATATATATATATATATATATATATATATATATATATATATATAATCACCCTTTAGTATTCCTGTGGAAACCATAACAGGGTTTCTGTCAATAGCTAATACCTGTTCTATCATTCACATTCTAAATCACCATGGTTAATATTAAGATGCATGCAAAGTTGCATGAGAGGCGATTATCTGTTAGAAATAAATGATTGACCACGTTATAATAAAATAAAAACCTAAGTCATGTTTACCATGTAACCTGTATCACCGGGTTCTCCTCTCTCACCATGTTCACCAATAGGCCCCTAAAGAAACAGGCACCAATAGACCAGGTTGTTTAAAACTGAAATATAATCACATTATGGAAATTTTAAAATACAGTTGATTAATATGTTCAAAATAAATCCGGCTTTCACTAGAAAAAAGAAAAATTGGGACATTTCACACAATATAATACCTCCATTCAACCATGAAAGGTCCTAAAATGTTTTTTGTGTGTGTTATTAGTTTCAACAAAGATGAATGTATACAAAATCAATACTATATGTGTTAATATAGCTAGGTAATGTCTGGTATATATGAGAGATACATTCCAAGAACCCCTGTGGATACTTGAAATGGTGAAAAAGTGCAAATCTCATATTTTCACTATATGTCTGCGAGAAACACACCATAGAAATGCATTGGAGGACCTAGAGAGGCTCACAAAGACTCTTCTAGGAGTTGAATACTCATGGAGCAGGGGTAAGTAAACTGGATATTGAATTCAAGGATAAGGAGATCACACTGTATGTTGTTTTTCTTTTAATAAAAAAGCTCAAACTGAAAAGTAGATTATCTTTGCAATGCTTAGCATTCAATGCTTAGCACTTAAATGTAATGTTTAGTCCTTTGGACTTCAACTCTCAGCTAGTATGACCAAAGTTGAGGAACTCCGGTAAATGTAGGCTCAAACATCTGGAGGCCGAAGTTTGAGAATCACTGTTCTAAAGTGTTTCACACATACAGGTATTACTTCAGTATTCCCGTCAATAGCCCAATGTGTAGGCCACCAGGGAAATATTTTCTTAGTAAATCTAGGAATGAGTTTAGGGAGATTTCACCATGTATGCCCAGGCATGCCCCAAAGGCATTCCTTGAGTTCCAAGTCTACTGCAAAAGCAAGCAGATATGAATGAGGGGAGGAGGGCAGTTTGACTGAATTCACAGGAAACTCCTCTCTGTTTTATCGGGTACAATTTTGCTGTCTCATCAATCTAGAACAGTGGTTCTCAACCTGTGGGTCCCCAAGTGTTTTGGCCTACGACTCCCAGAAATCCTAGCCACTTTACCAGCTGTTAGGATTTCTGGAAGTTGTAGGCCAAAACATCTGGGGACCCACAGGTTGAGAACCACTGGTCTAGACGAAGTCATGTATCTCTTTGGGGACTTGTTGGAAGTGAAGGAGAGCTAATTTGATGGCTTAAAGTTCTAGTCAGTTCTGTATGGCCTTTCTGTTTGAGTCCAAACCCTCTGAGTTGAAAGATCTCTGAAGTGAGCCTCCCAACCAAGGAAACTAGTATCTGTGGCAATGGATCCTCTTGAACTGTCCTGTATGAAGACTCCTAGAGAAAGACCACAGTGTTTTTCTACCAAAGGAAGGACCTTCAAACCTCCCTAGTTAGATAGATCCTGACATAGTGATGTCTTGCAGCAGATGAAAATGTCTATATCAATTTTTGCAAGCTAAAAGGAGCTGATGGAAACAACTAAAACAACCTCGGTAGGTGATTCTGTCGATGCTCTGGTCACTCTCTGGAATGGGGAGATGACTAGGGCAATAGACACGATTGCTCCGGAACGGCCCCTCTCAAGCAGCCGAGCTAAACCAGCTCCTTGGTTTAACGAGGAGTTGGCAGCAATGAAGCGAAGGAAGAGGGACCTACAGAGCGTGTGGCGTTCAGATCCGAGCGGGCCAAATCGAACACGCCTTGATGCCTATCTAAGAGCATATGGCGCGGCAATAAAGGCTGCAAAGAAATCCTTTCTGGCAGCCAATATTGCATCCGCAAAGAACCGTCCAGCGGAGCTGTTTCGAGTTGTCAGAGGGCTATTGCATCCCACCGTCCAGGATGGAAGCCCTGACAACTCGGCAGCACGCTGTGAAGCATTTGCAAAGTTCTTTGCAGATAAAGTCGCTTTGATCAATTCTGGCCTGGACACCATGTTAACGGCAGTCTCTGAGGATGTAGCTGGAGCACCTGCTTGTCCAATTTTGATGGATCAATTTCAATTGGTGAAACCTGAGGATGTGGACAAGATACTTGGAGGAATGAGAGCGACCACATGCATCCTAGACCCCTGCCCATCCTGGCTTCTAAAGGAGGCCAGAGGGGGATTGGCCGAGTGGGTAAAGGTGGTGGTTAATGCCTCCCTTCGGGAAGGCAACATTCCAGCGAGCTTAAAACAATTATAAAACCACTGTTGAAGAAACCATCACTGGACCCCACTCAATTCGTCAACTATCGGCCTGTTTCCAATCTTCACTTCTTGAGCAAAGTCCTGGAATGTGTGGTGGCCTCACAACTCCAGGTATTCTTGGAAGACACGGATTATCTGGATCCGGCGCAGTCTGGTTTTAGGCTGGGACATGGTACCGAGACAGCCTTGGTTGCCTTAGTGGATGATCTACACCGGGAGCTTGACAGGGGAGTGTGTTCCTGTTGGTTCTGCTGGACCTCTCAGTTTAGCACCCATGGGTCCGCCCCGGCCACGGGGGAGTGGTAATGCACCGGGGTCCCGTTGGCATTGGGACCCGCACTGGCTGAAAGGGACTCGGAGGATGAGTTGGAAGGCCCAGAGCAAGATTGGTCAGCCGTGCCTTTGCC
The DNA here is from genome assembly GCA_030556195.1 of Anolis apletophallus. Lineage (NCBI taxonomy): Eukaryota > Metazoa > Chordata > Lepidosauria > Squamata > Anolidae > Anolis > Anolis apletophallus. The sequence goes on from JARBWK010000005.1 coordinate 112,672,753, forward strand.
CAGTCCACCGCCAGAGAGTTTAGCCTGGGATTTCGAATGGGAGCATTCTCCCGGGGAAGGAGCGGACCAGGTGGAGATGGGAGGCAGTGAAGCAGATAGCGGAGATAGTTATGAATTCCCAAATGGCCGAGGTTCCCAGGAGCTGGCCGAGCAGCAGATGGAGGCTAGCGGATGGGAAACCGGGAGGCTTCTTCTCAGGAAGATAGCGATACTAGGCTGGAAGAGCGGGGCCGTTCTCATAACAGGCGCAGGGACATAGAGGAGGGCAGGAGGAGCTGGCATCTGTCCCTAGACCGTCACCGTTCGGAAAGTAGAGACTGGGCGCTGGGCCCTAGATCGTCGGGGTCCCGGCCGAGGATTAAGCACGGCCCCGTGGGAACTGATCCTCAGTTCTCCGGCCACGTCTATACTGAATAGGCGCGAGCGGAGTGGGACCACAAGTTAACAGTGGTCATCAAGTCTTGCCTTGCCTTTGCTTTGTTTCCGGAGCCGCAGTGATTTGCGGTGCCTTGCCCTGGTTCCTGATTCGCATGGGATTGCGAAACCTTGTCCTGTTTCCTGATCCGCATTGGTTTGCGGAGCCTTGCCTCGCTTCAGCTATTTGCTAATACTTTGGATTATTGACTTTATACTTTGAACACTGGCATTTACTGGACTATATACCTTTTGGATTGTTTTTATACTCAATAAAGTAGTTAGCCTTTGCTACGTCTCCGTGTGTGTGTTAAAGGGGCAGTTCTAAGTCGGCGTTTGTGACACTCAGCGGCCTTCGATACCGTTGACCACGGTATCCTTCTGGGACGCCTCGCAGAGATGGGGCTTGGAGGTATTGTCTTGCAGTGGCTCCGGTCCTTTCTGGAGGGCCGATCTCAGAAGGTGTTATTGGGAGACACCTGTTCAACCCCACAACCATTGTCTTGTGGGGTTCCTCAGGGTTCAATATTATCTCCCATGTTGTTTAACATCTACATGAAGCCACTGGGGGAGGTCATCCGGAGTTTCGGAGTGCGGTGTCATCTGTACGCAGATGATGTCCAACTCTGTCACTCCTTCCCACCTGCTACTAAGGAGGCTGTTCAGGTCCTGAACCAGTGCTTGGCCGCTGTGTTGGACTGGATGAGGGCGAACAAATTGAAATTGAATCCAGACAAGACAGAGGCACTCCTGGTCAGTCGAAAGGCCGAACAGGGCATAGGGTTACAGCCTGTGTTAGACAGGGTTACACTCCCCCTGAAGATGCAGTTTCGCAGTTTGGATGTGATCCTGGACTCATCGCTGAGCCTGGAACCCCAGGTTTCGGCGGTGACTAGGGGAGCATTTGCACAGTTAAAACTTGTGCGCCAGCTGCGCCCGTACCTTGAAAAGTCTGACTTGGCCACCGTGGTCCATGCTCTGGTTACATCCCGTATAGATTACTGCAATGCTCTCTACGTGGGGTTGCCTTTGAAGACTGTTCGGAAGCTGCAACTAGTCCAACGGACAGCAGCCAGGTTGATAACAGGAGCGCCATTCAGAGAGCGTACAACTCCTCTATTGTGCCAGCTCCACTGACTGCCAGTTTGCTACCGGGCACAGTTCAAAGTGCTGGCTTTAGCCTTTAAAGCCCTAAACAGTTCGGGTCCAACTTACCTGTCCGAACGCATCTCTCCCTATGAACCATCGAGATGTTTAAGGTCATCTGGAGAGGCCCTGCTCTCGGTCCCGCCTTCTTCACAGGCGCGACTGGCGGGGACGAGAGACAGGGCCTTTTCAGTGGTGGCTCCTTGGCTTTGGAACGCCCTCCCTAAAGACATCAGATCGACCCCCTCCCTCCTGACGTTTCGCAAGAAAGTCAAGACCTGGTTATTTGAGCAGGCATTTGTTGATGAAATATAAGGCTTAATTGGATATAAGGAATGACGACGATGTGATGGAAACTGATTTCAACATGACGCTGCAATTGTGTTTTTAATTGTTAAATTGTTATTATATGTTTTTTTCTGGAGGGGGGGGTTGACTTGTTGCTGTGTTGTATTGAGGGCAGAGACTGCCTGTGTAAACCGTCCCGAGTCGCCTTCGGGCTGAGAGGGGCGGTATAGAAACGTGACAAATAAATAAATAAATACAATGAAAAATAAGATGAATTTTAAAACTATATCCATTCTACACTTGTCTATACAACATGGCTGTAGTTTTCTGGATAAAGAAAGACCTACTGGTTCACCTATGGGCCCAGGTGGTCCTAACAGTGTGCTGTCTTCCCCAGGATAACCCTAAAATAAAATAAAATAAAAAGCAATTATCACTGGTCATGAACTTCAAGGATGTTAATAAGCTAATAATTAGGAGTGTAAATAATATATTTTCAAACATTTTCTTATCCTAGGTAGTTATTTTTTTAAATATCAATACACTCTAATGCTGCCTTAAATTTTTCCATATATCACAGCTCTATTTTGAGAAAAAAAAGTTTATTAAAAAGTGGTTTATAAAGGAAATATTTTACAGCACAATGCCATGTTTCCAGTCAACAGTAAATTGTACTAAAATAAAATTGAACCTACTCTTAGAACTGCATTATTTACCTTTAGCATATTCCTACAATACTGTTAAGCGGCCATACAATCTAATAATGCCATTCCTATACAGTAGAGATGTATATGTCAATTCCTATTCTAAATACCTTCTCTCCTTTAGAACCTGAAGGACCAGGTGCTCCTGGTTGACCTTGATGACCCTAAGGAAAAAAACAGGAAAAATTGAAAGCAAATTTCAACTCATTCCAACAGCTTTAAAAAAAACCCCACAGATGTGTAGATAAAATACAGCCAATGGTGACATATTAGACATAACTATCCACAGTTGAACAATTTTTTTAAGTACTGGTAGAACTCAAGGCTTGGGGATTGAATCACTGGATTACAATGGTCCCATGATAATTAGAAACTTTTTGTCTTTTAAAAATATTAGTGGGTTTTTTGGTAGATATAGATAAGTAGAAAAATGTGTAGCCTTTAGCAGTGTTCCTTTAGAACAGCATGGAATTAACATCTCAATGTTATCCGAAATAACAAAATAATATCAATATTCATAATCTTTAAACTTCAAGAAACAAAAAATCCTACTTTTAAACATATTTTTGAAGGCTTTCATGGCTGGAATCACTGGGTTGTTGTAGGTTTTTTGGGCTATATGGCCATGTTCTAGGAGCATTCTCTCCTGACATTTCGCCTGCATCCATGGCAAGCATCCTGAGAGGTTGTGAGGTCTCAACCTCTGAGGATGCGTTGCCATAGATGCAGGCGAAACATCAGGAGAGAATGCTTCTAGAACATGGCCATATAGCCAAAAAAAATCTACAACAACCTACTTTTTTACTTTTTTTGTCCATCAGTCAAACAACCATTTATACAAACTTGTACATGATCAAAATGGCTGTATTGTTACCTTGTTGCAGATACAGACTTTTTCAGTTTATACTTCCTGCAATTAAGGTAATTAGATCCAGAGTCTAATGCTTTATCTGCAAATTCTCTGGAAAATATGCTTCCTCTGTTCATTCTCCTCTTACTTTTATGTACAAAGATAGTCCCTGTTGTAAGAAGTATGCTTTATAGTGGCAAGTGCAGGACAAAAAGGAGAGAACAAGGGGAGCAAAACGGACAAAAACAGAGTTTCTATCTGGTCATCTGTATTCACTGGATGATTGAAATCTCCAGATGACAACCTGGCAAGAACCACACTTGGGGTGCAATGCACACACCAATAATGATATCTACCTAAGAGGAATGGATTGCTCAGAGCAACTGAAATACAATTTGCAAAGATGACAGTTAATACAAAATACTAACAGATATATGGATACATTTTGAAAGTATATCATACCCCATAACCTGGAATTCCTGGTTCTCCTGTAGATCCCATTGCTCCTATAAGTCCCTGTAAAAGCAATAATGAATATACTTCATTAGTCAAGCTAATAGAGCACATAACCCTTCTGATTCAGGAATATATTGTATTTCATTGCATAATCGTCACATTTTTATGCTGCTTTGGGCCAAAAAAGGGGTTGCAACTATTATATGATGGGAAAAAAACCCATGCTGCTGGCAGACAATCTGTATACATTGAAGTCAGCAGAGGAAGATAACTTCCTTGCTGTAAACAGTTTAGCTAATACAGGGAAGACCTCAGCCTTCCCTCGTCACCTGTCTTTCTGCACAATACAAACAGCTTCGCCCATATGCCCATTCCTTATCCAGCTACAGCGCTTCACTAGTTTTAGTCCAAAAGCACTGGGTTGAACAGAGACAGTATTGTCACTCTCTTCAAATCAGTCTTTTCAGGCTCATTTGAGCAAAGTGCCATAGCTAAAAAGGGGGGCAGGCGAGTGTAAAGAAATGGAACTCCGTAGCTGAAAGGGGTACAGATGTACAAGCAAAGCTGTTGTTTGTATAGTGAGGCAAAACATGTGAAGAGGGAAGTCTGGAGTCTTTCTGCAAAATTAAAAATACAGTACAGAGGCGCTCTATAATTCCCCACAGCCTATCAAGTGCCTGTTGAAACCAAATGAGCAGGGGGGGGGGCAGCCTAGCTTCCTGTGGAAGGGAATTTCAAAGTGGGTGGTAACATCCACTGAGAAGGCTGTCTCCCATTTCTTTACTGGATGAGTATGTGACCGTGTTGGGACCAAGAGATTTGGTTCTTTTCCTACACACACACACACACACACACACACACACACACACACACACACACATTATATGACTTCTTCATACATTTTCATACTTAATTATAGGACTTGGTAATTTAAACAAGCCCTGTACTAACCGAGAGTCCTCTAGTTCCTCTTGAACCCTTCGGACCAATTTCTCCACTCTGGCCAGGGTCACCTGTGGCTCCAATTTCACCTGCGGGCCCAAGTTGACCCTTTTCACCCTGTTGGGAAAGTGGGAGGAAAACAAATTACAACCTCTGAAGGTGGAAATCTGTGCATTTTTAAATAAATGATAGATTATCATTAATAAGGAAGACAGTTGTCCTTTCATGTCGATGAATTCTGTATCCATGGCTTGAAAATTCCCCTCCCTCACTCCAAAAAGCAAATCCTGATTTTCCATTTTATGTAAGGGGCACCATTTTGCTAAGCCATTGTATATCATGGAAGTTGAGCATCCACAGGTTTTGGTATTCAAGGATGGGGGGAGGAGGGGTGTCTTGGAACCAAACTTCAGTGGATACCAAGAGCCCACTGTATTTACAATTCAAATAGAATTCAAAAGCTAAAGAATTAAGATGGACTACCTTTTTTCCTGGACGGCCCCTTTGACCTGGATTTCCTGGAACTCCTTCAGGCCCCTGTGGTTATTTGTCAGGAAAGAAAACAGCTCTGAAGCCATGTTTAAACTGTACTGTAAATTTAATTATGTTAGAAAGGGCATTTAAATTGTTATTAAATTTGGTCTTGAAAACATTAGCATGATGGTTCCATGCTGCAGCACAGTGATATGATCTTTAGGATTTTTAAAAAATCACAACAGTGGAAACTGCACCAAAATATAACATATCCAGACAGAGAACAACAGCTGGGGATAAAACAGATTTTGTATTTCAGCCAAAAGCTTCATCTAGCAAAACGGTATATTGGAGCAGGAAAGGACTGAAGTATGTCAAATTCAGGTCTGAGAAAACTCTCCAATGATGTACTTCTGTTAGTGCAGCTCTTGACAGTAGGTTTGGACATGCAGACTATCAGCCGGCAACCTCCTTAATCAAGCACAAAACCAATGAAGCAGAAAACCTCCATGCTTTTCCATGTCTAGCCCCTAAATTTTTCACAAAGTAATCTAGATGTTAAAACACCTTCATAGGTTTTGGGTAAATCCTTTGGAGGAGAACAAGCTGTCAAAGCTTGGCATTCCTTTACTACAAGACAAAGGCTCAAGCATGCCACAACTTTTCATTCTTTAGTATAGAAATGGTACCACACATAGTAGCCTGAGTTAAAAGCCTCAACTACCAATAACTACATTTCCTGGAATTAGATTATTTCCTCTGTCCTCTGTGCTACATCTTACATGGAACAAGTACATATTAATACACAGGATACCCTTTCCACTTGGGTTTGTTCTGCCTTTTCATTTTCAGCCTCTAATGGTCCTTATCACTGGCAAGTCATCATAGCCTTTTTCTCAGCCAAAGTACAGAAATTTCAAAAGTTTGAGTCTTTGGAAAGTTTAGACCCATGTTTTTAAAAATCTTGCTGATACTCTTTGTATATACAAAATGAATGGTTGATATGGTTTATAATTCTGTTTTATTTCCCACCCCAACCATTGGATTTTTATGTCTACAAGCGAGAGCAATTTAGGGAGGGAAGGAAGCTGCTGATTGTCACATTATGAAAACAAATAACGTAGCCAGAAAAGGATTTTCAGCAGACATAAACAGCTAACTTCTGGATTAGAACTTGTTAATTGGTTCATAACAAAACATTGCTTTTATTCTTGACTAAGAAAAACAAACAGAATAAAATGTGTTGCAGCTGACCAGATTTTGTCCCCCAGCTTTTTTTTCTTTTTTGCAGTATATTATTTAAGAAAACACAACAGAATATTTCTGGATGTCAATCATGAAAAGTCATTCAGGGAACAACTTCTTTTAACAGTTCCCTAACTGTGTCTCATCTATCTTAGCCTTGAGGCAGGATTGTCCACACACTTGTGTCAGACTTCCAGGAATATTTGTATTATAAACCAGTGGAGTCTGGGAGTGGGTAATAGGAAATTGAATGTTCTAATTACATCATGTTGTAAAGTTTAGAAATGGCCAAGCATACAGACCAGATGGACAATTGTTTGTTTTCACGTTTTCTTAATATCCAATGACACTATCACTGCAACAACACATTGTTAAAAACATCAACGTTTTTCACATTCAAGCAAGTCTTTGTGTCTAGTCAGCAGTGGGGCAGCAACATGGAAGACGAGACGACAGTCCAGCAGTCTAATAATGCTAGTAGTGCCCAGCTGGACCATGTCGATGCCAACACACTGTCACAACAGGTTTGGCCAGGCATATATGGCTGCCTCAATGGCCAAGTCAGATTATTTCTGCTCTGGACAGGTCATGGATTTATACTTGTCCCTAGAGCAGTGGTTTTCAAACTGTGGGTCCCCAGATGTTTTGGCTTTCAACTCCCAGAAATACTAACAGCTGGTAAAGTGGCTGGGATTTCTGGGTGTTGTAGGCCAAAACACCTGGGGACCCACAGGTTAAGAACCACTGCACTTGAGCATGGAAGCTGTAGCAACCCAGTTCTCATTCGTGCCGGGGGGGCAGGGGGCCGCTCCGGGGGTACCACTTGCTTTAGAGCTTATGGAGATAGGTTCTGATGAAGGGGCTGATGAGGCAGCTGGGCCTTCATCTCCTACAGACAGTTTGGAATGGGATCATGGCTGGCCTGATGGATACGAGGGCTGGGAAGGTCAGGCTGACTCTGATTCCCCTGATTCAGATAATCAGTATGAGAAACCAGGTGGTTTCGGATCACAGGAGCGCGTATGGGAAGCAGCGGGGGATGAGCCCATGGAAGCCGAAAGGGAGTCAGGCTCTCATGAAGATAGTGCCCCAACTGTAGAACGGGAGGGACGGAGCTTCGATAGGAGACGGAGCATCGAGTCCAACAGGAGGGAATGGCGCCGAAGCCTAGAGCGCCGTTGGTCTCACCAAGGGAATTAAGTATAGGATCCGTGGGAACGGATCCTCAGTTGCTCGGCCACTTCTGATCTGAAGGGAGTGAAGATCCACGGAGCCAGGACTGGGCTCGTGCGGCCAAGAAGCTTTCTTGGGCCTTTGATTCACTGAACTTTGTTTTGTTCGAGTTTGCCATGAAACAACTTTGTTTGATCCGCATTGCTCTTGCGGAAACCTTTGCCAAGTGTTTTGCCTTTGGATTTTGCCTTGGAACTCTTTGCTATTTTGACTGAATATTTGACACTTTTATGGACAATTACCTTTTCACCTGTTTTCTATTATTCAATAAATAGTTAGCTGATTAACGTCTCTGTGTGTGTGATTAAGGGGCTGGGCCGAGACCCTGCATTGTGACAGTTGGCCGAGCAACTCCACGAACCCCTTTTCACACCACGGGACGTTCCAGACGCCGGAGGCGAGTCGGCGAAATGGCTCAGCTAACCGCCGCCCAGATTATGGAATTACAGAAGGAGGTGGTGGACCTTCGGGCCAGGGCGGGAAGACATCCCTCCCTGACTGTCCTGTCCCGGTTCAGCGGAAACCCGGCCCAGGTCAATGTGTTTATTGGACAATGTGAGATGTACCTGGAACTTCGGGCCACGGAATTCCTCAGTGAGAGAGTCAAGGTGGGTTTTGTTTACAACCTACTGGAAGGAACAGTGGCGGCCTGGGCTATGACGCAGCTGAGAGCGGCCTCGCCCCAAGTGGCTACCGTGGCAGCATTTCTAGAGGCTATAAAGACCACCTGGGGAGACCCTGTGAATGCGGAGTTGGCTGAGAGAGAACTGGATCGGTTGTCTATGAAAGACATGACCTTGTCTCAGTACATCTCCCGGTTCTGAGTGTTGGCTGCCCAAGTGGAATGGAACGCCGCAGCGCTGCGCTACCAGTACATGAAGGGCCTGTCGCCGGAAATGCAACAGGAGATCCTGAGGGGGGCCACTCAGGCCACCGATTTGGAGGAGGCGATCACCTGGAGCGTACGTGTGGAGGCCGGGCTCCACACCTGAAAGCGGTGGGACAGAGGGTCCGGAGAGCAGCCGGTCGGCCGCAAGGAGCCGGTGGCCAGTCGTCCACCGTTCTGCTTGTTCGCGCCCGCCCCTCCGCCCTTGGATGAACCAGAACCCATGCAGCTGGGACACGTGAGGCCAAAGGTGGATGCGGCTGAGAAAGCTCGGCGCCAGCGGCTGAATTTGTGCTGGTACTGTGGAGGATCCGGACACTTTTCTAAAGAGTGCCCCCAGAAGTTGCGCGGTAAGACACCTCGGGCCTCTGCGGCGTGGGAGGAACCCCCAGAGGCCGAAGAGGCCATACAAACGGCAGGGGAAGAGGTCGGCCGAGTTTAAATGGGTTCGCTAACTCGGTCGCAGTTGCCAAGCTTCCCCCAGAACCCCAGACTGGACAACTGTTTTTGATCATGGTCGCTTTGTGGTCCCAGGAGAAAGGGCCGATGATGGTGCAAGCGATGGTTGATTCAGGGGCCACAAACAACTTTATTGACGCAGACTATGCCAAGACTGTGGGATTACAGCTACATGATCTAAAGGAGCCCAAGGGTGTACAAACCATTGATGGGCGGCCGTTGAAAGCCGGGGCAGTGAGACACTATACTGCTCCCACCAAGATGTGGACGAGCTCACATAAGGAGGACATTTCTTTTCTAGTAACCAAGTTGTCGGACTTTCCGGTGATCCTGGGAATCGTGTGGTTAACTCTACACGACCCGCAGATTTCTTGGCATGGTTATGTATTTCAAATTATGCAATATGCATATTGTTTAGTATTTTTTCAGTGTTGCACTGTAAGCATTTCTGTTAGACTTGCTGTCTTAAATCATCAGGGTGAAAACCTCTATTTTGAGACCACCGCCTGTTTTCAGGATTGGGAGAGGTTTTTGATATTCAACAAGCAGTGGAAACAGAGAACACAACTGAATGTGCACTTCCTGTTTACATTCTTTCATGCAATGCCTTAAGTGGAGCCACAGAAATGAGGTGGGAATACAAAACCTAAACCCTGGGCATTTAAAGTACACATTCAATTATCATTCTGAGGCATAGTTTGTCCTCCAAAAACATCTTTGTGTGGTCCCATTTCTGTAGTTGCCAGCAGAAGTGCTAATTGGCATTAGCTGTGACAGAATATCCCATTTAATTACTGCTGGAATAGAACCAACAATTTGCTTCATATGCGCCATTGAACAGCTATAACTTTCTCTGTGACTTTCATGCTTGTTCAACCCATTTCCGTCTAATAATCGTGCAGTTCTAAACTGGGGAAGGATTCCAAACACCTGTCCCAAGGTGTCAGTTCTGCTTCATGGAAAGTTTTTTCAGGCACTAGAACCACAAAATTTAATCCTGGGAAAATAAAGCTTCATCTTCTTACCCCCAAATAGTTCAGCAACTAGAGTATGTATGACTAAGTGCCATGGACAATTTCTGGATAGTGCCAATCTGAACAATATTATTTTTGTCCCTCCCAAAATGCGTAAATCTTGTCTCAAACAAGGGAACATGCATTGTCCATTTATAATACCTGAGTGCCAAGGAACTGAAGGACAAATGGCCTACATTTTTGTTAATGGTGCTATATTTTGAGATTACTTACTGGAATGCCCCTCATGCCAGGTTCACCTGGGAGGCCTGTGACTCCTGGGATTCCGGTTTCTCCTTTTTCACCATCTTCTCCAGGAAACCCTTGGTCTCCCATACTCCCCTAAAGCAGACATATGCATAAATGATGGTTAGGAGGAACATTAATTTACCAGTTATAATTATTGTGCCATACATTGTGTCTTTGCAGTCTTTTTAAATGGGGGCTAAAAGCTGTTTAGAATGCTATGCATAAAATACTTGTAGCACACAAGGCAGGAAGAAAGAGGCAGAGGAAGAAGTGATTTGAACTTGAAGCTGATTGATTATCAAGCTCAGCAAATAGGTCTAGGCCTGGGTAGTGCTTATATGCACCAGGGAGCTTAACTCTGACCCATTCCAGGATCTGCAATATCTGCAGCTTCACGACTGTGGTGCATTTGGATTTGTGGTTGTTTTTTTTTCAATTCCCCCATCACAATGCAGATGTGTAGATTGCTGGTGCACCCATACCTTATTCGTTTTCACCATGCAATATGATGTTAATCTATGCCAGGGGTGCTCACACTTTTTCAGCAAGAGAGCTACTCTTAAAGCAACCAAGTCCAAAAGATCTACCTGCCCCCGCTGCCGTGCGCTCCCGCTGCCACGTGCTCTTGCCACCTTGCATGCTCCTGTTGCTGTTTTCCGCCCGCGCAGCGCTTCTTTTGCCTGCGGGGCATGGCAGGAAGGAGAAAGCTCGAGGCGGGGCATCCAGAGGGAGCGCTGCGCCCTTCGTGTCTCACCGGCAACGGTGGCTGCACAGCTGCTTCTGGATGTGAGAGAGGCAGGGCGCTCCCTCCAGAGGCCCTGCCTCATGCTTCCTTCTTCCTGCAATGCCCCGCAGGCAAAAGAAGCACCGCGAGAGCGGAAGCCAGCAGCAGGAGCGCACGTGCGCGTAGGGTGTGCGCGCGAATGGCAGGAGCACCCCATCTGGCTGGTGAGGCCCGAAGATCACCTGGAAGAGGGCCAAAGATCTACTAGTAGCTCCCGAGCTACCTAATGAGCACCCCTGATCTATGCACACAGATGTGCATTACAGGCTCTAATTCAGAATATCCTTGATTTTACTTATCTTAGTTTAAGGCCTCTAATTCACATTCCTATGTGTTTTCACACCATGTGTCATTAGAACACCACCTTTTTGAGCTGCCTTCAGTCCACATTAGATGTTCAGTGTAGCTGTGTCCTTAGTTTAGCCACATGAGAACTTTAGAACATACTTGAACTAAGAAGATAGCAACAAATGTTAGCAGGAATTGCTTGTGAGTTTTTCTTGCCTTGATTTATCATGGTTAGCAAACAAATCTAGTGTAGGCCTTCAACAATAGGATACAACAGAGTATTTCTGTATATATCTCCATGCAGAAATACTACTGCAGAGCTTTAAAGACAACTATTAGTTTTCAAAAAACATTTCAGTGGAGGGGTTTAAGAGTGAAAACTGTTAAAATGTACCTTTAACCCATCTTTTCCTTGGACACCATCTTCCCCAGGTGGTCCTGGCACACCCTGTTTTTTTCATAAGAAATATATCCAGATGGCATTACTTCCAAACACTACAGCATATGCTGCAATATCTCAGCAACTAGAATGTGATCATGGTATTGGACAGAAGAACAGGAAGAACAGAGAGTTTGCAGAGGTCTTATTTTCCTTTACAAAAATTCAAAACTTGTTTTGAAAAGAATAGAAAACAAGGTTGCATAAACGAAGCTAAATTACTTGAAAACCTTGATAAATGTGTTTGAGAATACAATAGGGAAATTAGTTCCTTGTATCCGATGTGTGAAGTGAGAAAGATCAATTAGATTAAGAACATTTGCATTTTTAAAGTAGGGCTTCACGCACACATAAAAATCAAATTTCTGTCATGTTACTGATTCTGAAACTCAGGGCCCTTCCACACAGCTCTTTATCCCAAAATATCAGGGCAGAAAAATCCAACAATATATGCTTTGAACTGGGTTATTTTGAGTCCACACTCAGATAATGTGGGATTTTCTGTCTTGATATTCTGGGATATAGTGCTGTGTGGAAGAGCCCTCAGGCCCCTTCTACACTGCCATATAAATTCCAGATTATCTGTTTTGAGATGGATTATATGGCAGTGCAGACTCACATAATTCAGTTCTAAGGAGATAATGTGGATTATATGGTTATGTAGAAGGGGCCTCAGTGTTTGATTCTTCCAAATCAATATGGCCATAATAATTTATCTTTGTCTTCTATTTCAGTGGAAAACAAGGTCTAAAGCTAGTGCTTTATATGTTAGGTCTGAATGTTAGGTCCCTTCCATACAGCTGAAAAAATTCCAGATTACCTGCTTTTAACTGAAATATATGGCACTGTGGACTCTAGATAACCCAGTTCAAAACGGCTATTGTGTGATTTTCTGCCTTAATATCCTGGGTTATATGACTTTGTGGAAGGGCCCTTAATTGAAGCTTATAGTGAATTTAAGAGATTGGTTAGTTGTCATCAGTGGTAATGTTGAAATGATCAAAACTATTATATTATGGCATTTACTTCATTACTTATTATTACTATGTTTATTTATTTACTTGAGCTATTAGTTTGCAAAGAAGGCTCTGGAATTATGTTCTTTCCCCCCAAAATGATGTTTAATGTAATTTTATTATAATTCACCTAGAGATCTTATGGTATGAGATATTGGTTGATTTGCCCTTATCTAAAATGCCTGGAATGAGATGTGCTCTGAATTTTTCAGTTTTTCAAATTTTGCACAAGACGTAATGAGATATCTTGGGGTATGGGACTCTAGATTAAACATGATTTATACACATAGCCTGAGTGTACTTTTATACAATATTTTAAATAATTTGGTCCACAAAGAAAACTTTGCGTACATTGAATTCCTAGAAAGCAGCAGGCACCCATGTGGACAATTTTAGAGCATTTTGGATTTTAGAATTCTGGATAACTGATGCCCAATCTGTATAAACATTTATTAACTATTTAAAAAAGTAAATAATTAATCAGTCAAATATATTAAAAAGCTGGTTTAATCCACTGTGTTCCTGGAGGTTTGTAATTCACAATCTTCATACTACTTTTCATTTCTAAAATACAACACTATTTGCTTTCAAAATATGTTTCAAATTTACTACTGCAGCGAGTGAAGTGGGGAGGGATGGTCTCCGAGGGCTCCCCCTTACATTGCGGAGTTCCTCAGGGGGCCATCCTCTCCCCGCTGTTATTTAACATCTACATGCGACCACTCGCCCAATTGGTGCAGAGTTTTGGTCTGGAGTGCCATCAGTACGCTGATGACACCCAGCTCATTCTGAGGATGGACGCCGCGGTGGAATCTGTACCCGATAATTTCCATCTCTGCCTAGAAGCCGTGACTGGATGGCTACGAGCCAGTAAGTTGAAGGTGAACCCGGCGAAGATGGAGATCTTGTGGCTGGGCCGCCCGGGGGAGATCCAGTTGCCGACGTTTGACGGCGTGGCACTATGCCCACAGCCTTTAGTTAAGAGCTTAGGGGTCCGGCTGGATTCCCAGCTGTCTATGGAGGCGCAGATTGCCTGCGCCTGCAAGACAGCCTTTTATCATCTGCGACAGGCAAAACGTCTGGCTCCCTATCTCTCCCGCTGCGACCTGGCCACGGTGATCCAAGCCACGGTCATCTCGAGGCTCGACTACTGTAATGCGCTGTACATGGGCCTACCTTTGTGGGCGATCCGGAAACTCAAGCTGGTGCAGAACGCAGCAGCACGCCTGCTCTTAGGAGCCTCAAGATCTGCTCATGCAACTCCACTCTTGCGCGAGCTGCACTGGCTTCCAATTGAATTCCGGGTCTCCTTCAAGGTGTTAGTTCTAACTTTCAAGGCCTTATATGGTTTGGGGCCAGTGTACCTGAGGGAGCGGCTTACCCCATATGTGCCCAGAAGATCACTGCGTTCAGAGGGGCTCAACCTGCTGGAGGTGCCTGGCGTAAAGACCTACAGACTATCTAGTACACGGCAGAGGGCGTTTGCTGTGGCTGCGCTGTGGAACTCTCTGCCTGAGGAGACACGAGCCATACGGGACTTGATGCCATTTCGCAGATCCGTTAGGACCTGGCTATTTAGGCAGGCATTTGGCCCCTGACCGGTCATCACCACTTGCATTATGCTGTCCTGTTGTAGTTTACTGTTGGGAATGGGGTTTAACTGGGGGGTTTAACTTGGTTTTATAATGTTTTTATGTGTTTTATCTGATATTTTATTACTGTAAACCGCTCTGAGCTCTGGAGAGAGTGGTATACTAAGCTGAATAAATAAATAAATAAATAAATACTTACTCTTAAACCTTGTTCTCCTGGTTCTCCAGTATTGCCAATATATCCAACATCTCCCTGTCACAAACAAGAGAATATATCAAATTTATATTTTGCATAGTTGCAACAAGAGAGCAAAAATTATATTTAACATAACCGAATTGTACTGTTGCATGATTACACACAAGAACGATATCCACCAATAGAAAAATCATGAAATACTGGGCTTTCAGCAGGCTTCTAAATAAGCACTGTGCATATGCAACCTTTCATGGTTGCATTGTATGTATTTTTGCAAACTGTTTGAGAATTTTACTTTCACACTGGGTTAGAAAATTGCACCAGGGCTTGGTTAAATGGTTGTATTGCTGATTTTTTATTTGCTGCACTTGCCCATTAGTAGCTATGTCCAGGGATGTCTGTTTGGCTACATATTAACAGAAGGCTCAAGATGGACTAACAATGGACACATGCTTAAAACCCTCCTACGCACAGCTTCATTTTTCATTCTGTGCTGAAAAACCTTTCAGGAAATAGTTTTTCTCATAATCTTTTGGTGCATGACAAGCTGGCCAAGTTCCATTTTGAAGCAGATCATTATGAACCTTGTTTGCATTTCTATTATTTTGTCTTATTTAATATACAGTTCTATAATCAACACAGCCTTCCCTCCCATGCTTTTTTTTAAAACACATAGTGCCAATATAACTGTTATTTAGGCCCATTTTATGACATTAACTGTAACTGTTCGAAGGTTGGGTCAGTGAAATAAGTGGTACAACTGCAGTGTAATCTAATGTGACCTGAACTATGAGGCACATATGTAAGGACGCAAATGCTCCTTTCTCTCTGTCTCCCCAATGCGACCCCGAAAAACAAACCATTCAACAATGACCTTTGCGCCTGGTTCTCCTTGTAATCCTGGCTCTCCCTCTGGTCCGGGTAGTCCCTGGAGTGACAAAAAGAAAGACATTATCTACCACTTACCACTAACAGCTTCCCAATATAAAATTGATAAGGAGCATTATTTGGCTGGAACAAAAATAAAAAGTGGGCTTGAAGCTCATCTTATACTTTTTGTGTCAACAAGGGTTTTAAGGGAGCATAATATTATATCAATATGTGATCTTTCTGCCTTTTGTAAGTTCTGTATCCCTTTCCTTGATCAAATCAGTTTGCTAATGGTCTTTGTTTTTGCTTATTGACCATTCTTCCTTCCTGCTTTAATTCCCACACACTTCACACTTTTCATTAATCTGTGTTGCCAGGATGGCTTTCTGGCAATGGGAATCCTTTCAAAATGACAAACTCATTCTGAGGGCTTTCTTCCACCAAAGGGGTTTTCCGTGAACAGATCATAAGGAAACACCACACTCATCATCATGGTTGAAAATATGCCTATGGTATTTGTCAAGAAGTTGAAATTAGAACTCTGGCAGATATTTGTAATTACAATAAATATTTGTCGTTGGGTAGACTTCTTGGGACATGTTATAGCATATACATTCTGATGTCTATTTGCACCGTTAGGTTGCACTTCATGAAAAGTGTGCAGCACCAGAAAGTGCTTTAAAGGTTAGGCATCCTCACAATAGAGCAAATTCAAAAGTAAGTTATAGATATATTTTTAAATAGCATGTGATATAAATTTTATAAATGTGGTCATTTAATATATTAAGATTCATTTAAACAATTTTTTAAAAAATGAAATAAAATAAAATTATACTTACCACAAGGCCTGCTTCTCCTACAGGACCAGCATCACCTTGTTGTCCCCTCAGCCCCTAGTATCAAACAAAGCTTTATGCATGCATGCTATTCAGGATTTCTTTCACAACATGTAGTAGGTCATTCTAAAGGATTTGTTTTAGCATTTTACATCTATCTAGCAACAGCACCAGAACATGTGAGTAACTTCTTTTTCTAAGTCTAAACATCATTTTCAAGAGCTTCCTTTTCTGTCTTAGATCAGACATATGTGATGATCTACATTTAGTCATTATTTTGACTAATATAGCTTTTGTTTACATATGACTTAATTTTTCATCTGGTTTGTTTTATTAAACAGTCTACAGTCTGGAATGAAATTATGTGAAAGCAACTACTGTTGCAATAAAATTAAGTTAATCCCTTAGTTCAAATAAAATACAGGGTGTTGCTAGTTGTACCTTTGTGATGTAAACATAAAAATAATCAGTTTTCAGCATACATCCCAACTTCTAAAGGTTCTCAACCTTTGACCTTTGAGATACTTTGAACTTTATCTTCTGAATGCTCCAGATACAATTATTAACAACTAAGAATTATGAGAGTTCAGGTCTAAAACATCTGAAGGACTAAAGAGTGAACTACTAATCTAACCTAATTGCTGTACATTTTTGCTGTATGTTTAACTAAAGGTATGCTTACATTAAAAGAGTAGTCTAAATATCCTGAAGCCACCAGAGCCTGTCTGGTCTTGGAAGCTAAGTAGGGTCAGCCCTGGTTAATACTTGAATGAGGGACCACCAAGTGCTATTGGCTATATTTCAGAGGGAGGGACTGTCAAGCCACCTCTGAATATTCCTTTCAACCCTATGAAATTCATGTCAAAAAGAGCAAATTAATGAAAGGAACTGAAATTCACTTTAAAGAAAAGAGTACAGTGTGACCATACAATCGTTGTAACACCTCACTGATTTCTGCTGCTTCAATATCATGAACCTTTGACTCTGAATAAGCAGCCCAATCATTTTCATACCATTCCCACGGAGCTCAAACAAATTTGGGACAAATCCCTCTTTCTCGTGCCTCTAGTAGAAAACCAGAGGAGAAAATATAGGTATCCCCAGTTTTTTTAAAGGTTTGCTTTCTGTCAATCTGCTTTTTCAAACTTTCACATTAATTTGACTTGTAGTCTTATATTTTGACTTCATATCAAATTAATGGGTTCTGATTATGTAAAACAGAATAGGGCTGGAAGTGCAGAGGTGGGATATCTCCATGGTGGACAACTCTTTTCTATGCAACCTCCCCCCCTCTTTACTTGTCTAGGAAACTACTCAAGATAACCTTTGATATGTTTGGAAGGGATGGCTGGGAATGGTTCTCTTTGCCTGGTGGAATGTGGTCGTGTTCTTGCCTTTTGCAGTTTGTTGGCTGTTGTGTAAGCTGGAGATGCAGTACTCAGATGGAACGAAGAGATGGTGATTTGCAATGCTTTTGTGATGCTGCTTGTTTTTTCAACTCAGGGTCATCTTTCATTGCATCTGCATCCACCACTTGTTCAATAGGTTAAGGACAAACCAGAAAGCACTGTAGGTTCTGCAATTCAATAATTCTGCTTTTTGACAGTGCTCTGTTGGCTAATTTGTTGAAAGAGCAGAGGATTTCTTAGTCCAGTGGTTCTCAACCTGTGAGTCCCCAGGTGTTTTGGTCTGTAGCTCCCAGAAATCCTAACCAGTTTACCAGCTGTTAGGATTTCTGGGAGTTGAAGGCCAAAACATCTGGAGACCCACATGTTGAGAACTACTATCTTAGCCAATATCAGGAACCTTTTGAAAAAATTCATCTAACTAGTTGGAGATGCTCTCTGGCAGGGTTTTCTTGCTTTGAGAAGCACAACAACTCTGTTCCTATCTACACTGCAGTTCAGTGCAATTAAACAATACTATGAAATTGAATTGTATGGCAGTGTAGATGGGGCATAAGTCTCCATATCTGGGATGCTTGCTGAGGAACCACAGATTGCAGTCTTATGTGCATTTTATCCTATAATGAATACTTAACTGTAATGTAAAATGGAAAAAAGAATGGTTACCTCAAATATTGAATTTTAAGATGTTACTAAAGAGCATGGAAAACAACTTACTGGTTCACCCATGGGACCGCTGTCTCCTGTACTTCCAGGAGGACCAGACAAACCCTAAAATACAAAGCCAACAGAAGAAAAGCTGTTTCAAATTTTCTATATAAAACACATTAATCATATAGTTTTTAAAATAGTCTTTGAGTAAGGAAAAATACAAATACACAAAGGCTAAGGGTTTTCTATGCTACAAATAAAAATATATAGAATACATGCTATGGCAGAAAAAACTTGTGAAAGTAGTCCACTTTTCAATTTTAAGCTACGGTAACAGAAAACATGCTTTGAAAAATATTCTGATGCAATAACTTTGTACATACTACATAAGGAACAAATCCTGTATAATATTGTAATCATTACTGGAGAGTTCCTACTACCTGTAGTATGGTTAATTTTTCCGGCATCACACAGGATTGCATATATCATAGACATGATAGCCAGGATGTAAAAACACAACTGACTACTAAAAATGTAGTATCAGGCAGATAGCGAGCAGAAAACAATTTTATTTGCTAGAGAAGGAACTGAAACTTAAAACTCCTTCATTAACCTTACTTGGATGATGTTACAGTTAAATTAGCAAGAAGTAGGTGTGGATTTACAAAGTAGAAGTATACTTTAGATTGGAGTAGTGGACAATGAATCTCATTACAGTCTAAATTGAAATTTGGTGATAGTTATCATTTTTGCCACTGGCTCTACCTCTACCATCAATAATTGCAGCAACAATAGTGTGCCTCTATGGTGCAGGAAGATGATGCACCTTTAGTTATCTAGTAGTAACCTGCTAAAATGCAGGATTGAGCAGGGAGGAAGTTGAAGCAGTTTTTCCTAGAGCCCTGCTACACATTTTCAACAATGTGGTTTGTCAGCAGTAGCAACTGAAGTGGCAGAGACAACAAAAATAGGCTGCAATGCTATTCTGCATATTGTTCCCTTCTGCTGTAGGCACAGGGGGGGGAAAACCCACAAACGTTATCTGCCTTTGAATAGCAAGGCAGTCAAGACTGGCACCAATATTTTAGTAAATGCATTAGCGGAAGCTTTTTATAGTCCCCACACATAACAGGGGCACAGGAGAGAAGTTGGGGATCCATGGGGCCTGTTTGTGGTGGATAGATATAGAATAGTGCCATATGTATTTCGCTGTAAGGAAAAAAAGGGAAAGTAAAGTAAACTAAATTGTAGCCTACAGACCTAATACAGACCTGCAACCAGGCACATGATCCTGATTGATTCTAGAAACTAAGCAGGGTCCAGTCTCGTTAGTAATTGGAAGAGACACTGTCGATTAATGCCATGTGAAATAGGGTATGTTTTGGGGAAGGCAATTCCCAGGCAATCTTTGCCTAAGAAAACCCACAAGTTCACATAGACATCTGGACTTGATGGGATATGGAATATAAGATTCAGGATATAAGGATGATCTGATGAGATTCATGACCACAGATTGGAGACAGTGAGGAAGTTTAGGACTTCTCAGCTCTAATTATTCTAGTTAATTGCAATGTGTATAGTAGCACTGTGTGTTTGCACTGAATTGGAATTCAAAGTAGAAAAGTATTTTGTGTCCAGGCTAAAATGGTTTAAAAAACAGTCATCAATCCTTGAATTTACTGGTACTGGTTGTGGGGGGTCGGGAGCAGGTGAGGGTTTTGCCCTCCTTTCTGCTAGAGATCCCTGTGTACAACTAGTGGGCCACTGTGTGACACAGAATGCTGGACTAGATGGGCTGAGGCCCGATTCAGCATGGCTCTTCTTATGTTCTTATGTTCTTAATCATTCACAGCTTGAAAATATTTTTTAAATTCGAAAAGTAAATACTGATTTTGCTCTTTTAGTTACATGGATTTTTGCGTCCAAAGGTGTCCTGGAAAAAAATCCCAAGACCTCATTGTATATTACTTCAATTTGCCTTATTTTACATATTCAGTCTACAAAAGAAGCTCAAAATGAAAGTAGTATCTTAAAATATTATTTTATTATAAAACAAAGAATTTCTATTGGAAAGCAATATACTTCTCTTATCATATTTGTACTTCCTTATGACAAACATTTCCAGAAAGGCTTTCTCCATTTACTCACTACATTTTAAATAATACCCAGTATATTTCAAATAGCTAATAAAGACTGTGCTCATATTACTCTGGAAAGCAACAGAAAGGGGGCAGTAGATTTCCAAATTAAAAACAAAAATAAGATGAATTTAGATTATCTTCTTGAGTTGTATTCCATTACCATTTCTCTGTCCAACATGTTTTCAACTCTCTTGTTTTATTTACTAGTTATCTGGCTTTCTGAGTTCTTTGAGAAATGTCACCTTTATTTATACAATTACACCGATTTAATGTAGTTTTTAAACATAATTCCTTATATATCGTATATACTTGAGTAAAAGGTGAGTTTTCAGCCCATTTTAAGGCTTATACTTGAGTCAAGGTTATTTATAATTTTAATATGTCATTTCTATATACTAGGAGAGCTCCGGCAGCAGTTTAGTGACAGCCGGGTAAGTTATTTTATTTTTAAAAGTCTTTTGGGAAAAATGTTGGGGGGAGGGGGGTTGGTGCCTTCAAGGTTTTCAGGGCTGATTCAGCCCAGAAAACCTGAGAGAGCTGTACGGATTGATCCCTCAATAATCCAAGGACTACCGAGGGATCAGTCCCTACAGGGTCCATAGTGCATTAGACCCGGATCTTTCAGAAAGACCTGGGTATAATGCAGTATCAAATTAATTTGGGAGAAAGCAGTGTTTTACCAGAGACATTGTTTGGACATATTTTGCATTATGGGCCCTGTGTGGAAGGGCCCTTAACCACTGTCCTTTTGAAGTAACAGTGGTGAGTGAATTCACACAATATAACAGGGAAGCTCTAGCTGATTATAACAGATCAAATGAAACCCTCAAGTGGGATATACAAAATAATGTAAGCAGTTAGATCTGGAGTAGTCCCAGTGATTGGACAGAAATTATACAAAATGTTGATTTAACATTTTCCTTTTGGTTCAGACCTGTAATGCTCAGGAAAGGGGGGTCCAATAAACCAAACTCACTCCAAGCTGGGTTGAAGGATAGATCATTTAATGGGTCCTTATTCCAGGCTAAGCAAAGATAGACTAAAGTTCTTCCCGCGCATCAAGTCCTTTGAAACCCTCCCTGGCCCGCCCCCCTGCTGAGCCCCTCCTTCCTCTGGCTTGACCATCCGGCTCTCCGCATATCAAAGGTCAGGAAAGTGCCTGACCAAACGGGGCAACCGGCGCTGACACAGACCAATGGCTAGCCCCAATTAGTGTAGGGCTGTGACGAATTGCCTATATTTTGGGCCAGAAGAAGCCCAGGAGGAAAAACCCTTTTTGGTGGGTTGGCCAGTTAATGGTCTGTTTTGGAGGAACGGCCATTTTAAGGTTGGGTTCCCAGGTTAGGCTGATTGAAGATAGCCTAGGGAAGGGAGCATAGAACCTTGGGGAGCCAGTAGGCAGTTAGGCCAGGCACCAGGGCAAAATGTCAGTTGGAATTTCGAAAACTGACAGTTGGAGCAGTTAGGCAGTTAGGGAGGCCACAGAACTTTGGAGGGGGAGTTGATTATTGTCTCTGACAGAGGAGGTCAGAGTGAGTTAGGCTCCTGAGAGAGTTAGCAGCTTTGTGCTGAGTTTTGTAGGACTCTGACTGAGAATAAGCAGAGTCAGGTAATTGTAGTCAGCAGATAATACCGTAGCGAAGTATTATCTGGGGTGCTACGTTGTTTGTAACTTGTTTCAAGATTTGTGCAAGTTTTTTTTGTAACCATGCGCTCCAACGTTTCATAGTAACCATTACGCTAAGTGCCTGTGAACCTCTCACAAGTTGTTTAAATAAACTCTGTTTTGTTGTTCATCAAGTCCTGTCTCCCTGTGTGTGTAAATCCTCCCTGTGTTTAATGGTGGCAGCGTATTTTTTTAAATACACAAGTTCCCGGACACTTTGCCCAGCCTTGAGAATCAGGCGAGCCCTCACCACGATCCTTGGTGGCAGCAAGGAATAAAATCAGCCTGTCTCCATCAAAAGGGCAATTAAATGAAAGGGGGCTTCAGAAATAAACACATGTAAGTTCTGTTGGTCCAACAGAATTAACTCTAAAACTGACTAACAACTGGTTGGCTCAGGGGTCATATACAAACAACGAAGATGCTTTTACAGGGCTTGACATCACCTGAATTGTATGTCTTCTAGCAAAGAAAAGTGAATAGCCTGTTCTGAAGGCTCCAGGAGTTGCAATATGCTTCTTAAATAAGTTGCATGGATTCTGTCCATAGTTTAACAGACAAACATACTGGCTAAGAGCCTACATTGCTAGATATAGCTACGATGATGAGGTTCCATCTGTTAGTGTCCCCAGCAGCCTGCCTCTTAACTCAGATGACAGTCCAGCTGAAGGGTTTCTAAGACGTCGTACATCTGGGTGACTGCTGTGCTGTCTTGGTTGTGGGGTACATTGTGACAGGTAACTGGAGTGACTCCTCTGGATCCTTTGACAGTTGTTTGGTGCCAAGTGTTTCTCAGGCCCAATCCACACAGCCTTAAAATGCAGGCTGAGCGGATTCGCCTGAGGTGTCCAAATGAAGTTTCAGGATAATCAGCTTAAAACTGGAGTAAGATGGATTTACTAGGTTTAATATAGGTTTTGAAAATACCTCTAAAGATCCGGATCTTCCCTGAAGGTCCAGATCTTTGGAGGTATGGGGCCTGTGGAAACAGACATCCAGGATCACCTTCTGAGATACCACTGTCGGGTTTCACAACAATTTCTCCTCTCCAGACTCAGGCAGACTGGAGAAGAAAGATAGCACTAACAGCCTCCCCTCCTTGCCCCCTATTTTCCCCTCAATGGATTGAGGCCTGAAGCTTTTTTCCCTCTCTCTCCTCCCTTGAACAGCTAACAAATTGCCTTGGAGAAGGAATTCCCCTTTCCCCTTCCTAAAGTCCTCTGTTGATTCTCCCTCTTGTAAGTTGAGGAGGAAATTTGGGGGGGGGCTAGCAGTACCTCTGCCCATCCAAGCTGATTTTGGATCAGCATGGTAGAACATCTAGTCACCGCCCTCCCCTTTGCAAAATCCAGGGTTTGGGCCAGCTGTGTGGCCTAGATCCTGAGAGGTATCGGGGATTGAAAATTCCAATTCCTTTAGGGATTTAGGAGTGTGTGAAAGGGTCCTCAGTGTCCCCATCTGCAGCACATTGGAAACCCTTTAGTTGGGGCGCTACCTGGCTAATGAGGTGTGTTTTTGAGATCACCTTCTGTCATTAACAAATGTAAATATGAACCCCCAAAGTTATGATATTGTAAATCCAATTTATAATCTTATAAATATTGGACAGGATGCCAACCACTATTTTTGAACACCACAACCAATATTTAAATGTTTAATCTGTGTGGCGCTTGATGGGCAATTTTCTGCCCCACTGCAGTTGCATTTCCCCGGTTTAAAGCGATCTTCTGCATAAAGATACAGAACTTACTGGTACTCCCGGACTCCCTCTTTCTCCAGGGTTACCAGCTTTGCCCTGTTGATATACAAGAAAGAGAACATTTGTGTCAAATACAATTCAAAGAAACATCCAGGTAAAATTACTGCTTGCATATATCAGCATTAAAAAGCACACTAGTATACTTCTCTGGCACGTACAATGAGTCCGGGAATGCCGTTTTTCCCTGTATCACCAGGCTCTCCCTGAAGAAAAGGAAGCAAAATTAGGCTACTTTACTGTAAATCAATCTCTTTATTTCTTCCTAAATCCCAAATCATGGGCCTTCATCATCAGTTATAGAGAAAGAAGTGTATAGCACCATCATTATTTAGTTTATCATTTATAGCTTTCAAACAAAGCTTTCAAACAAAGATAAACACAATACAATATAAAATAGACATTTCAAAATGAATAAAAATGAAATAATACATTAATGTTCAACACTGAATTGAACAATTGTATCTAGTTTCATCTTTCATTGACCTTCTAATGGTATTGTGGTAAACTTTCAGGAACACTGAGAATGAACAAATACATTAGCATTACCTTAATACCTTGAGTCCCTTGCTCTCCTGGTGGACCATCCTGTCCTCTTGGTCCCTGAAAATTATAAACACAATTCCTGGTGTGTAAAAAAGAAAATGTTCAGCACTAGTGCAATTCTATGTGTAGTGGTCTCCTACATGTACTAACATTTCCAGTTATAAACTCCCCCACCATTATCACAAACGTAAGTTTTGTTTATGCTGCGTACATTCTACAAAGAACTCAAAGGGAACAATCCTATATAAGATGCATTGAAATCAGTGGGACTTAGTCTTAAGCATACACACACACACATAGATCCTGATAGAATATAATTTATGGTTTCCATGATGTACTGTAGATGAAAACGCTTTTATTGGTTAGGATAGTGTACTAATTCGTGTTTTTTGTCTGCTTTTGTACTTCACCAGGGTAACATTAAAGAGTTCAAAGCATTCATTATCTCATATGAAAACAGTTTGAATTTAGTACTGTTCTTAAAAACTCGTCATGTCTTTTAAAATACCATTAGGATAGAATCTTGTCCACTGAAGATGGAAAAAACAAAGGCCGCTTAGTCATTTAAAACAATAATAATGTAACTAGCACTATGTTCTAAGACACTTTAATAAGACTATAAATAAGAGGCTCATAAAACACCAGGGAAAGCCTGCACTCCAAATTTTAAAAATGGTTAAATATGAGCATTTCCATATTAAAATTATGTGGACATTTTTTTAGTTCTTCCACATTAGAATATATTCAATTAGCACTGCGTTTAAATATTTGTATTACGTATTTTAATATATGTATTTTAATGGTACTGTGCTTTATCTGGGTGTTTTAACTGTGTTGTATCCTGCCTTGAGTAGTGAGGAAAGGCAAATAACAAATGATAATAATAATACCAATAATAACATCTTCCAGGGAATAAGAAAACATGATGTATATAAGTACATACTCAACAGAGGCCACTCAACTGCAAATGAATGTACTATGTGTACGCAGTGCCATATTTTCCAATATATAAAACATTAACAACCTTAGATATGCAGATGATACCACTTTGATGGCTGAAAGCGAGGAGGAGCCGAGAGACCTTATAACCAAAGTGAAAGAAGAAAGTGCAAAAGCTGGGTTGCAGTTAAACTTTTTTTTAAAAAAAACCCCAAGATTATGGCAACCATACTGATTGATAACTGGCAAACAGAGGGAGAAAACATGGAAGAAAACAGGAGAAAACATAGAGAAAACAAGGCAATGACAGCCTTCGTATTTCTAGGCGTGAAGATTACTGCTAATGCAGACTGCAGCCAGGTAATCAGAAGATGTTTACTTCTTGGAAGGACAGCAATGACCAATCTTGACAAAATAATGTAGAGACATCACACTGGCAACGAAGATCCGCATAGTTAAAACAATGGTATTTCCCATAGTAACCTATGGATGTGAGATCTGGACCATAAAGAAGGCTGAGCGAAGGAAGACAGACGTGGTGCTGGAGGAAAATTCTGAGAGTGCCTTGGTCTGCAAGAAGATCCAACCAGTCCATTCTCTAGGAAATAAAGCCCAACTGTTCTTTGGAAGGAAGGATATTAGAGGCAACGATGAAGTACTTTGGCCACATAATGAGAAGACAGGAAAGCTTGGAGAAGACAATGATGCTGGGGAAAATTGAAGGAAAAAGAAAGGGGGCAGGCCAAGGGCAATATGGATGGAGAGTATCCTTGAAGTGACTGATATGACTGTGAAGGAACTGGGGAGCTCTAGCATGGTCTGTTCCATGAGGTCACAAAGAGTTGGAAGTGACTGAATGAATAAATAACAACACACTTTGTGTAAAAGGTATGTATAACATCACATGAGAATCTTTTAAATGAAATGCACCTCGGTCAGAACATGCATATGCTGTGTATACCAAATTAGAAACAAATACACAAACATTGTATCAATCTTTATTATGCATAAAGATCAAAGAATAACTGGATCTAAGCTGCATAAAAAAGAGAAAATAAAATGCTAGAAGTCAAGAGAGGGTTGATTATACACTCCAGGTTTCTGGATACTCTCGCCTATTGGACTTGAGTTAGGAATAATAAACTGTTAGCCAACAGGCTAGATCCAGCCTGTCCCCTCACTTACCAAAGGCCCCACCAAGTGAACAGTGTCAATTGAAACTGTTTAAAACTAAATTGCTGCATGTGCAGTTTCATAGTGCTTACAACTGCAGAGAAATGTAAAGGTTAAGGTTAATCCGCCTTTGTTTTGACACGTGAAAATTGACCTACTCTTACACAACAATTAGGCATAGAACAAAATGAGAAAAGACTGCATTAATGCAAATTTTATGAAGGAAGAAAAGAGAGAGAGAAGGAAAGAAAATGATAGGAAGAAGATGTGGTTATAGCGAGAGTGAGAGATTGGAGGTCAGAAAGAGACAATTGGATGCCTCTTCTCATTGCCATACCTCTGCCGGTCAGCAATATGCAGTAAAAATATTACTTACAAAGGAAAAGTCCTTCCCTACTATATACCTAATTTTGTGGATAATTTTTCCTGCAGAGCCCATACTGATGATGTGACGAAACAACGGCCATTGCCCACATCTACAAATTCAGTATAAAGAATATGGAGAGGCATTTCTATGCAGTCCTCCAAAATGTCATGAGGTTACACAACCACATGGATCATTAACTTTGTAGCACATCTTAAAAGTATCCAAAATGGAAAGAAGACCCTAAATGTTTGTCTTTGTAAAATAAACACAAAAAATACAGGCTAGGAATTTGGATCGTAATGTAAATCTCTCAGTTACAACAGACTTAAGGAAAAAGCATATCCAGAGTGGGCTCACTACTATGAAAGCAGAATAGTATTTCTATAAATAACACATTTGTGAGTCATTGTTGGCACGGCTGAACTGGAGCAAACAGAAGCATCGTTTCCTATTGCAGTGAATCCATGATACTATTTGGCTGTAGTCACTTGTGCTGGCCAGCCTACTGTATGATTCCATATAAACAAAACGGATGAAAGCATAACATTGCCAAACTGTAGCTATAGTCTGACACTATGACATAAATTTCATAGGACAGCAACAAGGTATTATATACTTAGATATAGCATTTCTATAGTGCTTTAAAGTTGACAGAGGGTTTCATATTTATGAGTGCCAAAATTACTGCAGATTTATAACCATGTTGCAAATTGGGAGGAGGGAATGCTGCAAATGCATGGTGGGAAGTTTAAGTAGTTTGTGAGTTTGCAAACGAGGTGAGTTCTGAAATGGATCCTTTGTTTGCTCAGTTCACTATACAACTGGAATATATACCTGTTTCCTCTCCTTTTTTTCATGTCAGGTGCGACTTGAGAAACGTTAAGTCGCTTCTGGTGTGAGAGAATTGGCCATCTGCAAGGACATTGCCCAGCAGACGCCTGGATGTTTTTGATGTTTTACCATCCTTGTGGGAGGCTTGTCTCATCTCCCCGTGTGGGGATCCGGAGCTGACAGAGGGAGCTCATCTGTGCTCTTCCCAGATTCGAACTTTCATTCTGTCAGTCTTCAGTCCTGCTGGCACAAGGGTTTAATGCATTGAACCACCTGGGGCTCATTGATTTCCTCCAATATTAGTTTCTTCCAATATTAGTAACAAACAACAGCCAAAGTATTACTTCCAACACTCCCTTCTTGCCATATTCCCTTGGCTAGACCTGCAGACCTATAATATTTATTAATTCAGACAAGGCTGAGAGTAAGACACCATGAGAAGGGACTGTGAGGGGAAAAAAATCAATTTATGCCAAAGGATAAAACATAGTCTAAAGTAGCCTTGTTTATTTATAGGCAAAAGAGCAGATCTTATAGAGGGAAAACAAGAATGGAAAATGAAACAAGTCAGCCAGCACCTGTGAAATTGCAGGCTATTGTGAATTTACAGCCTAGTAAGAAGAAAGGGGGCTGGGGAGAGAAAGGCAGCAGACATTTCTTCCAGTTGAATTTAGCACTATAATTGTGTAATGTGAATGGGCCCCAAGAGGCATCTTAAGAACAAGAAAAGGCCCCTGTTCCAGGTTGCTTTCAGTCCTAAACAGGTGTTTTATTCTTAAGGTGTGGGGTACACAGCTTACATTGTGTAGCAAGTCCTTCTTGTTAAGGCCTATTTACTGGGAAACTTGGGAACATTTTCATAGTGCACACACACACATATACATACATATATATACATATTTACACATACACATGATTTATAGAACTCCTGAGCCACTCACAAAAAAACAATATATCCAAGAAAGCATCAGCAAGCATCTACTTCTCCAGCTTTTTCCCTGCTGTTCTTAAGGTTGAGATTCTGGAATGTTTTCAATCAGCTAATTAGCATGCATTGCGCTTCTGCCACTGAATAAACAAAAACAGCATCCTAAAAGTTTAAAAATAATTGTAGCCTTGACACTACTAAACTTACACAATGAGTTCAATGTGACCAAATTCAAGATGCAAACTTTTTTCATTTTGGTGCCTACATGAATCCAATACTGGAATGGAGATATATTTTGACTTATTCAAGTTCCTACTGTTTTCACAAGTTTGTTATTGCATGGATTCAGTGGTGTTCTCATAATCAGGGCACTAAACATTAGACATAAATATTGCCAATATGCACATAGCTGCATTATAAGCATTCGACAAATAATAAATATGATTGCCATTGATTCAATTTTGCAGTCTTTGACATCTAGCCACCAAAAATGTGTCAAAGTACAACCTTCAGGAATGTTTGTTTTGGAGTACAACCAGCAGCTTTGTGTGGTGAGCAGGATTTAAACTCTAGTTTGGTTCTGAGAACCAAAGACCAAAGTTCGAGCCACCGAGATACACCGATTCTCCCTTTCTTCAGGAAAATGAACAGATTACTGGGGATTAAAATCTTAGGGAAATGAGGCAGGTAATCATGCCATAATTTTACTCAGGTTGGTTATATAGGTTCCGGACCTGTCAAGTGTGTGCTTAGCACAGAAGCAGCATTTTCTGCTGTATAGAAAGAGGAATACATTTTCTACATAAATAGTTTTGTACAATGATCGCTTACAAGCAAAAACAAGCCTTTCTTTACAAATTACTTTTGTGATTCCAGGCAAAGAAGTGGATTTTCCCATGACTATGTGACCCTGCAGTCATGTAAAGTTCGGGATTTCCCTCTTTACCCCCTGTGGAAACTGCTTCCCGCCCATGCTGGTTTTTAAAAAGTCCAAAACATCTGATTTTCAACAGGTTTTAAGAGAAGAGAAGCAGAGAGCCATAGAGGTTTCTGAAAGTGTTTATTTTAACCTTATAGTATTAAATAGATCACGAATAAGCAATTGGGGAAAGAAGGAAATCCAACACATTAAAAAAATTCCCACTGTTATGCACTGATGCTTATATGTACACATAGTAATCTCTCCTTATTTGTAGAAGGATGTTCGTATGTATGTATCTAAGTATATATATTTTCTTCCAGCGGATGTCCTCATACACACTGCATTTTATCCCGAGACGCAGAAGAGCTGAGGGGGACAAAAGCCCGGGACTGGCAAGTCTGTGTGGGGACCTGCTCTGAAGTTCCAGGTTTGTTTAGCCCTCATGCGTTTTGGCGCTGTCTGGAAGCACATTCAGAGTGTGATGCAAAGTGGTGTTGATGGTTCCCTGGCAGGAAATGATTATATTTAGTACAGAAAGTGAACTGAGGCAAACAAGACTGTATTGTCAAAGTCTTTCAAGGCCGGAATCTCTGGGTCGTTGTAGGTTTTTCAGGCTGTAACCATTCTCTCCGGATGTTTTGCCTGCATCTATGGCAAGCATCCTCAGAGGTTGTGATCTCAACCTACAACAACCCAAATATATTGTATATAAAAGATATCTTCAGCTTTTCAACCATATTTAAAATCTAATGAATGAAACAGAACAATTGCACAATTAAAGCTTCTTAAAGAATTAATCTAGGTTGGAGGGCGTAAAGGGTTGGCTTAAAAAGCTGTATGTATGTGCTTTCCATAATTTCATCCATAGTTAATGTGGTAGTGTTGGAAGCACTGTTGGAATCTGGGGGCTGCAAGTGAACCTGAAAGAACTGGGCTAATATAATTAACTAGTCTAGCACATGCATAGGGTTTATGGGATCAAGCATGTGCATTAAAATGTGTTGTTTAAAAGCCTGTCTGGCATCTTTTGTGTCATTTTTGGAGTCCCTGAACACTGGGACACTGTTGGCAGAACTTATGCTGGATCACTGACTGGCCACTTGTCAGAGCTAGTAACTAATATGTACTCTTTTATGTACTCTTTTTTAAATAACTTTTTTAAAAAATTGATAAATCAAACCATACAATTCACCATTCTGGACACAAGGTGGCAGGAAAGATATACTTAGACGAGCCCTCATTGTCCGAGTAAGATTGTCCTCCAAGTGTGGTGTCCTGGCGGTGGGTAGGTAGGTGACTGTAGAGTCCTATCCTTAACCCGCATGTTCTCCTGCAGTGAGGGCATTGGTTTCCAGGTGGAAGGTGGTCCCGGTCAGAGTTGGCTTGATGCGCCTTTCTCTTGGCATGTTTCTCTCTATCGCCTTCCATTCGTGCCTCTTCAATTTTACAGCACTGCTGGTCACAGCTGACCTCCAGCTAGAGCACTCAAGGGCCAGGGCTTCCCAGTTCTCGGTGTCAATGCCACAGTTGTTGAGGTTGGCTTTGAGCCCATCTTTAAATCTTTTTTCCTGTCCTCCAACATTCCATTTTCTGTTCTTGAGTTCAGAGTGGAGTAACTGCTTTGGGAGATGGTAATTCGGCATTCGGACAATGTGGCTGGTCCAGCATAGTTGATAGCGGAGGACCATCGCTTCAATGCTGGTGGTCTTTGCTTCTTCCAGCACGCTGACATTTCTCCGCCTGTCTTCCCACGAGATTTGCAGGATTTTTCAGAGGCAATGCTGATGGAATCGTTCCAGGAGTTGCATGTGATGTCTGTAGATAGTTCACGTTTCACAGGCATATTGGTTGGGAGGACAATAGCTTTGTAAACAAGCACCTTGGTATCCCCAGGGATGTTCTGGTCCTCAAACACTCTCTCCTTCATTCGGAAGAATGCTGCACTCGCAGAGCTCAGGTGGTGCTGTATTTCAGTGTCAGTTTTGACTTTTGTGGAAAGGTGGCTGCCAAGGTAGCAGAAATGGTCAACATTTTCTAAATTTACATAATCAAGTTGTATTTCTGGCATTGCAGACGGGTATGGTCTGGGGGCGATGTACTTGAGGGCCTGTCTTTTCCCATATGTTCCCCAGAGATCACTTTGGTTGGAGGACCAAAACCTGTTAGAAGTCCCTTCCATTCGGTCTTACCACCTGACATCTATGAGGCAGAGAGCCTTTTCTGTTGTGGCGCCAAATATGTGGAATGCTCTGCCAGCTGAAATTCGATCAATTAGAGAGTTGCCTGCCTTTCGGAAGGCCTGTAAAACAACTCTCTTTTGGCAAGCATTCAATCTCTAGCCACTAATCCTGGTTGTTATTGTATTGTTTTTACTGTTTTATTGTTTTATTTTAATTTTATCTAATGATATGTTTTATATGCTGTAAACCACCCTGAGCCTGCTGGGAAGCTACCCAGGCTACTGACAGGAGCGGGGTACAGGAAGCGCACAACTCCCTTGTTGCGCCAGCTCCACTGGCTACCAATTAGCTTCCGAGCACAATTCAAAGTGCTGGTTTTAACCTACAAAACCCTATACGGTTCCGGCCCTGTTTACCTGTCCAAACGTATTCTCCCCTATGAACCATCAAGGGTGCTAAGATCTTCTGGAGAGGCCCTGCTCTTGGTCCCGCCACCTTCGCAGTAGCATCTGGTGGGAACGAGAGACAGGGCCTTTTCTGTGGTGGCCCCCCACTATGGAACTCTCTTCTGAATGAAGTAAGATTTGCCCCCTCCCTCCTGACCTTTAGGAAGCTAGTGAAATACTGGCTGTGGAACATTTGCAGAATGATAGCTGAAACTGGTAATTGACCAAAGTTATTGACTACAATATGAGGACTGAGTTGGACATGATTAGTGAATGGCTTATATGTATTTTATTCTATATGTGTTGTTGATTTATTGCTGATGTACGTTTTATATTTTTATTGTTAACATTGAATCCTTGCTGTGAGCCAGTCTGAGTCCTTCTATGGAGGTAGAGAAGATCGGAATATAAAAGTTTTAAATAAAGAAATAATAAATAAATTTTCTGGGCTGTATGGCCATGTTCCAGATGTATTCTCTCCTTACTTTTCGCCTGGATCTATGGCAGGCATCCTCAGAGGTTGTGACCTCACAAACTCTGAGGATGCCTGCCATAGAAGCAGGCGAAACATCAGGAGAGAATGCTTCTGGAACATGGCCATACAGCCCAGAAAACTCACAACAACCCAGTGAAACTGGTCATGAAAGCCTTTGACAATACAATCACTGATTAGCTGGTGAGTGGAAGTAACTGCAGAGACTGCATTCTTACAACTCCTGGTTTGACTTTTGGCCTCATTCAGTAAATAGAGAGTACAAGGTCAATGAGGTTTATGGGAACAAACATTCCTATTTCAATGAGTTGTTTAAAAGCCAGAATTAGCCTCCTTAAAGAGAAGCTGTTTTGGGTCAAGATCTCCCCCCTCCCACGCGCAGGGACAGCGAGACAAGCAGAGCTCCGGAGCTTCAATGCGTGGATGAGGCAGTGGTGTCGAGAGGAAGGCTTTAGATTTGTTAGGAACTGGGGAACATTTTCGGGAAAGCCAAACCTTTACAAAAGGGACGGGTTACACCTGAACAAAAATGGAACCAGACTGCTGGCAATTAATATTAAAAAGGCTTCAGAGCAGCTTTAAAACTGATTCCTAGGGGAAAGTCGACAGGAGCTGGGCAGCTTCCGGTTTGAGAGGGTGAAACGGCAAGTATGGAGGATGAAATTAACGCACAAATGGCCGAGTCAACAGAAAAGATAGAAAGTAGTCAAGAGGTAGGACATGGTAGGCCTTCTACAAATTCTCATAAACAGCCAAAGTTGAAAGGGCAACAGAGCAATAAATATAAATGTCTGTACGCAAACGCTAGAAGCCTTCGAACAAAAATAGGAGAGTTGGAATGTTTGGCAAAAGAAAAAAATATTGATATTATTGGCATAACAGAAACCTGGTGGACAGAGGAAAACAATTGGGACACAAAAATTCCAGGTTATAAACTGTACAGGAAAGACAGGAGAGGGAAAAACGGTGGCGGTGTGGCCTTGTACATAAATGAAGAGCTAGAATCTCATGAATTAGAACTTCAAGAAAATTCAAACTCACCTACAGAAACATTGTGGGTAAAAATCCCAGGACAAAAACTAATCTAGCATTAGGGATCTGCTATCGCCCTCCCAACCAAACTCCAGAGGCAGACTGCTATCTGGAAAATGAAATTAAACAGGCCTCAAAAAGCAATAAATTAGTCATAATGGGGGACTTCAACTATCCCCGAATAGATTGGCTAAATTCTTGTTCTACGCATGAAAGAGAGACAAGGTTTCTCGACACGCTAGCTGATTATTCCCTTGAGCAGATGGTCATGGAACCAACCAGGGGAAAGGGGATCCTGGACTTGGTGCTAACTAATGAACAAGATCTCGTTCAAGATGTCCTTGTAACTGAGCCCATAGGTACCAGTGACCACAACACAATAACCTTCAACTTAAGTTTGGATAGCAAACTGTCAGTGAAAACTAACACAGAGACCTTAAATTTTCAAAAGGGAATTTCACCAAAATGAGAAAAATAGTAAAGAACAAACTAAAAGGAACAGTAAAAAAATCAAATCCCTCCAAAATGCTTGGAAACTGTTTAAAAATACTTTAAAACAAGCCGAACTAAAATGCATTCCTAAAATAAGAAAGAGGCCGGAAAGTCCAAGAAGACATCGGCATGGCTTACAAATGAAGTAAAAGATGTGATTGGAAAGAAGAAAAACTCATTTAAGAAATGGAAGGCTCTTCCTACTGAGGAGAACAGAAAGGAACACAAGCTCTGGCAAACTAAATGCAAAGCAACCGTCAGGAAAGCCAAGAGAGATTTTGAGGCACATATAGCTAAGAATATTTAAAAAAATAGCAAAAACTTCTTTAAGTACATCAGAAGTAGAAACCCAACTAGAAAAGCAGTTGGGCCACTTGACGAAAATGGTAAGAAAGGGACGATAAGTGAAGACAAGGAGATTGCCGAGCGGCTAAACGACTTTTTTGCCTCCGTTTTCACACAGGAGGACAGACAACATATGCCTGCAGCTGAGTCAGTTTTTTCAGGGAGGGAATTAAATGAATTAAACCAGATAGAGATAAACAAGGAAGATGTTCTCACATGCCTTACTAAACTAAATGTCAACAAATCACCAGGGCCAGATGGCATCCACCCCAGAGTTCTTAAGGAACTCAAGTGTGAAATTGCTGAAATTCTAGCCAAAATATATAACCTTTCTCTAAGATCAGGCACTGTACCCAAGGACTGGAGGGAGGCAAATGTAACTCCGATCTTCAAGAAAGGATCCAGGGGTGATCCAGGAAATTATAGGCCAGTTAGTCTAACCTCAGTTCCAGGCAAAGTGATGGAAACCATTATTAAAGAAAAATTACCAAGCACATAGAAGAACAGGCATTGCTGAAGGAAAATCAACATGGTTTCTGCAAAGGCAAATCATGTCTTACTAACTTGTTAGAATTCTTTGAGGGTGTAAATAAACACATAGATAAAGGGGACCCAGTCGATATTGTTTACCTTGACTTTCAAAAGGCTTTTGACAAAGTCCCTCACCAAAGGCTCCTAAATAAGCTCTTCAGCCATGGAATCAGAGGACAGGTCTTGTCCTGGATTGGAACCTGGCTAAACTGTAGGAAACAAAGGGTGGTAATAAACGGACATTTCTCTGGGTGGAAAGAGGTGAGAAGTGGCGTACCCCAAGGTTCAGTTTTGGGTCCGTTACTTTTTAATTTATTCATTAATGACCTGGATGTAGGAGTAAATTCTGAGGTAGCAAAGTTTGCAGATGACACTAAATTGTTCAGGGTAGTTAAAAATGAAACTGATTGTAAAGAGCTCCAGAAAGATCTCTCGAAATTGAGTGAATGGGCAACAAAGTGGCAAATGCATTTTAACCTAAACAAGTGTAAAGTCATGCACATCGGGGCAAAGAGCCCCAACTACACCTACCAATTGATGGGGTCAAAGCTTTCCGAGACAAACCAGGAAAGGGATCTCGGGGTTTTGGTGGACAGCTCAATGAAGATGTCAACCCAGTGCACAGCAGCAGTAAAAAAGCAAATTCTATGCTTGGCACGATCAGGAAGGGAATCGAAAATAGGTCGTCAAATGTTGTATTACCTCTCTACAAATCTATGGTGAGGCCACATTTGGAGTACTGTGTACAATTCTGGTCACCGCACCTCAAGAAGGATATAACGGAACTGGAAAAGGTACAGAAAAGGGCAACAAGAATGATCCAAGGGATGGAGCAGCTCCCTTACGAAATCAGGTTGCAACGCCTTGGTCTTTTCAGCCTTGAAAGACGGCGTTTAAGAGGTGACTTGATCGAAGTGTATAAAATCATGCATGGGATAGAAAAGGTGAATAGAGAAAAAATATTTTCTCTGTCACACAACACTAGGACTAGGGGGTACTCCCTAAAGCTCCAAGGTAAGAAAGTTAGGACTAATAAAGAGAAATATTTCTTCACCCAGAGGGTCATTGGGTTATGGAACTCACTTCCAGAGGAGGTTGTGACAGTGGTCAGCCTGGACAGCTTCAAGGCAGGATTAGACAGATTCATGGATACCAAGGGAATCAGTAGTTACTGAAATGGACATCCAAGTGCCACCTCTGTGTTGATGGAGGCAGGCAGGATTTCCCGGGTACTGGTTGTGGGGGTCGGGAGCAGGTGAGGGTTTTGCCCTCCTTTCTGCTAGAGATCCCTGTGTACAACTAGTGGGCCACTGTGTGACACAGAATGCTGGACTAGATGGGCTGAGGCCCGATTCAGCATGGCTCTTCTTATGTTCTTATGTTCTTATGTTCTCCCCCTGTATTAGCCATTTCCCCGGCCTTTCCTTCCCCACGCCAACCTCACGGGCTTTCTTTCCATGTAAACCACCCCACAGCCTTCCTCTCTCCTGCCAAGCCAACCCCCCGTGCCCCCCCCAAAGTTTGCTCATGCCTGGTCTAGCAGCTGCTGCCCCTTTTCTCCTTAAGCCAAAAATTATTAACCATAAAGAAGATTAGGAAATTATTTCAACATGATTTGATATATTCGTTTTATATTGTGCATTACTTACGTTGAAAGTAATTGTTATACTCCAGAAACCTTGTTGTTGTGGCTACCACATACTATGTTGAATTGGTTGAACTCAATGAGATATACATTGAAAAACTATAGCAAAATGTGAAGCAGGATGTCTCGCAAAAACAAAGTTTTTGCAGTTTAATAAACTTTTTCCATGTTTTTATAATAGAATCAATTAGGAAATTATATTTATAAACCAGGAACAAAAATCGTGATACATAGTGTTATAGACAGGTCAAACAAATGTACCTTATGTTGAATAATATGGTATTACTCACTCTTTGACCTTTTGAGCCTTGTGGTCCAGAAGGTCCTGTCGGCCCTGGTGGCCCCTAAGAATGAAAGATTTTCAACTTTAATAACTTCAAAATGTCAACTGAAAATATACACAACTAACCTTTTAGCATGAAATATATTTCTAAGGCGAGCTGTTAATTATAAAGATTATATCATAATCAATAACATGGCCACGCACACACACCCATTGCAAATTGTTCATTTTACAGGAATTTAACTGGACTTACATATTTTTTGTAGATTGACCTGTCAACATAATGTGATGTTTAAAATGTTGTTATGGCCCTTCAAAGCACTTCTGCATTCTTGTGATGCTTTCAATATTTATTCCATGGAAGTCCACCATTGCTTTCCTCTCAAGCTAGGATGGTGTCATTTGCTGAAAGCCACCCAAAGGGTCTCAATTGTTGAACGGGGATTCAAACTCAGGTAGTCCTAGTCCAACCCTCAAATTATTATACTGGATCTCTCATGTAAGCATATTAAAGAGCAATCTACACTTATTATTCAAATAGTACTGTAAGTATATAGATCTTCAGAACTGTTTTATTAAAGGAGGAACACCCAATGAATTCAGGGACAACAATTTTTTTCATGTCAGGACTGACTTGAGAAACTGCAAATCGCTTCTACTGTGAGAGAATTGGCCATCTACAAGGACATTGCTAAGGGGATGCCCGGGTGTTTTACCATCCTGTGGGAGGCTTTTCTCATGTCCCTGCATGAGACATTGGAGGTGGCAGATGGGAGCTCACCCTGCTCCCCAGATTCGAACCGCCAACCTTTCAGTCAGCAGTCCTGCTGGCACACCAAGGTTTAACCCCTACGAAAATGGATCTGTTGCTCCTGGTATAGTATATGAAGCAGATTGCCTGCAGGGGGCTGAACTATATGAAGGATAAAAACCGTTGTGATCTGCAAGGTTGGGCTCGGAGAGCAAAAGGTTGCTTTTATGTATTATTATTATGTATTATTATGATTTCATCTTCCTCTTTTGAAAAAGCTCAGGGTTGCAAAAGAGTTCCACTGGTATATTTTTTTTTCCTTATAGCAGCTCCATTAAAAAAGCTATCTCTAGGTGGGTTAAGATTTTGCTAAAGCTCTCCAGTGAATTTCATGATAAAGGCAGCATTTGAACTCTATCTTTCAGCTCCATCCCATTAGTCTTTATAATGTACCACATTGTGTTTAGATTGTTGTAAAGTTCTAAGATCTTCCTAAATTACTGAACTTGTCAGAGTAAATAAATTAGGAGAACTCAATATAAATGAGTGGTGAGTGGCAAAATCCGTATTTATTTAATAATAATAATAATACACTTTATTTATATTCTGCTCTTCTCACCCCGAAGGGTACTCAGAGCGGATTACAGGTACACATTGCAGACAATCCCTGCCGTTTTCCACAATACACACATAGACGAACAGAGGCAAACTCTGGCCACCAGGGGGAGCTGACGCACTCCTCATCTCTCAGCATTCACAGCGTCCCTTGTTGTTCCTTCCGCATTCCTCAGCGTTCCTGGAGTTCTTTAATGGCCTCATAATTCAGTCAAAATGTGCCTCCCCACTTAATGTGGTACCTTTATTTCCTACTTGACAGATGCAACTGTCTTTCGGGCTGCAAAGGTCGACAGCAGGCTACACTTAAAGGTCGAGCACCCACCTCGATCTGGGCAGGCCTCAAATTCATGACCTATTGGTCAGAGAGATCTTATGCAGCTGACACTAAGCCAGCTGCGCCACATTCCCGGTCCAAAATCTGCCCTCAACTTGTACATGAGGTTGACTTACACATGGATATATATGATAAATCATTATTTGCACAAAGGTGCACCAAACAATTAATTAAGCATGTTGTACACTTACAGGCAATCCCTGTGGTCCTATGCCCCCTGGGCCACCTGGAGGTCCTGAATATCCCTGAAAGAAAAGCGAAAATTATTGGGGGTTTGAATGCAACATGTCAGTTTTCAACTTAAGGTGACTTTGAAACAACTGTACAACAGGGGTTTCTTGGCACTATTGCCTTCTACTGAGGCTAAGAGTGTTTGGTTTGCCCAAAGTAAACCAGTGGCCTTCCAGGGTCAAGCAGAGATTAAAACCCTAGTATCCCAAATTCCTTGCCTAACATTCAAACTTCTATGCCATTCCAGCATTCTGTTGTATTTTTCTGATTGCAATGTTCCCATTTTGCCCACTTCCTTAAGCTGTATACTGGGCCAGGGAGGAAAATGCACAAGACTTCTGTTTTGGGGAAATCAAAGCACATGCCCACCAGCTTATTTCTTAACAGATTATGATCAAAGACTTTCTTTTGTGGTTCAGATCCTAACTTTATTTTTGGTGTTAATGCTATTTTTGAAGGGGAAAAAAAGCTGACACACATAAAAACTGGTGCAGTGAGCATGGTAAATTATCCTGAAAAATAAGTCACAATAATCTACATCAACAAGTGTAGTAGAAGTAGTAATGTATGGATGCTTAGATTGCAGACCAGTTGCACACAGATCAAATGAATACAAGAAAACAACATGTGAGTTTGTATTTGAGTCACAGATACACAGGCTATTGCACACAAATGTCTCTTCATGTAAACATGACTCTACTATTTCAAACTGAAGGAATATATTGATTTGAAATATTTATTGTTGCTGATGTTTTGTGCCTTCAAGTTGCTTGATTTATTGCAATCCAAAAGTGAATTGTCTATCAAGGGATTTTCTAGATTAATTGTTATTGCCTTCCTCTGAATTATGCATGCTAAAAACTAAATTATCTTACAGTAGTGAATATTCTCTGTATTCCTTTCCAATTTATTCCTTTAAATTGTTGTTTTATGATCATTTATGTATGTGCTGTGAAACACCATGAGCCATTGGCAATGGTGGTATATAAATTTGAATAATAAATAAATAAATGTTTCTTCCAAAAAGGACTCTTAGTTAGTTTTTCTGGTAAATTACTTGTAATCTTATCAGACTATTATTAATCAAAAATTTCAAAAATAGAGAACCCAGTGTTTATTTATTTATTTAACACATTTGTACCCCGGAGGGGAGCTCAGGGTGGCTTCACAACAGGCAATCATTAGATGCCAACACATAAAAAATAAACATTTATAGTTAAAGACAATAGTTAAATATAAATTATTAAAACATCAATTTCAAAACTTTGCCAGTTCAGAATCATAATCCAAGGTCGGTCCATTGCCAGTCACATAAAATCACTCTCATTCTAGTTGCTGCATCTGCTGCTTGAACGCTTGATCCCACAACCATGTTTTAAGTTTTTTTCCTAAAGGCCAAGAGGGGAGGGGGCTGATCTGATTTCCCTAGGGAGGGACTTCCATAGCCAAGGGGCCTTGTCCCTCATCCCCACCAGTTGCACTTGCGATGATGGTGGGACCAAGAGCAGGGCCTCCTCCGATGATCTTAACCGCCTTGATGGTTCGTAGAGGGAGATACATTCGGACAGGTAAACTGGGCCAGAATCGTTGAGGGTTTTATAGGCTAAAGCCAGTACTTTGAATTGTGCTTGGTAGCAGACTGGCAGCCAGTGGAGCTGAACATAACAGGGGAGTTGTATGCTCTCTGACCCCTAAGTGTACAGATTCATGGATACCAAGTGTATCGGTAGTTACTGAAAAGGACATTCAAGTGCCACCTCGGAGTTGGTTGAGGTAGGCAGGATTTCCCTGGGTACTGGTTGTGGGGGGTCGGGAGCAGGTTAGGGTTTTGCCCTCCCTTCTGCTCGAGATCCCCGTGTACAACTGGTGGGCCACTGTGTGATACAGAATGCTGGACTAGATAGGCTGAGGTCCGATTCAGCATGGCTCTTCTTATGTTCTTATGTTCTTAAGTGTTCTAAGGGGAATTGCAAACCCCAGAAATTACTTACCATAACACCTTTTTCTCCATGAGGTCCCAATGGGCCAGGACTACCTCTTTCTCCCTTGAAGAAAAACAAAGAAGCAAAAAAGAAATTTTGTGGCACCTCTTCATTACACTATTCTTTCACGGAGTTACGTGAGTCAAATGGTAATTGCTGGATCTATCGCCTCTCTATGC
This sequence comes from Anolis apletophallus, assembly GCA_030556195.1. Classification (NCBI taxonomy): domain Eukaryota; kingdom Metazoa; phylum Chordata; class Lepidosauria; order Squamata; family Anolidae; genus Anolis; species Anolis apletophallus. The sequence continues at coordinate 112,714,001 of JARBWK010000005.1, forward strand.
CTCTGTGATGATGAAAACTAGATTTACGGTAGTTCCAGCAGTTGTTATGTAGCAGAAATCTAACTATATGCCTGCAAGTTTAGATCAAAATTCAATAGACCTATTGAATCAGCTGTTGAATGGTGAGACTAGGAAGAGTTAACAATGGGATTTTGCACTGATACCCCCATTTGGATGAAATTTATGGCATTTTCAAAAAAATTATATTTACAGGCAGTGCCTAAATTAGAAATGAGATAGGTTCTGTAGGTTGTTCTTAAGTTGAAATTGTATGTAAGGAATAGGTTTAGGTATATTTTTAAATGTTGATTTTCCTTCAGTTTTGGATAGCACTGAGAAAGATTAACACTCCTGTAACATTTGTTTTGCTTTTTATGGCTCTGTTCAGAAGATTTCATCTCACTCTCTGTTCCTGTGATAATTGGATTTTGAAACTGTTGTGTTGTCATGGAAGATGGGATAAAGTTTCAGTGGAAACACATTTCACCTATGATAACTCTTACAAGAGTGAATTTCCCTTCCTAGGGAAAGATTTTATCTCACTTCCTGTTGGCTCACTTCCATTTGTAACTAGGAGTCGCATGCCAGTCTGATGTTTGTAACTCAGGGACTGCATGTATTTGCTGATTGGAAGGTTATGTTGCTGCTGATAATGATTTGTGGAGGAAGGGAGATAGTTTTGGACTTTTCAGATGAAGGACACTTTCAAAGTCTACTCCCTGTGATAAAGGGAGGAAGCCTCCCTGAAGTTAAGAAAGAAGATATATGAGAAATAGACCTTTCTAGTATCATAGAAAATACTTCTGCTAGCTTTCCTCCTTCATGAAAAGAAGGTGAATGCACCACAGAACTAGAGAGTCAAATCAATACTTGTTTTTCATTCAGAAAAAGTGGGGTGGAGGGTGGCTCAAACTCCTGAAAACTCAGTTCATATAGAGTACTACCTTCCAAATGATTTTTTTTTACAAAAACATAAAGAGTTCCAAAATCCAGCTCTAGATTTTTTTGCTTTCATATTGCAGTCTCCATCATCTTTTTTAGTTTGATGAGAAATGAAAAAAAGATTGGTTATTGCAGGTCTGAATGTTTACGACATCTGAAATATTACTTGTGACAGAGAAATCGCTGCTTTATCAAGTGTCTACCACCTTATTATATACCTTCTCACCGGGGCTGCCAGATGGTCCAGTTTCTCCAGGTAAACCAATGGGGCCCTATAAGAACATAATATGCATATATAAATAACAATGCTATCACTATATTAAAGTGACAAAGAACTGCAATGATTCTAGAGATTTTTGCAAATTCATATGATGAAGAAATACTACAAAATAACATTTCCCCTTTTTCCATTTTTTTCAGGGCATGAATATCTTCAATATATCATGAACTGGGACATTTCTCCAGTATTATTTTTCTTGACTGAAGTTGATAGGCTATCTTTCTTTATTAATGCTTTTTGACAGCACTTTAATTGCCATGGCTCAATGTTATGGTATCAAGTGAGTAAAGGTTTTGCAAGATTTTTAGTCTTCTTTGTTGGTGTCTCACCAAATTACACATCCCATGATTCTATGACATTGAGCCATGTCAGTTAAAGTGGTGTGAAACTTCATTAATTCTAAGGGTAGATACACTTTTAAAGGGAGGTGGGTACCGTCACCGTACTTGAGCTACGATTTCTTTGCATTCATGGAGAGGAATAATTAGAACTACAAGGCAGTCATATAACCTGCTCCTGCTTTGGATAATTAGAACGTCCATTCCAGGTTGCTAATATTTTGCCATTTTAAAATATATGTTAGGGTTTTAGGGATGATCCTAATGTGGCCTGAGACAAGTGCTGCTGTTAGCCAAGAGAGCCTTTTATGACTGAATGGGTTCTTCTTTCTTGAATAAGAGATAACTTGCCACATTGACTCATGCTTTTAAAATCTTCAGGACTGATTATTGTCAAGTACATCAATGAAGGGTTGGAAAAGGCTACAGCAGTGCAGGATGTTGCCTCTTAGTGGTTAGTGGCAGTAGGACATACTGAATGGATTCAGCAGCAACTGCACTGTTCATCAATTAATTTCCAAATCACACAGCTAACATTTCTGGCCACTGTTTATGGTCTGCGGACCTGGATCTGCTCCATGAAAACACATGTGAAGTGTGGCATGGAACAACTTCATTTTTGGAAATGACTCAACTTATGGAAACATCTTGCTGACCGAAGCTGTTTAGTTGAATAAAATTTCAGTATTGCAGCTAGATTGTTAAACCTACATCTTACAAAAGACTAAAGGTAACTGAGAAGGCCTTGCAGCATTATTACTGCAGTCAGACAGTCTCCATTGTAAAAATTGTTTACACAACTAATTGAAACTAATTTTTTTGGTTATGTATTGTTGCTTGTTTTTGTGGAAGGAGCCTCAATATTAGAAAAAGTTGGATACATGTGTCTGAAACTATTTCACATACATAAGATAGAGCAAGAGAGGAAGAGAGAGAAAACAAAAATGAACATAGATGTTCACATTAAGCAAATGTGTATGAGGCAGCATCAGCCAGGGAGGTGGTTATTTACAATTCTTACTATAAACTAAGGTGGCTAACAAAATATGAATATCAGGTCTGGTGCAAGAAACTGCCAAATATATGTTCTCAGAGCAGATTATAGAGATAGTCCACGTTTTCCACTTAGGTGTTGAAAATACCATTAAAAATGGCTGCAATATGGCTGGACTTCTATATATAAATGTATATGGTTTCCATTTCTAGGGAAATGTCGTTGAACTCCAAACTATGGTAGAAACTAAACCACAGGAGACTCAAGATGTTGCAACCATAATACAACCTTTATTAGAAACATCCTGTATTTCATTCCCATGCTGACTGTTTAGGATATGGTAAGGATAACAGAAAAAATGTTATTTGATGTAATAGCTATGCTATATCAGATGTACTATTCTCTCTTTAAAAAGAGAGAAAAAGCAAAGTACTCAAGAATTCTATTTGAAGATTGTATGTGTTTTTGGCCCTAAAGTTTACAAACTAGCAGTAATACATAATTACCCTCAAAGCCTATTTGGAGGGGATCTTTCCCCTCCTGCCCACAGAAACTCTGTTCATTATCAGATAATAAATTATGCACGACACTGCACAGCTCACATTCAGTGTGTTTAGAGTAATGTGTATGTTTCATGGCCTTCTTGTGGTAAACAAAATAGTTTCCTTGTTTCTAGTGAGCAGGAAACTACCAAGGACTGTATCAGAAAATCAGTTTCAGTTGCAAATTGACATCACAAGAGCATTCATCTAGGCATGTTTCCATTCTAACATATTTTAAAACCTAACATTTGTATTCTTTATCTGGACATTTGAAAAACACATCTTCAGTCTTTTATCTTTCAAATATTTTCCAACGCATTTTGAATAGAAAGACTGTTACCGTAGAGGGATTATGGGGGTTGGTGGAAGACTTCCCATTCTTTATTTACAAAGGCTAGACCCCAAGTTGGTTTTCTCAGTTAGATTTCCAAATCCTCCCACTTTCAGGGCTTTATGAGGGCCAGGGGATGATGTATGTAGTCGGTTTCAAGGTAAGTAGCAAAACAAAACAAAAACTTTAGGTCAGAGTAAAACATAAAAAAAATTTAAAACCCTTAAATTCAATTCACAAAATTATGCTAAAGAATCCCAAGAGCAAGCAATTCAAGAATAAAACAAGAGTTGGAAATCAGGCTTTTAATGGAAAAAGGGATTCATAAAAAGGAACAGAGAGATAAGTCCAAACCTAGATTCTTCTAGAACAGTGATTCTCAACCTGTGGGTCCCCCGATGTTTTGGCTATCAGCTCCCAGAAATCCTAACAGCTGGTAAACTGGTTGGGATTTTTGGGAGTTGAAGCCCAAAACACCTGGGGACCACCAGGTTGAGAGCTACTGTGCTAGAAGCTCAGAAATAGAGAACAGGGATAGAAAGGTGAAACTGTAGACCTTGGATACAAAAATGTCCAGGAAAGCATGTGAGTTCTTAGAAACTAATTATACATATCAAAGATATAATTTCAGCACTCTAACAGATATCACAGCTTTATGAGCCAAATGAAATGTATAAGCTACTGGATGCTTATAAAAACACTACCTTCTGAAATAACTTCACCTATTTTCTGTGACATAATCTGATCAAACATTTCCTACCCAATTGATAAAATGTCAGCTGGTATTCTGTTAGAGGCATCTGTAGGAAGAAGTTAAATTCATACATGTGTATGTCTTTTTTATAGCTGTCATATTTGTAATCTTTTTATACAGTGACCACAGCCCCCAAATTGCCATAGAGCCATTTTGTATACCATTTGTACTTGGCGTGCATCTGGCTATGTCTCTGTAGCCAGATGGTAAGTCATTACATCAGATGCTGATACCTCTGCAGAACTTGGCAGTCCTTGAAAGATAATGTAATTGCTTTGCATCTGGTTATGGAGACATGACCAGATTCCTCTGCGACCCCCTCCCCCAACCCACCCTTCAAGCACAAACACTTATGAAGGGGCTTCAGTGATTCTCTGGCAGACCCATAGAGTGATAAATGGATCAGTGTCATGCAATTTCATGGCAGAATTACTATGCTATGCTGAAATATATAGGTTTGAAATCACTACAAACAACTGAAAACTAAATTTTACAGCAAAAAGAAGATACTTTCTATAAAAGCAAAGAAAAGCTTCTGTAGTGATTTCTGCATGGCTCTCTAATGGCAAAGATGATTTCTTAGAAGCTTCCTTGACACATACATTTCTCTGGAAAATTAATCAGTGAGTAGATCCCACATCTAAAACACACTTAAGACAGGCAAAACATCTGCCAGGGCATCTGCTATGTGTTAAGAAGCTGGACTACAGTGAAATAATTGGGAACATATTGCATGCCTAGCAGAGGAGAAAACCCATAGCATATAATTGCAATAATATTAATCCTCTGAAACATCTCTTGAGCAAGAATACAAAGAAGGAGCTGCCATTACTTCAAAATCTCTCTCCATTGCTTTTTGTCAGTCATGTGTGCATGAACAGCCCTTTTCAATCATTTGTGCTTCACACAAGGAATAGAATGGAAATGTGTTCATTCACCCTATGTCCTGGAGGGCAAACATCAGCAGTAGGAAGTGGGAACTACTCATGTAGGTTCCACTCACAACTCAGAACCCTGAAAGCACAGAGCTCTGAATCTTCCACAGAACACTCCCTATTGCTGACTGTCCAAATATATAATACAAAGAACCGAGTGACTGGACAAAATGTAGAAATGGGGTTCTATGAGTTTGGTCCTTTTCTCGACCCCATATGGAAATGTGGCAGGAGAACCACTAAAAAGGGTTTATGCTCTCCCTCTTTTCATATCTCCAGAGTACATATTAAGCATATTTTTAGACTCTAGATGACCAAAACATATTTTTGCCTTTAAAAAATCCTATAATTTTCCAGGGTGTATCCCCCCCCCCCCCTCCCGGTCAATTAAATGCATTGTCTGGCTGACATTTTGGGCATGTTCAGCAGGATGCTTCCAGTAAGGTGGACAATGAAACCAGTGGAGGAAAATGGTTGGGAGTTCAAAATATTGACCACTATCTCAGAATGTATCAAGGGACTGGCAGGTCCTTTTCATTGGCATCTGTAAAACTGGGGAGAATTGTGATCAGATAAATAGAACACTGCTTCTTGGGAGAAAGGTTGCACAAGATAGCTGTTTCATCCCAACTCTGATTTTATAACACAAAGTTATAAAGCTGTTTTTATTGTAATAGTAATCAATTCAGTGGGTAATAAAAAAATCAAGACTATTCTTCATTTTTCCTTAAAATCTAAGCCATCTGAGAATGCAAATTCAAAAAAAAAAAAAAGCTAAGAGGGAAGCAATATCTCTAAACAACTTTCATGCAAGCATCTGAAACAGACCTATAATGGGTAGAAGGGTTTTTTTTAAGAGGGGAGGAAGATCAGCAGCTCCAAAGAAGAAACTAAGTAGCCTGGCAAGCATCAGATGATCTTTCTGGGTGCTCTAAGGATGATGGGTTGCAACCTGTAATTTCTGAGGGGTCTGTGGAAGATAGCAGGGGCATGGAGAGAGATGTTTTGAAATCTCCAAGCTCCAAGATATTCCTAGGCAATGGGAGAAAGTGGTATCAGTTCCCATGAGAATAGGCCAGAGTGGCCTTTGGAGGAGAATGTGGGAGACAAAGGTTTTTCCAGATTGAGTCATCTTGAAATTAGGAGGCAGAATGTAAAACAATGCCAAACTCATTTTTCTCAGAGTCTTAGAGATAAGGAGAGAAAAGCAGGTATGTGCAAAGTGATGTCAGGGGAGGGATTGAAGTGGTTTAAAGTAGTTTCTGCGCCCTCAAGCCTTGAGTGGGAACAACGCTGTAAAAATGGGAAGCAGCTCCTAGTTTCTAGCCCTAAATTCCTGGTTCCTGTATTTTAAGATTCTTGGTTTGATTCCTGTTTATGACTTCATGTTCTTGGAGGTTTTGCCTTTCTTGTGTTCCTGTTTGTATGTTTATGCATATAACTATTGAACAATACCCTGCTTAAGGATTCTTTTGCTTTGTGTTATCTCAAGATTAGGTGGATTGCTTTTGATGCCTTGGTTCACAAGCTAATGAACTCTTGATCTTGTTGGGAATTACTTTCTGTACCTCTGCTGTTTCTTTTTTTCTTACCTTTTTCCTTTTATACTTATTCACTAATAAACTTTTACTTACTAGATTATCTAAACATTGTGTGCTGTTGGGTGAAGAGGTGTTCCAGGGCTACAGTGCAACACTACACTAACTTTTGCAACTTAATAGCACGGATGGGCGAATGAGAATAGTAACAAAATTCAGTAAATGTCACTGTAGTGACTGAGCATGCTAAACTCTCATTGGCTGTTTCGCTTGTTTGTTTCTCTTTAAATAATGTATTTTATTTCTGAAAACCTTAAGTTTTCCCAGCATGCTGATACCTCCATTCTATTTCTTCCAGTGGTCCAGTTTTTGATGTCATCATATATATTTTTTACCAAAATGGACTATTAGAAATAAGGATAAGATTTGGGGCTACACCAGCCCTTTACCTGAAATGGAGTAGAAGCTGAACCAAAATGTCTAGATAATGTCTAGGGAATTTAGGTCTTTAGCATGGGATAAACTGGTTCAACCCCATGCTAAGCAAAGTTGGAGTATACTCTGGAGTGTCACCGAATGCTATGGAGAAGCACCATACTTCAGGTAGAGTGTAGACTAGACAGCATGGCTGGCTCCACTCCAGACTGAACCACAGTCCACATTTCCTGGTACAGTTATGTCCTTTTCCTTGCACTTAGGGGACAAGCAGGAGCTCTCTCACAGGTCTGTGCCCATCTGGCAGCAGCCATAGGGACAGGAAAGGTAAGGTGATGGACCAGAGAGGCAAAATCAATTTTGGCACAGCTACACCCCACTTCACTGCTGCTGTGGGATAATATACAGAGAATGTAGCTGCCTCTGATGAGTATTGCTACTCTGTACTGGCCCTGGATTTAGTGGTACATATAGGCAAATATGGAATGACAGGAAGTGGACTTTCTAAAATTTATGTTTCCAAACTGACACCAATACGAGCATGCATGCATATTATTATTCCAATTTCCCCCATGAGTTATGGTTGCAATTCTGTATAATTTCAAAGGGATTAATTCCAATAAACACTGTGAGCCTTGCACCTGAAAGTGCTATAATAATATTAATAAGAATATGCCATAAAAGCCTACCGTATTAGATGTTTAACTACAAGTATTTCATGCTAAACTAAGACAGTGTCTTGTACCTTGACAATAACAAGCTTGGGCATTTAATCATTAAGTTATAACAAAGGCTAATACATGATTTACAGAGTTACTGCAACCCTCCTTTACACTGTTAAGTCAACTTTTTTGCGTGTGGTATTTGAATTGGCATTTCATCTTAAATGTCAAAATCAGTTTCCTGCCATTTAACTGTTATGACAGAAACTCAGAATCTATGAAAATCATACTGTCAGCATAATTAGGAATGCAAATTTCCCTGAAAAGGCTCCACACAGAACTGACTGCTGGCATCAGTAACATTTTTGACATTTGATATCTTTATCAGATACTAGTAAAACAAATGTGAACTCCAGAACAAATTTCTGTGCCATAATTCTACTAGTGATAAGTATATTTTTTTCAAAATGAACATTCAACTAGATGTGTAAGTCCAAATGAAATACTACAGAACTAATTTTTTTTCCAAAATTAGTATCCTGGCTTGTAAGGAGACAACCTAACCAAACCTAGTAGAATGGAAATAAAAGGGTTCCCCCACCCTTTCCTCCCAGCCCTTCTTTCTTCAGATACATAGTGGTGTGTTACAACCAAAAAGAGTGAAGCCTTTAAGTCCTGGATCCTTTTTCCAGGTTACTCCAGATACTCCTCTGCCATCAACTCCGCTGGACTGGACATGCTGTCTGAATGCCCGATCACCGTCTCCCAAAGCAGTTACTATACTCCCAACACAATAATGGGACATTTATGTTGGTGGACAGGAAAAGAGGTCTAAAGGTGGGCTTAAATCCAACCTTAAAAACTGTGGCATAGACACCGAGAACTGGGAAACCCTGGCCCTAGAGTGCTCTAACTTGAGGTCAGCTGTGACTAGCAGTGCTGCAGAGGCACAAATGGGGGGCGATAGGGAGAAACGTGCCAAGAGAAAGGCACGTCAAGCCAACCCTGACCAGGACCATCTTCCACCTGGAAACCGGTGTCCTCAGTGTGGGAGAACATGCGGATCAGGAATAGGTCTCTACAGCCACCTACGGAAATTTTTAGACGAAGGGGGGGAAAAGAGAACAGGATAGTCCATTCGAGAAGGTGATTAGGAAATGTTTGAGAGGGGAGAAGAAGGTGGCAGGAGATCTGTACGAACAAATCATAACAGTAAAAGAAGAAATAATAGAGGAAATTCTCCATACTTTGGGATTGGACATGGAAATTGAGAGGGAAGACATCCAGAGGGAAATAAGTAATATAGCAAAAGAAAAGTATAATGCATTAAGGGAAGCCAGAAGGAAAAAAATTACAAAAATGGTACAGAACTCCTGCACACCTTTCACGCTTTGTACCAGAGATGAAAGATAGGTGTTGGCACGGCTGTGAACAAAGAGGGGTGTTCAATCACATGATATGGGAATGTGATAGAGTGCAAGAATACTGGAAAATGATTGAAGGAGAAATCAATAGAATGTTAGATTTATGTATAGTAATAGTTAATAGAAATGTATTACATGCATGGATAATAAGAGTGAAGAATATGCAAAAAGAAAAATTGATTGACAAATTAATAGCGTGTGCACAAATAGTTTTAGTGAGGGGTTGGAAGGATAAAACAAAATGGGCATTGACTAACTGGTATAACTATATAATTAATATATCAAATGTGGAAATAACAAATTGTAAATGGAATAATATAGATAAAATTGAAAAGATAATAATAACAAAGAAGATGTGGGAACCAGTTAGAAATTATTTAGAAAATGTGTTAAGATGTGAAGTAGAAAAATTAAGACTTAGACTGATAGTTCAAATGTAACCTCTGTAGTTTGATGTATAAACTGTATGTACAAGATGGAGAGGGTGGGAGAGGGGGGGACCAATAAAATTTATTTTTAAAAAATAAAAATACAGCCACATACGGACCCACCACCAAGAAACTGCACTTGGAGGACTATCATCCTTGAACTACACCTAAGCCAGTTGCAAATGTTCTAGTGAAGACTCAAAGTTGAAGGAGCCATTGATCTGTCAGTCCTAGCATCATATTATTATTAATAATAATAATATCCCACTTTATCTCTCTAAAAAGAGGCTCAAAGTAGCTCACAGTAGAACCAATACAATATAATTTAAAACCTAAAATATACAAACATTAAAATAAAATTAAACATTAACAGTATTAAAAATGAATTTAAATGGATTTTATATAGAAGGGGTCCAAATCTTTAAAACTTCCTTTCTTAAAAAACCTGCCTGAATTTTTAAAAAAACATATAGCCTTCTGCAGGAAAGATAGCAGGGAGGGAGCCATTCTGGCTTCCCTGAGCAGGGAGTTTATTTATTCATTATTTATTTATATAGAGCATTTGTATACCGTCCTTCTCAACCCCCGAAGGGGGACTCAGGACAGCTTACAATTGGCAGTCATTAGATGCCGACAAGAACAGAACACAACAATTCACATAAACAAGTCAACAGCAATAAAAAAATACATTAAAAAGCAATTTCAGCATCGAGCGTGTGCCTGGATAACAGATAAGGAGAGAAAATTAAATTGGGGTGGGGACGGACCTTTTAGGGTGTCCCGGGACACATACAAGTTCTATAAACAATTTCCCTTCTAACTAAGAGGGAAGCCTGCTGTAATAGCTCCATTAGATAGACAGAGTCAAGAAGGAAGGCTGTTCAGAACAGAACAACACAATTATTTATTTTACCACAATGTTTGCCCTTTTATAGCTGGAATACAATACACGAGGTCATAAGTAATACTCTGTTATCGGACACATGCATTTCAAAGTAGTTCTGTAATCACTTAATGAGTGTTCCAGAGTTCTGTGGCAGAACCCATGGATTTCATGTAACAGGTTTTAGGATCAGGCTTGGTCCCTGTGACGTCTAGGTCAAAGAATCCCACAGGGCTTGGAAGAGCTGCCAGAACTTTCAAAACAATTTTTAATGCTGCAATTCCAATAATTCCCCAGCCAGCATACCCACTGAAGTCCAAAAAGGTGACCTTTCAAGCACTGCCTGAGATCATGAAGAGAGAGTCAGAACAGACAGTCTTGAATTACATGGATCAATGGTTACCTCATTATAAGGCAATTTAAAGCATTACTATGGAATCTTTATTCATCCTTCCGAGAACTGTTCTGGATCATGGCGCTGACAGATTCATGGTCCTTTTACTTTCATGGTCCTTTTGTTCTGATGCAATAAGCCAAGACATTTTAATCTCCTTTCTCCTACTGTCCACATTTTTTTTATAGTGGTCTTATCTGGCAAGAACCAGCATTCATACAAACCAGCTATTTGGAAGGGTGTTTCTCCCTTTGGAAATGAGCCATAATGTTGTTAAGCAGCAATGCTGGCCTAATAACAAAACCCTTTCTCGGTCCTATTCATTTTCATGTATGAAAAGGCATCACAACAGACTCATCTTTTTAATATGCCTAAAATAATTCATGCTCAACAGTCGATGAGACAGGTTACCTACTTTTTTGTGTGCAATGTAATGCACTTTCAAAGTTTTGCCAAGTTGTAATTTAAAAATCTGAAAGCTAACTGTGCATGCCAGACTTTTCTCCTTCTAATCCAGGGGCAATTTTCTCAGTAGTTTAAGCCAGTGTTGGTTTGGGGGTCGGGGGTTGGCATGACTTCCAAAACAACTTTATCTCATCAGCATTGTAAACTTGCTCTGGCTGAACTTGTTTAGTTCTCATTAAGTTAATCAAACGCTGTCTAAATGGATCTGCTGATTCTGTAAAAGGGTGCTAATCTTACCAGCTAGGAGAGCTGCAGAATCTCATGTCATCTTTAAAATTCTAACCAGTCAATCAGGCAAAGTAACAACCTGATTTATTGTAAAATCAAATCCGTGTGGCAGGGTCTGTTGCTATTGCTTTCTACAGCAGTCCTCAGCAACACTCAATGTTTATTTCTCTATTCTCCAGAGCAGTCAGTGGGGCTGGAAAGGGGGAGATAAAAAGTGAAAATGTCTGCTTCTGCCTGTAAGATTGACCTGTTTGTGTTCTGCTTTATGCAAATGTCTGTGAGGAGGTAGCTACTAGCTAGCTATGGGACCTTTGGAATAAAATTGATGGCTAAATAACCTAAAGGCACCAAAGACTACTTGATCTTCGAAGCTAAGCAGGGTCAGCCCTTCTTAGTATTTGCATAGGAGACTAGCAAGACTCCCCCTCAATGGACTGTCACCTTGTCATGGTGAGGGGGCTTGCGTGTTCCAATGAACCTGCGGGCACAATGACTGGAGTTGTGCACTCCCAGGAGTGGCTGTGGGGGAGATTCCAGACCATGCACAGTCCGAAGACCCAAAGACCCAAGGGCGGTGGAGGAGGCGGATGATAACATGCTACATGTTACAACGGCTGTGAAAGCAGAAGAAGGCTGCAACAGATTGAGACGCCACGGCCGTCGTGTTAACCATGCCACTGTGGGACCTCACTCTGTGAAGACTGTATGTTGGTCAGTTGTGCACTGACCTCCACACATTAAAAAAAGTCACACACAGGTGTCTTCCAAAGAAAATAAAAACCAACCAAAGTCCCATGGTGATCAGCTAGTGGCTACGGGGGCAGGACTGTGAAATCTGGAAGCCCCTAGTCACAGACTGGCACATGGCAATGGATACGGACTCAGTCATTCTACCTCAAGGACCAAGGCAGTTGAGTAGTTTGGCAGCTGTATCCATGACTGAGCAGCCCTTTTTAGGATCCACTCTGCTCACCCCACATGGGGAGGGGGCTAGAAAAGGTGCCCTGAACATAGTCTGCCTCTCTTACCCCTGGCTGGACTGCCGTGCCCAGAGGGATCACCACTTCTGGAAGCGACTGCCTGAAGAAGACCAAAGAAAGCATGGAGTTGGCTTTGCTATCAGAAATGATCTGGTGAAGCATCTGACCGAAGCACCCACTGACTTCAACAAACGACTCTCAACCCTCTGAATTGAAATTGACAAAAACCAACAGGCAACCATCATAAGTGCTTATGCACCAACAAAATGCTGATGAAGCCATCAAGATAAAGTTTTACTGTCAGCTGGACACCATCCTATTGGAGATACCTAAGGAGAACCAAATCATCCTCCTGGGGGACTTTAATATGCAAGAGTCGGACAAGACTTTGATCTGTGGCCAGCGACCATAGGAAAAGATGGTGTTGGAAACAGCAACTCGAATGGCATCCTGCTTCTCACCAAATGTGTGGAACACAACCTTGTCATCACCAACACGCTCTTACACCAGAAAAACAAGTTCAAGACATCTTGGAAGCACCCCCGGTCAAAGCATTGGCACCTCTTAGACTACGTAATCACACGTGCCAGAGACCGCCATGACGTACTTCTCATAAGAGTCATGGCAGGTGCTGATGACTGCTGGACAGACCATAGGCTAATCCGATCCACGATGGCTATCAAGATCGCCCCCAAGCGCAGACTCCAAGGAAGAAAGACAAAGCGCAAAATGAATACCCAAGCCCTTCAAGAGCCCTCCAAACAAGCCCTTCTCCAAACAGCACTCAAGGACCACCTATCCATAGATCACCCTGAAAATGTTGAGGAACATTGGAACAAACTGAAGACCTCCATTATCACAGCCTGCAAAGAAACTATTTGATATCAAACCAAGAAACATCAAGATTAGTTTGACGAAAATGACGAGATCCAACAGCTAAGAAAAGGAAAGCCTTCCAAACATGGCAGAGAGACGTCAACTGTGCTGCTAAGAAAAAGATCTATTCCAGTGCAAAAGCTGAGGTACAATGAGAGATAAGAGAACTCAAGAACATCTGGTGGACAAAGGAGGCTGAAGAAATCCAACACCTGGCAGACACCCATGATGCTCAGGGATTTTTCAAAGCCACAAAGGTAATCTACGGACCAAGAAGCAATGGCATACAGCCTCTACGCTCATCAGATGAAGCCAAACTTCTGAAGGACAAAAAAAAATTGCACGACATTGGAAAGAACACTACCAAAGCCTCTTGAATCGCAGCTTCAAAGTGGACGAAGAGATTCTATAACAAATCCCACAACAACAAACCAGGGATGAGCTTGCAGGACCGTCTAGTTTGGAAGAAGTCGGCAATGCCACCAGTCAACAAAAAAAAAACAAAGCCAGGGGACTTGATGGGATCCCTGCTGAAATTTTTAAAGAGGGAGGACCTGAGCTGACACAACAACTCCACCAGCATATTGAAAAAGTGTGAGTGACCGAGAAAATCCCAGCAGATTTCAAGGATGCCACCATCATCATCCTCCTCAAAAAAGGGGAAAGAACAGACTGCAGAAACTATCGAGGTATCTCCCTTCTAACCTCCGCTGGGAAAATCCTCATAAGAATCTTTGCAAACCGCCTTCTACCTCTCTCAGAAGACACCCTCCCAGAATCCCAGAACAGCTTCCGCCCCTCCCGAGGAACAGTGGACATGATCTTCACTGCACGACAGCTCCAAGAAAAATGCAGGGAACAAAATCAACATCTGTACATGGCATTAATTGACCTAGCAAAGGCATTCGACACAGTGAATCGCAGTGCTCTCTGGACCATCCTCCAAAAAATCAAGGGCCCTAACAAATTTCTGAACATCCTGCAGCTCCTCCATGATGGCAACAGTCTTGGACAGCAATGGCTCCCAAAGTGATCCATTTAAGGTGGAATCAGGTGTCAAACAGGGATATGTTATTGCCCCAACTTTATTTTCCATCTTCATTGCTATGATACTTCACCTTGTTGATGGGAAGCTTCCCACCGGAGTGGAAATCATCTATCAGACAGATGGCAAGCTATTTAACCTCAGCAGACTGATAGCCAAAACCAGGGGTGCTCACACTTTTTCAGCATGCGAGCTACTTATAAAACAACCAAGTCAAAATGATCTACCTACCCACTACAAAAATGTGAAACATATAACACAATATCTGCTTTGAACTGGGTTTTCCGAGTCCACACTGCCATATAATCTGATTCAAAGCAGATAACATGGGATTTTATTCAACTGAGTGGAAAGGATCAGATAACCCAGGGCCAGCAACACTTAGGCGGTGTCGGGAGCCTGCGGGGTGGGACTGAGCCTTCCTCCCGCCCTGCCTGCAATCTCCCAGGCTGCCCTTCGCGATCTACCAGTAGATCGCGATCTACCTAATGAGCACCCCTGGCCAAAACCAAGGTTACAACAACATCTATTATAGAACTCCAATATGCTGATGGCAACGTCATCTGTGCGCATTCAGAAAACCTACAAGCCACTCTAAACACCCTTACAGAAGCATACGAGAAGCTTGGCCTGTCATTGAACATTGAAAAAACCAAAGTGCTCTTCCAGCTGTCACCAGTCAATCCCTCTTCCATGCCAGAAATACAGCTTAATGGTGTAACTTTAGAAAATGTTGATTATTTCTGCTACCTTGGCAGCCACCTTTCCACAAAAGTCAACATTGACACTGAAATTCAACACTGCCTGAGCTCTGTGAATGCAGCATTTTTCTGAATGAAACAGAGAGTGTTTGAGGACTGGGCCATCCGTAGGGATACCAAGGTGCTTGTATATAACGCTATTGTCATCCCAATCCTGCTAGACATGGACTGTCTACAGACGTCACATGCAACTCCTGGAACAATTCCATCAGTGTTATCTCCTAAAAATCCTGCAAATCTCTTTGGAAGACAAGCGGACAAATGTCAGCGTGCTGGAAGAAGCAAAGACCACCAGCATTAGAATGATGGTCCTCCGCCATCAACTCCGCTGGACTTGCCATGTTGTCCAGATGCCCGATCACCGTCTCCCAAAGCAGTTGCTCTATTCCAAACTCAAGAATGGAAAACGGAATGTTGGAGGACAGGAAAAGAGATTTAAAGATGGGTTCAAAGCCAACCTTAAAAACTCTGGCATAGACACCGAGAACTGGGAAGCCCTGGCCCTTGAACACTCCAGTTGGAGGTCAGCTGTGACCAGCAGTGCTGTAGAATTTGAAGAGGCATGAATGGAGGGCAAAAGAGAGAAACATGCCAAGAGGAAGACATGTCAAGTCAACCCTGACCAGAACCGCCTTCCACCTGGAAGCCGATGCCCTCACTGTGGGAGAAGATGCAGATCAAGAATAGGGCTCCACAGTCACCTACGTACCCACTGCCAATGCAATGAACCTGGAAGACCATCATCCTCGGACAACGAGGGATCGCGTAAGTAAGTAAGGAGACTAGCAAAAAATATATGGGGCTGTAGGCTATATTTCAGAGAAAGGAAATGGCAAAAACTATGCCTGAGTATACCTTGCTTAAGAAAACCCAATGAAATTCATGGGCTTGCCAAAAGTCAGCAAGCATGTGCACACATGTATTGGATTAGGCCCACAATTTAAAGTACTTTATTATGTAAAGTACTTCATCCGCCCTATTCTCCGGATTTAGCCCCGAGTGACTATTTCTTGTTTCCAAACCTGAAGAAATGGCTCGGCGGAAAGAGATTTGACTCCAACAATGAAATCATCTCACAAACAAATACCTATTTTGATTACCTCGACAAATCTTATTTTTTGGAAGGGATAAAAAAATTGGAGAAATGTTGAACAAAGGAGACTATGTTGAAAAATAAAATGATTTTTTATCCAAAAACCTGTGTTTCATTCAAAAAGTCACGGACTTATTGACCCGCCCTCGTATTACGATCTGCAGCTTCACATTATTATCCCTAGTACTCCATAAAAACCTAGGAAGGTATGAGACATTTTATATGAACTATCGATTGTCAGACCTGAATTCTCAGGTTACGTATAAAATGCAACATTTTGTGCAAAAACTTTCTAAGTTTGAGTACTAGGACCTAAGTTTGCTTTTGCTTTTTTCCTCCCCTTCTCTTTGCATTTTGTGTTGTGTCTTTTGGAGTGTTAACTTGGTGACAAATACTGTTTTAAATTTCTTTTTACTAATCTGTAAACTGGTCTGGAAATCTATTTTGCTGCGGAGTAAGCTATGTGTTGAATAAACAAACTGATTTTTTATTGAAAATGCGAGTTCTGAACATAATAACAAATAGTATCCACGTCTTTGATTTGGATTCCCACAAAGAAGAAAGCAGACTGAAATATGATGCTCTCTATACGCTCTATAGATTTTGTTATAGCAGAATCAATAAAATTACTCAAATTAGATGCTAAACCTAAGTACATGGTAATGTCATATTACAAAGCAGTATCTTATTACAAGATGTCAATGGAACCACATAAATGTCTCCCTTGCAGATAATTCTTTCCACCCACAATGCTATACTGACAATTTCAAAGGGACCTCTGCAATTTCACTTTAGTAGTCTCTACCTTAAATTACTGATCTGTAAAAGCAAAGATAACAATGTTTATAGGTTTACAAGGAGCACTTGGATAAAACTCTGTTAATGTTTTGAAGATGTAAGTACAGTTTTGAAAAGATGGACCCGAGTTTAAATAGCTATATTTCTGCAGCTATGAATTGCCCATGAATGTAACTCTTACCACTTGAAAGGGTGGGATAGACCTTCAAATTATTACTGCGAGATGCCTCCCCCAGATCACAGACAGTCCTTAGCCCCAGTCATTTGCAGGAAGGATGCCCCACAACAAAAGGCCTAATGAGATATTTTCCATTTACAGAGCCATTTCTTAGATTTGTTTCTGGCTCAGAATGCTTCATAAAACTTGATAACTCATTAAATCATTTGTAACTTTTTGTGTAATTGTAACATGTGGCCACTGTAAAATATACCGCTTTAAAACTGGGTTCATCATTTTGAAACATCTTGCACATGCATATCAAGTGTTGGGAGCCCCCAGTGGCACAGCAGGTTAACCCGCAGAGCTGCTGAAATTGCTGACCAAAAGTCAGCAGTTCAAATCCGGGACGCAGGCTGAGCTCCTGCTGTTAGCTCCAGCTTCTGCCAACCTAGTAGTTTGAAAACATGCAAATGTGAGTAGATCAATAGGTACCACTTTGGCAGGAAGGTAACAGCACTCCATGCAGTCATGTCAGCCACATGACTTTGGAGGTGTCTACAGACAACGCCGGTTCTTGGCTTAGAAATGGAGATGAGCACCAACCCCAAGAGTTGGACAAGACTAGACTTAATGTCAAGGGGAAACTTTTACCTTTTCAATTATTGGGGTTTTCCCCCTAAAAATATAATTCAGTTGGGTTCACATTCTTCAACATTTGTTTTACATTTTTATAAGACATAACATTTGAAATGCTTTATTGTATATCTTTATGGACTCCATTTAAAAACTTCATCCTTATCAGCTAATCATGTTTTCTAGTCTCTTATGTTACAGGCAGTCCCTGAGTTACAAACATCTGACTTACAAATAACTCATAGTTAAGAATGGGAGTGATACAACAGGAAGTGAGAGAAATCTACTCATGAGAAGGGAAATTCACTCCTAGAAGAGTTGTCATGGGGAAAAGGTGTCTCCACTGAAGCTTTCTCATCAATCCTTGTTTCCACAACAAGTCAAAATTTTCAAAATCCAATTATCACAGGGACAGAAAGTGAGGTGAAAGGAGGGCACAAACAGCAAACAAAAAACACATAAAACACCCCCAAATAAAAACACTACAGGGGTGTTAACCCTTCCCTATGCTATCCAAAGCTTAAACTCTCTCTCTCTCTCTCTCTCTCTCTCTCTCTCTCTCTCTCTCTCTCTCTCTGTGTGTGTGTGTGTGTTTGTGTGTGGCTGAAGCTCACTTAAAATGTAACTGTTCCAAGTTACACAAAATTAGATTTAAGAACAAATCTACAGAATGTATCTTGTTCATAACTTGAGGACTGCCTGTATTTTGGAAAAGTATAACTGGACTTCCTCTTTGTTGTTATGTGTTCAAGTCATTTCCAAGTTAGCATGTCCCTAAGGCAAACCTATTATGGTTTTTCTAATACACATAGCATATGTCTAGAGTGTTGTTGAGAGAATGTGACCGGACAAAGTGCTTCTGATAGTTGAGATATTGCATGCTTTAAAATTAGCAAGAAATTTAAAGCCATAGTATAAATTAGGTTCTCGCCATGTGTAGTTCTACATATTCCATGAACTGGAATATGTAGCACTGCAGGAGTTCAGATAACTGGGAGTCAGTTACAATAATAGGAAAAACTGATGGCTCATTTCAGCGTAACAGCCAAATAATGTTTTGATATACCTCATAGTTAAATGCACACTCATTGCCTCTCCCTTTTTGCCCATTACTTCTAATTTTCTTTCTCACTCTGCAAATCACAGTTTTCATCCACCACAACTTGATCCAACAGTTAACATCTGTTAACAGAAGATCTTCTTTCAGCAGATAAATGACAAATCGATTTCGTTTCTCCCTTCTGCAAGCCCCTGCATGCCAGCAGTATGACATTCTCTTTCTGTCACTTTGTGTTTGAAGATGTACATGAAAAAACAGCTGAAAGACAACTGTAACAAGGAGCTATCCCAGCGCCAGCCATCTAAGCGTGTCCTGATGTTTGAAAGGTTCCTGCCTCCTAGAAGAGCTTGATCCTGACATCTAAACAGTCTGTAATAAAGGGATATCCAAGACTGGTAGATAAAACCATAGATGTATTTCTGAATAACAATATAAGCCAAAGCATATTTACAACATAGTTCATTCTTCTGTATATTAAATGTTGGAGTGTATTCTGTGAAAAGATGTCTAGGAAGACCAAGAATAAGGAAATTAAGGTTTAACATTCAATAATTTGAGCTCTCCTTAAAAAAACACCCTAAAAGAACTTGGGGAAAAATCATAGGCACCTATTAACATTTAGCAAGGTAATTTTCTGATGTGTTCGAGAACTTTTGGTGTGTTATGGAACCCTCCCTCTATATTTAAAGTGCTACTACTGTGGCTTCAGAGAGAGAAGGGGGGCACAGCCAGCATTTGCTAAACTTAATATCCTCCCCAACTACCAAACTTTTCCATGGGTTCTGTGTCTTTTTAGATTGCAAGCTTGAGGACAGGGAATGTTCAAATTAAGAATTTATGCCCTTTTGGCTGGAGGGCAGTTTATAACTATTCTAACATTGGATGGCCTGATAAAAGCAACTATGGCATACTCGCTGGTTTGTCTTTAAAATCAAACTGTTTGAAGCCACATTCACGCTGATGTTCTTGGGGCTTGGTAGACTGGCAGATTGCCCACTGCATCACATTCTGATGTTATGAACTCCTTTGGTTCACTGATGCACTGAGTAACTCTTCTCGTGGTGACTTCTGGATGCTGTACAGGGATAACTGGCTTTTCCTTTCCTTCCCCTGACACAATTCATCTTACAGGACAGGAACAAGACAATTGGCTCTTTGATATCAGACAGTGACACAACATCCAATAAATTTGATGAGACAATGAGGGTGTCCAGACCTCCTCTACTGATAATGTGGACCTAGTCTAAGGACTGAGCCTGTATCCATATTATTTCCTTTAGGGATGTGCAGACTCAGAAAGAGTTTGAGTTTATGCATAATTCAGGAACTTTAGTTCATACCTCCATCCCTGATAGCGGGGAAACCTTACAGAGGTTTATATCCATCCATATGAATCACCAATGGATAGATAGGGAAATGGGTTTTCCATTGGATGACAAGAACACTGCCCGGTGTCTGGATCTGTTGTCCCATACTAAGCTAGTCTTCTATGACTATAATGAATAAATCTGTGGTATTTCCTACTGCTTCTATATTTGTACCCATTTTTCTTTCCACCTTGTGTTTCGAACATGCTAGGGCACTTAAATTAAATCAAAATATTCTGGTGCTCATGTGACTTGTTCTCAAATTAACTTAATTTGCATGTTTAAAGCAGGAATCTTACTGAGATAAGACTCAGGGTAAAAAATCCCCCATTTGCTAGAGAACTACAATAAATAGTATCTAATATATGTTACCTTTTAGAAATATAGTCATTGGTTATGTTTTATGTTAAATACAGTACTTAAGTCAGCTGAAAGAATTTGTTTTGTAAAAGAAAAACTGCAGGGGTTTTTAAACATATTCTGATTGTATGTTTTTTTCCCCTCTAACAAAGTACATTGAAGATAAGATTGTACTGTACAAAATAGTGTTATATATATGGATGTGGTTTGTAGATTTAGTGATGAAATATCATTAAATGCTAAAAATTGCATCCTTATTTGCTCCAAAGTCCACTCTTCTTTTTTGTTTTTGGAGTACATTTTAACAAATTATTTACTGTTTACTTTCTAGCATAGCTAAGCTCTTGAAAGGATATTAGGATATATGGATTTCAGTCTTTGTGAACATATAACAAACCGAGAGTCCTGGGATTTGCTATAACAAAAAGCCAATAGCATCTCAAATGCACAATGAACTACCCATATACAAATAGATAGTATCTTATTAAAATAAAAAGTCAAACAAACATGTTATGATTTGATAGTCTTGTAGAGGCATTTTGATTTAATGTGGACAGGGTTTGGATATCTGAATGCCAAGCTTCTGCCAAGTCTCCCCTTACCCAACCCCCCCCCCCCCCAACCCAAACAAAAAATGGAAGTTACCAGAAACCATTTCTTTTTTTTATTATTGAGTTTTTGTGTTATTTAAGTACACATATATCAAACATTGGGGAGGGAGGGTGGGATATAGGGGAAGGAGGTGTTGGGAGGGTAGGGAACGGGGTAGGTTTGGGGGGGGGGGTGTCTATGACAGACCAGACATGCTAACAACATAAAACACATAAATACATTTGACTTCCATTCGGATCAAAAGTGGTTCTGTGGCGAATTTTGGCTATTTTTTTATTAAATGTCTCCGTTTAACTTTAGGTTAGCCTTTTAGTCTTTTTTATACATCTTTATTGGACTCCAATCCGTTTCGTTTCTGGGTCGGCCGGTGTTTTTACTCAGAAAGAATGTTAAAGTGTCCATGTCTTTTATATCGTCTAGTTTTTGGAGCCAGTCCTCTTGTTGCGGGATTCTGTCAGACTTCCAAATTCTAGCAAATGCAATTCTTGCTGCCATCGTCATGAAGATGAAGAGCTTCTCGGTATTCTTGTCCATTCCCCTGTCTTTGTCGGAAAGTCCCAGTAGGTAGTACTCAGGTTTCATTGGATATTTTACTTTCAGGATGTTTTGTATGGTCTTGTGTATCTCTCTCCAATACTTTGTCGTGGTCGGGCAGGACCACCACATATGGAAGTAGCTGCCCACCTGTTTGTGGCACTTCCAACAATTAGGGTTACTGTTTTTGTACATCTTCCCGATTTTTTGGGGTGTGATATGCCAGCGATGTAGCATTTTAAGCCAGTTCTCTTTTAGCTCTGTTGCGTATGTGTATTTCATTTTCTTATTCCAAATGAGTTGCCATTCCTGTATTTTAATTTGTCTGCCAATGTTCTTAGCCCATAGAATCATGCAGTTCTTTATTAATTCTTCTTCCGTGGCCCATTCTAATAATTTGTTGTATATCTTTGTGATGTTTTTCTTGTCTGATTGGATAAGTTTGTCCCAGAAGTCTTCATCTGTGTGGAATCCTCTTCTTTGTCTAAGTTGTATCTCTTTCTTAGTTGGAAGTATTGGAGCCAGGTTGTATTCTCCAGAGTTGATTTTAATTCTTCTTGAGTTATGAACTCCAAGGTTCCTTCTGACCATTTCAGCAACTTCTTGTATGTGGGCCATATGGTCCATCCCTGGAGTCTTCGATGTTATGCCTCCATTGGGGATATCCAGAGTGGTGTCTTCGTGTAAAAACGTCTTGAGTATTTATTTCAGACAAGCAAGAGGGCTGATCTTACGAAGTGGTTTCCAAAGTTTTTCTCCACCGATGTTTTTTTGTACCACAAGTAGGCGTGCCAGCCCACTCGTAAGTCAAAGCCCTCGAGTATCAGCAGATGTTTCTTCCTTAGGGAAATCCATTCCTTCACCCACGTTAAGGCGCATGCTTCAAGTATAGAGTGAAATCCGGTAGGCCGAATCCGCCCCTGGATTTCTTGTCTATCATGATCTTATGATTTATTCTTGGCCTCTTTCCATTCCAGACAAATTTTGAAATTTCTTTTTTCCATACTTTAAACAGACTCTTATTTCTTACGATTGGGATGTTCTGGAAGAGATACATGAGTTTGGGGAGGACGTTCATCTTGATCAGCGCTATTCTTCCTAGCAGAGATAGTTGTAGAAATCTCCAGTTTGTCAGATCTTTGATGTTTCTCCAATTTTCTTCGTAATTATTCTTCAGCAGTTGGGAGTTTTTGCTGTTAACCAGATGCCCAGGTATTTGATTTTTGAACTAGTACTGAAGTCGGAAATTTTTTGTAGGAGTTCTTTTCTTTTGCCTGTTATGTTTTTTTGTCAATATTGTTGATTTTTCTTGTTAATCTTAAGGCCGGCCACTGAACCGTATTCCTCAATTTTTTTCGTCCATAGGCCAATGCTACTGATCGGGTCCTCGATTATACATATTACACCGTCCGCATAGGCTCTTATTTTGTCATTGTGGCTTTCGATGCGCATTCCTTTGATCTCCTTGTCTTCCCTGATTGTTCTTATCAGTATTTCCAGCGCCATTATGTAGATCAGGGGAGAGGGGCATCCCTGGCGTGTGCCTTTTGTTATTTGGAATTCTTCTGTAAAGGCTCCATTTACCTGTATTTTGGCTTTTTGATCTCTATAGATGGCTTTGATGGCATTTTTAATTTGATATCCGATGTCCATTTCATCTAAGAGTGTTTTGAAGAAATTCCAGTCAAGGTTATCAAACGCCTTTTTCGGCCGAGTGTTAATAGTGCCAGTTCCCTCTGTGTATTGGTATCGTAGTACTCGATCGTATCGAGTATTGTACGTAGATTATCCTTCGTACTTCTATTGGGTAGGAAGCCCGCTTGTTCCTCCCCTATCCAATTTGTTAGGAATGTTTTGAGCCTAGCGGCTAAGATGCTAGTGAATAATTTATAGTCCACGTTCAGAAGTGATATTGGCCTGAAGTCCTGTGGGCCTGTGGTATCTGAGTCTCCCTTTTTAATTAGAGTTATTATAGCTTCTGACCATGTTGTTGGTGTGTCTCCTCCATTCATCACTTTATTCATTATGCTTTTGAGGGATGGTGTTATCTCTTCTCTCAACCAGAAACCATTTCTGATTTGCCAAATATGGGGTTTTAACAGTGTTTGAAAGGTATGGAATGATGACACTGGTTGGTAATGCATGTTGTTGAAAAGGTGAATTGCCACATGTGCTTTTGACTCATTCCAATGGAATATATTCCCACATGTCTTCAATTCTAAGACGCCACTGATTGTGAGACACACACTAATATCAGTACTACCAACAGGTTAAAAAAACTTTATTTGTACATATAAAAAGCACCTGCGATTCTAAGACAGAACCTGTTTTAGAGATGTTTATATGGGTAAAAAGTGTATTTTGGAACTGAAGAATTGAAGAAATACGTATATTCAATAGCGTTGGTTACACTGAACACTTGATCTAATGTTTGAATTCAGATATTATGGCTTTGCGTTTGGATCTGCCAATGAAAGCCACATTCTTGTGTTCTTGTGTTATTTTTTTCCACCTCCATACTATTTATCTCTGTAATTTAACATTCTGTACCACAAATTCACATCACAAAAATATCAATAATGGAGTCTTAATAATACAGGATGAATAGAAAAGTACTACACATTTGACTATTTGGCGTCTAGACGGGGCGGGTAGGGTGTAGGCTCCATTTTGATAGTAACACCTAGAGCCACCCTAATTACACAATCATAAATAATAATAATAAACTTTATTTATACCCCGCCACGATCTCCCCAATAGGGACTCGGGGTAGCTAACATGAGGCCAAGCCCCTCTAAAACACAATACAACACAGTAAAATACAAAATACAAAACAAAATACATCAGAAATAATAATAAATGCAATTAAAATAACAAATTGAATAATACAGGAAATTCACACATTAAAAACTGAATAGGATGGGCAGGCCAAGTGGACAAAATAAAATGATAAAAACTCTGGATGAGATAGGGGTAGGAGATAGCAAATGAGGTGGGGGGGAGATGAAATAGTGGGGGCAGGCTTTCAGTTTAGAATGGGGGGAAAGTGCGTCATAGGGGAACACTATAGATGGAGCAACACAACTGGAGGGGATGGTCACTCTTCAAAGGCTCAATGAAAAAGCCAGGTCTTCAGATTTTTCTTAAAGTCTGCTAAGGAGGGGGCTTGCCTAATCTCACCACATAGTGATTTCCAAAGACAGGGAGTCACAGCAGAGAAGGCTCTCTCCCTTATTCCCACTAATCTTGTCTGTGACAGTGAGAGAGGTGAGAGGAGAGCCTCCCTGGAGGATCAGAGAGGTCGTGCAGGTTGGTGGCAGGAGATGCGGTCACGATGGTAGGCGGGTCCCAAACTGTTCAGGGCTTTATAGGTGATGACTATGTACTAGGCTCCTTCTACACTGCCATATAATCCAGATTTTCAAAGCGGATAATCCACATGATCTGCTTTGAACTGGATTACATGAGTCTACACTGCCATATGAATGAATGAATTGTTTATTGTACCAGCTGTAGGTCATGACATCACATAATATACAACCTTTAAAAGTACAATACAATAAGTACAATAAGCACTTTCCAATATAAATATTAAAACTTATTCCATATAGTGGCTCTTTAAAATTATAGTAGCATATAGTGTATTATGACATATACTGCCATATCATCCAGTTCAAAGTAAATTATCTGGACTGTATATGGCAGTGTAGAAGGAGCCCTAAAATCATGCATTACAAATACATTAAATGATCTTGGATTATAGATAGTAACTCATTCTTACTGTTTCACCAGTTTTTCCAAGAATTCCTTGATCTCCCACTTCTCCCTGTAAATTGAAAAAAACAATATGGCAATTCAGCACATTGAAAAGTAAAACTGATTGGGGGAAGCTACCCTAAACACTACACCCCTCATTTCAGTATTTTGTTAACAGCTTAATTACAATATTTGGTTCCTCTGCTACACTTTATGCAAGTTTATCATTCTACAAACTTTTAAAACACTTTTTATTTTGCAGAATTATTTGAGAGCACACTATGACTATTTTTGTAAGCATAATACCCTTATTCTATGAATGGGGGGGGGGTTGGCTTAGTTTTATCTCCGAGGAGAAGTCATGTTTACATATAGCAATGCATGTAACAAAAAGATGGAAAAAAATCCATCATGTTGCTTGCCTGGGAATTATTACCCCACTTCCATCTCGAGTGATACATTATTGTATCTTTTGTGTCATATCTTTTCCAGATAAACTAGTACACAGATGGTAGTGTACACATGGAAAGTATTCATGTTGAGTATAACATCCCACTTCATAATAATTTTAAATTACACCTTGTGCAGCCAAAAAATATGCAAAGCATTTTCCCCCAGAAAAGGGTCCGAAAATTGGACTTCTCCAGCATTTAAATATTGTCGTAGTATGGTGGTGCATGTTAAGCAGTAAGGCTTTTGGGAGATAGGTGCACATTCATTGACAGTAAATCGCCTCTTTGTAATTTCTTGAAGTGATGTGTCCCCATTTTTGTTGTTACTATGTGCCTTCAAGTCATCCCTGACCTCTGGTGATACTAAGATAGTTCGAGGATTTTATTGGCAAGATTTGTTCAGAGCAGGTTTGCTGTTGCCTTCCTCTGCAGCTGGCAGATTACAACTTCACCCAACATCATCCAGTGGGTTTTCACATTTGAGAGAGGAGTCTGGATTTTTATTATTCATCCATTTTTATTATTCATCCATCTCCAACTCTGAACTAAGTATGTTCTACAGAAGGGGTTCTCAATCTAAGACCCATGGGCCAGATGTGGTCATTTACTTGGCCCCTGCCCTAAATGTTAGATTTTGAAGGCATACTAATTACCTTGACTATCTTATCAGCCAAAAATAGCCTCACACTTCCCACTGAAATACTGGCAAGTTTATGTTGGTTAAAATTATTCTTCATTTTAAATATTGTATTGTTCTTTTGTGGTTGTTTTGCACTATGCATAAGATAGGTGCAGTGTGCATAGGAACTTGCTCATTTTTTTTCAAACTAGAGTCCGGTTCCCAAACAGTCTGAGGGACCGTGAACTGGCCCTTGGCTTTAAAAGCTTGAGGATCCCTGTTCTACAGAGCACAGACCCAAACTACTATTTCAGATGTTTTATTAACAAAGAAAAAAACCCATGGAAACCTGAGTCTTACCTTTAGGCCTTCAGGTCCTGGTTCACCAACATAACCCTTCCGTCCAGGTTTTCCCTGTATCCAAACAAATAGACACCTCCGCTTTTTAATGGTTTTTTTATCTGTCCTGTCATAATATCACTGCTAAGCAAAATTGCAACATACCTGAACTAAAATAAGAAGGAGGAGGAGGAGGAGGAGGAGGAGGAGGAGGAGGAGGGACTCAGGGTGCTTTCCAACATATAAGGCAAACATTCCATTGCCAGAAAACCATACAGATAATTACATCAAAATAAACACATTTGACAATATAACACAGCCTAATCTAATTTAACAAACAAATAACAACTAAAATCATCATAAAATACCAAAATGCTGTTAAACACACTAAAAACATATATATTAAAACCCATTTCATTGTAGGTCCATCAGTAGAGTTTCCACAAACCAATGGCAAGGATTACAAAATGAACATGGACAGCTATAAAAGGGTTGGGCAAGGGATAGTGCAAACGGTGTATCATAGGGCTGGGGAAGTAGATGAAGTGCAGGACAGAGTGCTATCTGGCTTCCTATGAATTGGGCCTAGGGATTTATCATCCTTGAAAACTTCCTGAAGCATCCAGGTTTTCAAATCCCTACAGGAGGAGGACAATATGGGGGCTTGCCTAATCTCCCTGGGGAGGGTGTTCCAAAGATGAGGGATCACCACTGAAAAGGCCCTCTCCCTCATCGCCACCAACTGTGCTTGTGACAGTGGTGGAAGGGAGAGGAGGGCCACCCCGGCAGATCTTAGTGCCCACACTAGTTCATAGCGGGAGATGCAATCCCGAAGATAGGCAGGGCCCGAACGATTTAGGCCTTTTAGGTCGTAACTTGCTTCTTGAATTGGGACCAGGAACATATTGGCAGCCAGTGGAGCTGATTTAATAGTGGTGTCCTGCGTTCCCTATAATTAGCTATAATACATCACAATAGCTGAGCATCAAACTTTATTTATATGTAGATGTGAGTAAATATCCTGCAACTCTTTTTTCCTGTCTTCCCCTCAAAGTTAAGGACTAGAGCAGCGCTGTCCAACTTCTCCTGGCCCAAGGGCCGGAATTGCGGTCACTGATCACCTGGGGGGCCGCAGGTGATCAGTGAGCAGGGGCGTGGCCGCTCCCGGGGGCGTGGCCGGCCTCCTGCGTGGCCCGCCCATTTTCGGGAGAGTTTCCCTGTGTGACGTTAGGGTGGGTGACGCCTGACGATGGCTGGCGGGGAAGCGAGAACCGGCGCCGCTTCCCCGAGCCTTCCAGGCTTGGGAGAGGGTTTTGGCCAGTCACTCGCGTCCCTCTGGCGCGGGGGAAAGAGGGACAAGGAGGAGGCAGCCAGCTGACTGCCTCCTCCTTCGTCCCTCCTCTCCCCCGCCACGCCCTTGCCCCGATCTCGGCGCCGGCGCGGGGAGGGGAGGAGGAGGGGCGAAGGAGGAAGAAGGCAGCCAGCTGACTTCCTCCTCCTTCGCCCCCCCTCCCCCGCGGACGCGCTGCGGCTCCGATCGCGAGCCACGGTGCGGGGAGGGAGGAAGGGCGAAGGAGGAGGAGCCAGCTCTCTTCCTCCTCCCTGTATCGCCGCCTTGTCCCTCTCTCGGCGCTGCCGATGCGATGCAGTTTGCAGTGGCGCCGCCGAGAGAGGGGAGGGGTGATACAGGGAGGAGGAAGAGAGCTGGCTCGTCCTCCCTACACTGCCCCCCCTTCTCCCTCTCTCGGCACCGCCGATGCAAACTGCATAGCATCGGCGCTGCCGAGAGAGGGAGAAGGGGCGGTGCAGGGAGGAGGAGCCAGCTCTCTTCCTCCTCCTTGTTCCACCCCTTGTCCCTCTCTCACCGGCGCCCGATGCAATCCGGTTTGCATCGGGCGGCGTGGAGAGAGGGACGGAGGGGCGGTGCAGGGAGGAGGAGCTGGCTCACTTCCTCCTCCCTGCCCGCCTCCCCCCGGCCGCCATTTTTTAAAAAATTAGATTTTTTTAAAAAAATAAATAAAAAATGGCGGCCGGGGGCATAGCAGGGGCCGTGTCCAACAGGCTGGGGGGCCATGTACGGCCCCAGGGCCACCAGTTGGACAGCCCTGGACTAGAGGAACAGTGTGGAGAGGTGTTTAAATCTTTTCCCCGAGTCATATTTCTATTCCCCAAGTCTGGTGGAAGAGAATGAGATGTGTAATTCTGATGGGGGAAATGGCCCAATGATGAAGTTGTCTTTCTCTTGCTAAGGGCAGCCTCCTAACAATGTTGTCATTAATATAACTTGGAGGAAATTACAAGAACAACTGCATGTAATTATTTTTTTTATTATGAAAAATGCACTTATTTCCATTTCTAATACACTGTGACTATTGTGGAAACCTGCTGCTACCAAGAAGACATTGTTCAGCCAACAAAAGCCACAACCACTCATAAAAATTCAGAAACAATGAAATATCTCTTTTACGGCCATCCATGATTCCAAGCATATTTATTTGTAATAAACTTCCACTGAACACAATAGGACAAGATTCTGAGAAAAATGTGTTTCAGATCAGAATGAAGAAGCATACCATGAAAACAAAGGAAAGTGCTGACTTGAGTGGAATTAAGCCATGAGATAATATGCCCTGAAGCACTGAATAACTTTCTCTTAACACCCCTTGTTTCGTTTTCTTTGGCTCAGTTCTCTTACTCAGCATTTCAGCCCTCTAGCTTCACAATTATGGCCCCAATTAGCCCAACAAAAACAGAGGTTCCATGTTAAAAATTAGTATAGTGCTGATCACCAGATGCCTTAATGCAGGACTTCTTTTGAAGCCATGTTCTTATTACAAGAACACACTTGCATATTAAATAATTGCCAATGGGGCTATATGCACATAAGCATTTCTGAAGCTTTTGCTCATGTTGCTGAAGGCAGGAATAATATACAAAGGGAGGTTACAATGAACTGTGCTTTCCTTGGTTCACAAGTGAAAAGAAATGCATTGCCTGACTTACCAGGCGATGCCCATTGCGGCAGGGGGTGCTCTCCCGCTGGCCATGTTGGTCGCAGGGGGATTCTTCTTCCCAGAAGCAAAAAGGAGGCCAGACGTTTTCTGAGAGTTCAACCTGGGTAAGTGCCAATGGGCCCGATGCCACCTTGATTACATGTGTGAATACTGCGCGGGGAATCACACGAAGATGACATGCGGTAAGCAAGGTCTCCCTCAGCCCTTTCGAGCTGGCCAGGCTGGCCCCCAGCCCAGTACCAAGAAGGAAGTTGGACATACCAGCAGAGCCACTGGGGGACAGGGTAACTGAGACTCCTGTGGACCTCCTCGCCCTTGCCCCCTCCCCAGTCAGGCTCACCCCATGCTCCCGTGGCTAAAAGCATACCCTATCAGAGCAGCTGCTGCTTTCCTTGAGGAGGGTTTCTCATCCAGTTTTCGCATCCCAGCAGCGGGCCCCCACTTAGCCTACTCCTCAGGCAATTTAAAATCTTCAGCCCTGTTGCTTGAGACGTTCAGCGCAAAGATCGCCAAAGAGCTGGCAGCCAGGAGAATTGTAGGCACCTTTTGTGACCCGCCTTTGGAGAATTTCAGGGTTTTTCCACTAAGGGTGGTCCCAAAAAAAAACCCCACATGAGTACCGCCTTATCCACCACCTTTCTTATCCAAGAGGGGCATCAGTCAACGATGCCATTCCTCCGGAGCTCTGCTCTGTCAAATACGCTTCCTTTGATCAGGCGGTCAGTCTAGTTTGAACTAAGGGCCCAGGCACCCTTATAGCTAAGTGTGACATCCAGTCAGCCTTCTGGCTCCTCCCGGTTCACCCAGCAGATTTCAAATTCTGGGCTTCAAATTCTGGGCTTCAAATTCGATGGCAATTGGTACGTCGACAAGGCCATGCCCATGGGATGTGCAGCAAGCTGCGCTGCCTTCAAGGCCTTCAGCACCTTCCTCGAATGGGTGGCTAAGACAATATCCCACTCAAATTCATCACTCACTCACTACCTTGATGACTTCCTTTTCGTGGGCAGGCAGGACAGCGGGGAGTGCGCCTAGTTGCTCAGAACCTTCGTGGCCATGGTTAGAGTTTTCAGCATCCCATTAGCACAGGAAAAGACTGAGGGCCCATCTAATTCACTTGTTTTCCTGGGCATCCAGTTAGATTCAGTTCAGGGACTGTCCTGCTTACAGGGGACAAGGTCACTGCGCTCCAGGCCTGGATCGGTGAGGCCGTGGCCAAGAAGAAGGTAACCTTGAGGGAACTCCAAGTTCTCTTGGGCCACCTCACCTTTGCATGTAAGGTTGTGTCCCCAGGTAGACCCTTCTGCGCTCGGTTAACTCGGGAATGCAGGAGGACGTTAAGGTATGGCTTCAGTTTTTAGTTGGGTTCAATGGGGCTTCCTTGTGGCAGACCAGGTGGGAGCCCGGGAGCGAGCTGCAGGCAGGGGCGGTCCTACAAGATAGCCTAGCCAAGGGAAAGCGCCATCCTGCCCACAGGGTGCCATCTGGGAAGGGGGTGCCATCCTCAGACAGTGCTGCAGCTGCCTGCTTTTTGACCCCGGCCATGTGCACTCCGACGCCGCTTCTGGAGTACTGTGTACAATTCTGGTCTCCGCACCTTAAGAAGGATATAACGGAACTGGAAAAGGTACAGAAGAGGGCAACAAGAATGATCCAAGGGATGAAGTGGCTCCCTTATGAAACCAGGTTGCAACGCCTTGGTCTTTTCAGCCTTGAAAGACGGCGTTTAAGAGGTGACTTGATCGAAGTGTATAAAATCATGCATGGGATAGAAAAGGTGAATAAAGAAAAACTGTTTTCTTTGTCACAAAACACTAGGACTAGAGGCACTCCCTGAAGCTCCAAGGTAGGAAAATTAGGACTAACAAAGGAAATATTTCTTCACCCAGAGGGTCATTGGGTTATGGAACTCACTTCCAGAAGAGGTTGTGACAGCTGCCCGCCTGGACAACTTCAAGGCAGGATTAGACAGATTCATGGATACCAAGTGTATCGGTAGTTACTGAAAAGGACATTCAAGTGCCACCTCGGAGTTGGTTGAGGTAGGCAGGATTTCCCTGGGTACTGGTTGTGGGGGTCGGGAGCAGGTCAGGGTTTTGCCCTCCCTTCTGCTCGAGATCCCCGTGTACAACTGGTGGGCCACTGTGTGATACAGAATGCTGGACTAGATGGGCTGAGGTCCGATTCAGCATGGCTCTTCTTATGTTCTTATGTTCTGGGCACGCGCTGAGATTTTCACGCAGGCACAGTTGCTCTGGAGCTGAAGTTGAGCGCAGGAGCAACTGCACATGCACGAAAACCTCCGTGCATGCCCAATAGCTCCCTTGCGCAGAAGCCTGTAAGCAAAGCACTCCCTATCGGGCAGGCAGGGAGTGCTTCCCCTCTCCCTTTGTCTCCGCCACGTGCGCACGTTTGCAGGGAAGGAGAAAAGAATCAGTGAAGGAAGTGTAAGTGAAGGAATGAATGAAGGGCTTTCCTCCTCCTCCTCTGTGACCTCTTCTCTCCCTCCTTCCTTTCTTTGGCTCTATTTCTGTCTAGACCTGAGGGGCCTGAGGCTATGAGGAGTTGTGGGAGTTGGAGGCCAAAACACTTAGAAGGAGGGAGGGCGGGCCCAAGTTTGCCCAGGCCGCTGTATTCGACCTCATTTGAACATTTTGGCTGTTTTTCTATTTACATTTACATTGGGATCCTAATTTTGGACTTATGGGAGACTCCTATAAATTATGAGTCGGGTGATAGGTAATATATTCTGATTTTGATGCATTTACATTACATTTCTTGTTGATTATTATACAGTTCTGCTTAATATTGTCATACAATATAATACAAATACAATATAACAATAGAATAATGATATATTTTATATTACATGTAATATTACAAACAATATTGCAGTATAGTGGTATTGTACAAAATAGTAATATATAATATTTTATTTTACTTTATTTTGGGTTATTTGAGTTTTATAGGAGTAATGAAAATATTTAGTAGAGGATAATTTTATTTAAATATTTTATAATAATAATATAATAGAATGTTACATTATATTATAATGTCAATATATTATAATTATATTGTAATGTAGTATAATATAATTATGATATAATATAGTATGAGTATGGTATAATATATTGTATATACATTGATACAATATAATACTACTAATGGTATTGTGATATTATAATTGTATATTTGTTTTACATGGGGGGTGGCAAAATAATGTTTTTTGGGGGCACCAAAATAATGTTCGCCTACCATTTAAAATTACCTTAGACCGCCCCTGGCTGCGGGTGCACTCGGACGCAGCAGGGAGCATCGGATTTGGGGTCTTTCTTCAAGGTCAACCAATGCCATTCGGCGCCATCCTGCCAGAATTGCTTTCTTCAGCAAGGCTGCTGGATTTGGCGATCCTTGCCAGGATTACAGGGTCAGGAATATTTTGAAGGGATGGAGCAGGCAAACTCCAAGGCGGGAGAACTCCAGATGCCCGCTATCATACACAACTCTCTGCTGCTTCACCAGAAACCTCAAGAGGATCTGTGCATCATGCTACGAAGTTAAGTTATTCAGGGCGGCCTTCACTACAGCCTTTTTTGGGGGCCTCGGGCTGGTTGGGGGGGTTGTAGCTGATGTGAAAAGAGACACGTTGGGCAGGGCCCTGCAGCTCAGGGATGTGTCCCTCCAGGGCAGCTCGGTGTCCATACGAATCCGCAGGTCCAAGACAGATGGGGGGGGGGCGGTCACCCTCTCCATTAAGAGTTATCAGGCAGGGCAACTGTGTCCTGTCCGGACCTTGGACAGGTTCATTTCTTATCAGGGCTCTTCCCCTGGCCTGCTGTTTGTGCATCAAGATGGGAGCCCCCTCACCAGGTATCACTTTATGGCCATATTTCGCAGGTTGCTCAGGGACCTCGACCTTTCTCATTTGGAGTTTGGGGGTCATTCCTTTAGAATATGAGCAGCTACAACAGCAGCGGTGAGCAGTGCTCAGGTGGACACCATCAAAGCCATGGGGCGATGGAAATCATCAGCTTATTCATCATATATCAAGCCGAGCCTCCTCATATATCAGGCCCAGGACTGCTGGTTGCTCTTTTTCCCATTCCCACAGGGCTGCTGCTACAGGCAAGGAAGAAAGGGGCACCAGGAAGACGAACCAGGACACGCAGAGCAGCACCAACCGAAGGTCGGCCAGTAAAGAGAAGGCTCAGCGGAGATGCACCACGGCTTGGGCCCCAGCGATGGACCAATTCAAAGGTCAGGGATTCTGAACTGTGGGCTCCAAGTTCGTGGAAGGAACATGCATGTGGGAGCCTATCACCCTGGCCTAGTTTGAAGGTTTGTTGGTTGCAGGCAACCTGGGTTGGCAGCAAGGGAAGTGGTATCCCACCCCCCTTTTTGTGGCGTGTGGCGTGTGGCATGGGCCCTGGATCCAGTTTTCTTCCCCCAACCAGTACATGGGGGTGGGGGGGGGGGAGAGAACATCCAGTGGTTCCCAGGGGTGCCGAGTAACACAGCCCGGTATTGTGCCGGTGGCACCCTGACGTGTTTAGCGGTATCAGTCAGCAGCGGCCTGACCAATCTTGATCCAGAACCCATGCTTGGCTGCCAACCCTTCGATTTCTGTAATCAATAAACAAGTTGTGGCCATTTTCTTCCCAGCTCGGTGTTTCCGTGTCTTCTCTGGTTGTTGGTGGGAGGGGTGTCGCCCATCCACATGCAATAGACATGTGTCCCAATGAACTGAAAGTTAGTTCAGCTGTTTTGCTTGTTTAGTCAAGTGTCATGCAGATTGTCTGCTTTTAAAAAAAAATAGCCTTTTTTAAAGTGACAGTTTTGGAAACTGTAGAGAACAGTTTAGTGAAATAAGTCTCCAACCAAACAGTGCTATGCACAGCAGTACTCAGGGCAAAGGAAATTGCCTTCAACTAATTCAGAGCATAGGTAAATCTAGTTCACAACTGTCTGCTCCATAATGACAGCTACTCTCCAAAATTGATCCCCCCACCCCACTAGTATTCAAATTTGGGCTATCAGGTATTTGTGCCAGGTTTGGTCCAGAGAATGAAAATACATCCTGCATATCAGATATTTAAATTACTATTCATAACCATAGTAAAATTACCACTATGAAGTAGCAACAAAAGTAATTTTATGGTTGGGGATCACCACAACATGAAGAACTGTATTAAAGGGTTGCAACATTAGGAAGGTTGAGAACCACTGATCTAGAGCCAGAAATAAGATAATTTTGCTTCCACTTAAAACCATCATTTAAAAAAAACCCCTTTTTCCTTTCGTCTCAGTACTTCTGTTAACAGGACCGTACTAATGTATCATTCTTTTCTTCTCCATTACACTTATATCTTAATATTAAATAATTAGTAGCAAGTCAAACATTAATAACAGTTGGGTACACAACTCAGTGCTTAGCTAAACATTCCCACTGTTGATTATCTACAGTACAATAGTGAACATATAGAAGGCATTTTATTTATATTAGCCAAAGAAGCTTAAACTAACATAGAATATGGTGTATTAAACACATATAAACTCAGCAGGCAATTCATGCTTCTGCCTGTATTACAGAACAAGGGATTCTGGAATTTGGTGAAGGTTTTAAGCTCCATTCATGTGAACACTTCAAACTCTAATTGGAATATCTAATTTCTTCAAGACTTTTCTCAAGCCAAGGTTTTTCCCTTCCCTGGAAGTTTTAGTCCAATCACATTTAGGGACCTCAGTCTGGGAACCTCAAATGAAGAAAAGCAATGCAAAAGAGTGGAACAGCCATGCTAGTAAAAAAGTGTCCAAATATTTAAAGTATGTATTATGTAGTTTATTTTGTATAGGCAATCACACTTTATATATTCCAAACAATCTACGCTCAGTCTACACTAATTCAACCCAAGAAGTCAGCCATAACATAGCACCTGATGAACCAACCTGGACACCTCATATTATTTGAGAACACAGAAATGTTGGACCACTCCACCAACTACCATGTCAGACTACACAGAGAAGCCATTGAAATCCACAAGCATGTGGATAATTTCAACAGAAAGGAAGAAACCATGAAAATGAACAAAATCTGGCTACCAGTCTTTTAAAAAACTCTAAAATCAAAACAGTAAATAAAGAACAACATTCAAAACACAGAGGAATTCCAGACAAGAATAA
Organism: Anolis apletophallus; assembly: GCA_030556195.1. Classification (NCBI taxonomy): domain Eukaryota; kingdom Metazoa; phylum Chordata; class Lepidosauria; order Squamata; family Anolidae; genus Anolis; species Anolis apletophallus. Next base: position 112,750,213 of record JARBWK010000005.1, read on the forward strand.
ATCACCGCACTCCAAAACTCCGGATGATCTTACCCAGCGGTTTCATGTAGATGGGGGACAAAATAGATCCTTGTGGGATCCCACAGGTCAATGGCCAGGGGTCCGAGCAGGAGTCCCCCAGCTTCACCAACTGGAAACGACCCTCCAGGAAGGACCAGCGCCACAGTAAAACTGTGCCCCCGAGTCCCATCCCAGCGAGTCTCCCCAGAAGGATATCATGATTGACGGTATCAAAAGCCGCTGAGATGTCCAAGAGAACGAGCAGGGTCACACTCCCCCGTCCATTTCCCTGCAGAGGTCATCCACCAAGGATCCACCATGAATTGCAGTGGTTGGACAATTTGCCTGGATTGTTTTTATGATTACACTTAAAACTAAAGACAGGGGTTTAAAGAGAAAAGGAACAGTATATGAGAGATATGTTACAATGGTGCACAATTATTATTAGTTCTTTGGACAGTTAAGGTACATGTTTATGTTCTCCATCAGTGTGACATGTCCACAAAAGAGTATACAGTGTTCCCTTGCTACTTCGCGGTTCACTTATTGTGGACTTGCTGTTTCGTAGATTTAAAAAAATATTAATTTAAAATATTTATCATGGCATTTTTGCTGTTTTGTGGGGGTTTTGCCGCCATCGCTCTCCAAGGCACTTTCCCTCCTCAGTCCTCTCTCCCTCTAGCCTTGAAGGGCCTTTCCTTCCTTTCCTTCACTTTATTTTAAGTTTATAAAGACTTAAAATATTGTAAAACTACTAAAATAATGAATAAATATTAAAATGAATAGAGCTTCCCAATATCGCGGTTTTTTACTTATTGCGGGAACCTTATTGCGGGAAGTCCTGGAACCTAACCCCAGCAATAAGTGAGGGAACACTGTACAGGAGTTTTCTTAGTGGACAAAAACATGAAATGTTCTTTGAGATTTAGGACAGGATTCAATCAATGGACATATGCTATGGAAAAGGTATGGTCAATTGCCAGTATGAGTAGCTAAGGAGATTATACTGGGAACACAGATTTTCCCAGTATGCTCAGATTTTCATATAATATATTCTTAGTCTTTGTAGAAAATAAGCACAAGCAGGCAATGTGTCTGAATATAAACTCTATTTACTTAGTTGTACATTCCAGTAGCTTTTAAACTGCATTAAGCAAAGAAAAAGCAGAAGAAAGGCATTACTTGCCATTTTCAACCTGATATTCTGAAGAGCATTCATTATCAGCGCCATGTTATAATAGAGGCAACATTCTTCATGCAACTAGAGTGAAATGTTTTATAAATCTAAATAGTAATTGCTAAGTGATTCTGAATCACATTATGTGGATTAAAACACCAACCTCCCTATTCCGTAGTTTTATCTGGACCAGACCGCTCAGGGCTACAAAAAAGTGGATTCTGGAATTTGCTAATAGTTCCTGTGCCTAACATTTCCATGCCTGACACTCAATCACAGTGGATGAATTTATTTCTATCAGCTCTGTCTCAACAGTTTTACAATATGAATTTTCCACACTTACCCTTGGTCCACTTCCTCCAATAGGTCCAACAGGTCCTTCTTCTCCCTAAAATAAAATCAGGTTCATAATCATTCTTTCTACGATAAAGCGTCAATAACGACTCGGAAAAATATTTTTCGGCCATCTTGAAAGGATACCTGGATGTTGGTAAACTTCAGAGAACTGAAAAATGCACTTAGTGGATAGTTACAGAACTAAATAGAGGTGTTTTAATATCAAGAATTAATTAATTACTGTACATTCATGGACTGCATCGAGACTGCAGAATGAATGCAGTTTGATACCACTTCAACTGCCATGGTTTAATGCTATGGAATCTGGGATTTATAGTTTAGTGAGGCACCAGCAGTCTTTGGTCGAGAAGGCTAAAGACTTTGTAAAACTACAAGTACCATGAACCCATAGCATTGAGCCATGGCAGTTAAATTGCGTCTGACTGCATTAATTCTACAGTGTAGATGCACCCTTAGTGAATATATATTGTCTCAGTCCTGTGTAGATAACATTTCACGTTCCGTCTGCTTCTTTATCTCATTAGATAACTATTTACTTTGAAAATAGGAGTCATTGAATAATTTATATGCTTCCATTCCGTATATGTAATCATATAAAAAAAACATAAAACTTAATTCTTCTGTGATGTGCAAGTTGCCAGATTCAGTTCATCTAAACATTGTGTGGCCGCCACTGAAATAAATTAACACCGTGCTGTGAGACAATTTGTACTCAGCACCTGCCAGAACAGACAGTTGAAATATTTGCAAACCAAACAAAAATAAGCAAGCAGTAGCAGAAGAAAAAAACACATGTGCTCTTGGGAGAACAATGTTCATGTCTTACCTCAACTCCTTTGGGCCCTGGTGGTCCTGGGGGCCCTCTCTCACCTAGAAGTCCCTAAGTAGAACACAACCAAAAATATTTAGATTAAAAGACAAGAACATTAGTATGGAAGAAAGTCACTTCTTTTTATTCTCCTAAAGTTCCCTCTGATTTCCCTCGGGACACTTGAACTAGAAGAGTGTGGACATTTGGATCTCTCTGTAGAGGCAGAACATGTATACAAATATCTGCACATGCACCATATTTATGCCATACTATCATAGAATAAAAAGCCACTTGTTAGCTGATGCTGGAGGAATGGGCATGCCAACTATTTCCTGATGATGACACTGAATTGAATGGCTTGTTTGAACTAATCCATGTGTTCCCTTTTCAGGTGGAAAAGCAACAGGTGTGTGAGAGAGGGTTTGAACACAAAAGCAGCCACAGGAGAAAAGTAAGCATGTTCACTATCAGCACACTGCTGCAAACCAAATCTTTAACTTTTTCAGGATGCATCTGAAATTTTGGAAGTTAGCCATAACAATACAGATTATTCAAATTTATATAAAAATAATTATGAAGGTGCATGGACAGCTATTAAAAAAGATCTAACTAAATGGTCAAAAATGAACTTATCATTTATGGGCAAAATTGCGTCAATCAAAATGATGGTATTACCCCGGATGAACTTCTTGTTCTCGACACTGCCTATTATTAAGAAAGACTCGATCTTTAATCAATGGTCCAGGGATATCTCCCGGTTCATATGGGGGGGGGGGCAAAAAACCCAGGGTCAAAATGAAGACCCTGCAGGAAAATAAAGAAAATGGCAGGCTAGGTGTACCAAATTTAAAAGCTTACTTCGAAGCCAATTGTCTGGCTTGGCTGGGCACCTGGTGCAAGCTAGACGATAACAGATTGTTAAATCTAGAAGGGTACAACCTGAAATTCGGTATTCATGCATACCTGAGTTATGATAAGACAAGAGTCGATGCCCAGTTCAAGAACCATTATATTAGAGATGTCCTGATAAAGATCTGGTCGAAATACTTTAAGAAGTCCAATATAAAAACTCCTATGTGGCTCTCCCCTTTGGAGGCCTGTAGGATAAGGCAACTAGACGATTCCAAGTGGCTGACGTACAAAGACCTCATATACTGGAATGGCAATAAGTTTGCCTTGAAGTCGAGAGAACAACTAATCCAAGAAAATAAGAGTATTAAATTGGTTCCCCTATTATCAGTTAAGTGAAAGATTTAAATTAGATGAAAAAAGAGGTTTCAACGATAACCAAAATGAGCTGGAAAACGTGCTATTAGGCCCAGATAAGAAATCGGTCGGGAAGATATATAAAATCATATTACCCAAAAATCAAAAACAAAAAAACTTCATTAAAAAATGGTCGAGAAATATAGGATGTAACATTAATCATGCAACTTGGAAATATATCTGGAAGAAAAACGTAAATGTATCCTATAGCTATAAATTTAGGGAAAGCTGGGTAAAACTGCTCTATAGGTGGCATCTTTCCCCTATGAAGCTTGCAAAGATATATAAAAACACAAGAGCCGACTGCTGGAACGGTGGGGCAACAAATGGCACGTTCTTCCACCTATGGTGGCTCTGTAGCAAAGCTAGGAAATTCTGGGGGATGGTAAACAGAGAATTGGGAAAAAAATTTAACAAACAGCTTGAAGAGAAACCAGAAACACTACTCCTGGGAATTCTGGGGCAAGATTTCAATAACAACGAAAAAAATATATACTTAATGTTAATAACTGCTGCAAGGCTAGTATATGCCAGCTACTGGAAATCGCTTAAGGTCCCGAAGAAAGAAGAATGGCTCCAAAAAATTCTAGAAGTCATTAAAATGGAGTGGCTGACCGAGGCCCTTAAGACTACAGAGCAATCAAAGTCAAAAATAGAGGGAGAAAGACATAGAGCTTAAAGTGAAAAGCCTATAAAGGGGAAGAGGGGAAGGAGGGGAGGAGAGAGAGGAGTCAACGGGTCAATAGGGGGGATAGGTCGGGGGGGAGGGGGGAAAGGAAAGGGGGATATGTTTGTAATTTTTGGATCTTTGTGTACAGAGAACAGCACCCAAACACCCCGGCTGAGCCAACGAACAGAAGAAGAGATACCAACTAGCCACAGAGGTCGAAAGAAAGAGAAATTCCGTCATGCCTTCAAACCATTAACACTCCGTAAAAGCAAGGGGGTTACCAACTCCTAGCTTCTTTATACACCCTAAGGCACATACTTTACTTTGTACTTTGAACTTTTTATGGATTTTCTGTTTCTATTCTCGACACCCAGAGCAAGCAACTCGGGTGATACACTTCTTTACTGTCTTATGTTTTTAAAATTTCTTTCTGTCATATATTTGAAACCCAATAAAGATTTTATACACACAAAAATAGATTGGTCCCTGATCCAAAATTATTGCATCAGGGAGCATAACATCAACTTAAAACTCAACTGGGACTAAGTGTAATTCAAGAGGGTAAGGTTTGGTGTGTTCAAATGATCATAGAAAAAGAATAAGATAGATAGATGCACTCAAGCTAATTGTTACTTTACACTTTATATTTATAGGAGATCGTAACTTCCAAGTAAAGAAGTAGACGAAGATGTGGACTTAAAAACAAGTTGTATTTCTGTTTTGTTTCTCTTTTTCTGTAAACACCAACAAAAATGATTGTACCTCCTCTTCCCCTTGAAGCCCCTGTCCCCCCTCCCCCTATCCCCCCTTGCATCCCCACCCCCTCTACCGCTTCCCCGTTCCCCTGACCCCTTATTCCCTACATTTTACCCTACCCCTCTGTGTGTATGTCTATATCGTTTTAAAAAATCTTTAATAAACATCTATATTTTTTTAAAAAAACAATACAGATTAGCCCTGGTAATATATAACTTAGCTCTATGTATGTCTATTCTTTTATATGGATCTGAAACATGGGTCATCTTTCGCCAACACCTACGACTCCTCGAACGCTTTCATCAGCGCTGTCTTCACACAATCCTAAATATACACTGGACTGACTATGTGACGAATGTTGCCACGGGTCAGCCCAAGAGAGGCTCCCCAAAAAAGAGATATAAGGACTCCCTGAAACAACACCTCAGGCTCGGCCAGATTGATCACCAACAATGGTCCACCCTGGCCTCTCATCAGGAGGCATGGAAACACACTATCCACAATGCTGCGGCCTCTTTCGAGAAGTCACGCTGAACGAGTCTCGAAGAGAAACGACAACGCAGAAAGAACCGCAACCTGGAAACAACATCACCCAAAGAGACTTTCTGCTGTGCTTTCTGCAACCGGACTTGCCTATCTCGGATTGGCCTTTTTAGTCATCAACGCGCTTGTAGAAAGCGTGGGATGAGTCCTTCCTGAATCTTCGTTCGTGAAGAAAAGCCAAGAAGATGTATGTGTTCACACTATCCAAATTGGATTGAAATTAGTGCACCAAACAGATTGTTTAAAGTTTTAACCTGTTACTCCTACACATGTAGTACTATAACTATGAAGCAGTCACTAGAGATTTTTTCTATGTTTTCTATGTATACAGATGCTTTTGGGTTGTAACTGTCAATATATTACATCATTGGCTGTATCAGCTAGAGCTACTAGGAGTTGCAGTCCATCAATAGATGGAAGGTAACAGCTAGCCACCCCTAAAACTGTCCAATGGCTACACAACATCAGTGTTTTTGAAAAACATACTTTACATTATAATTAATAATAATATTATTTATGTATATTCCGCTCTATCTCCCCGAGGGGACCCAGATAGATATACAGAATACATATATGGCAAACATTCAATGCTGTTATAGAATTAGCAAAGATAGACAGTACATAGACAGAGGCAAGGCTTCTCTCTTTTTCATCTCTGGCACCTGGAGGCTGTGCTTAGCCATGGTAGGTGCTGTTGTTCCACCTTTCCATGCCGAGGAACCTGCTGTCCATGGATGCCTTCCTGATCGAATTGCTGAAGTATTTTTAGGAGCGCCTTTTACCTCCCCGCCAAAGCGGTACCTAGTGATCTACTCACAATGCTGTTTTCAAACTGCTAGGTAAGCAGAAGCTAGGGCTGGCAGCGAGAGCTCACCCTGACCTACAGCTTGAACTGCCAACATTCCAGTCGGCAAGATTTTCTGCAGCTGGTGGTTTACCCCACTGTGCTAACCGCGACCCCTATTACAGCTATATCTCTTTCTCATATCTCAAAGCTTTACAGCTAAGCATGAAATATTTAGAGTAGCCCATGACATTGCTCTGAAAGTTATCTTTCTGGACGTAACCATGAATCAGAAGGGGCAAAACCAAAATAAAGATTCAATGCAGGGTTCTAACAAGTTTCTGAGGATATGTAATTTTTTGCATTTGTACATTGTTATCTCTAGGGGTGAAATATTACAGAAATAAAATAGCTATCCCAGCACAAGCTACAGTAAATAGTAGGCACAAGGCTAGTGCACATAAACATGCATAGAAAGAACAAGCCATCAGATGCCAGATTGTGGATAGTTTCCAAGAAATTATACAAATTATATGAAATCAATCCATTGAACTTTTGGGGGAAATTGTTGTTCCACCGCATCAAATACCTCAAGAAGCACCGAACTAGCACACAATATAACATGCCATTTGAAAATCACGTGTCTTTAATGGAAAAGTTACTAAATTATTCTCAGATAGATCAGTTCTAGTTTTTCTGGTGTCTAGAAAATGAGTACTCAATAGTATCTTCAATTTTGTGATAAGCAGAGCTGGACTATGTTAGGAATCACATGCCTGAAAGACCACATGCATTCCTGCAAGCTTTTTACACTCCTTGTTTTCCCCATACCTCCCAATAAAAATGGGATACTTTTGGCCCTCCAATAGCCACAGTGCACTCCTAAAGTTTTGCAAGTGATATGGTTTACTCTAAATACCCCAAACCTACTTCCTCAAATAACCTGTCAACCTGTGGTGGGAAGTGTAAACGTTCTGTGTGTGTTTGGTATGTATTTTTGTGTGTTACATTTTTTTTAAGGTTCAAACTCTGATCTCCAGAGTCATAGTCCAAGATAAAACATGGCCATACAGCCCGGAAAACTCACAGCAACCCAGTGATTCTGGCCATGAAAGCCTTCGACAACACAAGATAAAACTATTTGCAACTTATATTTCCAGCTCCTATGTCTTTAAAGATTATTTCTGAACTGAGACAGAAAAAGATCAGAAATGGTATATACTGGATGTGAAATTGTTGGAATGAGCCAAAAATCACATTTATGAGCCTAGGTCTTAAGCCTGGATATTATAAATGGCTGTTCATGTCTTTTCCAGAATACATGTCAATGAACTTCACTATTAATTAATATAATGCAGACTGTCAGAAGATTTCTTTTCTACAACAGTCTTTCAGACATCGTTTCATTTTTTAAAAAATCCAGACGCTATTTATATAATTAACTGAAGTTTCCATGTTCACCCTAAGATTTTACCTAAAAAAGAAAAAGAAAGCAAAGGTCTTTGAAAAATTATCAAACATGCCAAGAGAGAATCCAGAACCTTTACATCCAGGCATCTGCCCTTCACATAGCTATGCAACTTTCTGACTTACTTTTTCTTACAAGATTAGTAAGCTTCTGATTTATTTCATTCAAGTAGTAAAAATAAATCAAAGCAAAATACTCCAAAACATAAATCAGAAAAACTAAGCTACTTCCACTGCTAATCCCTAAACAGTGAGTACATTTAAAGTCCTGGAGCCTGTGGTATAAATAAATTCAAAGGTGCCTTGTGCCAAAAGATCCATCCAGATGAGGAGGGCTGCTGTTTTATCTTCATACAACACTTTTATGTGAGTTTGCCTACTTTTATTCCACCTCGACTTGGGGTGGGGAGGAGTGAATGACGGCAGGTGGCTGGATCATTCAGTCATACATACATCAATGAAAATTTGCAGGATTGCCTACACTAAGAGGTGATTGCACATTCTGACTCTGCAGATACAACATGCACACACTTGTCTGGGAGCAAGCCTCAATGGGTTGTTTTTTGGATCAGAAATTACAGAACAGTTATGTATGAGTCACTGCTATTGGCTTGCCTTCTTTTCATCAGCAGCAGAGCTTAGAATAATCACTTTTTTGGATGAAAACTCACAGAATATATGATGCCTGGGTGATTCTGAGTGCTATAGCCTAAGTAATGCAATGAAAGTTCAAGTAGTTTGTATATAGTTCATTCATTCCATCATTTAAAAAATTTCAAGGCTGTCCTTTATCCTGATGAATTGTAGGACAACATACAGAAACCAAAGGGTACGCTATAATAGAAACAAAGCCGTTTATCATACCAACATTTACATTTAAAAAACGGAGAGGCAATGAAACCATAATAATGTAACATGGATAGAAACAACATATAAAGTACTTTGTAGGTGGGGTACTTTTCTGAATGCAAATGCTATCTTACTTTTGCAAACACTAAAATCTTTCTAGGCAGAAATGTGGTTTACTGAAGATGGTTAACAATGGTTTAAAATTTAAAATATAAAAGTAAGGTAATGCATAAAAAAATTAAAATAACCCAAAACACCAGAATGAGCATAGCAGGAAAATCAACTATAAAATATCTAGTGAAACTATGAGGGTTTTTTCCCCCAAAGTGGAAACAGTGAAGTCAACCAAACTTCCACAATCTGAGAGGTTTGATGGAAACACTATTTCCTTTTTCTACATGAAGGAAACTTCTCATAGCCAACAGAGAAGGCTTTCAATATTACCCAAGGTCTTCAACATATGGAAGCAATTCTTAGTTTGACATAACAGTTCATCTTATATCAACATAACAGTTTGGGTTGATTTATCCATTAATGAGACAATCCCATGCATCAGAAATGTCTACTGAGAGACAATGTGAGATGGCAGAAGAGGGTCTCAGCAGTTTTACAACAATCGCAGCACTTGTAAGCTTCCACTTGAACCCTCAAAATGTCTTTGTTAACAGACATGTTATGAATGTGGCTGGATATAAATAGAAATATGGCAACTAGAAGGATTTGCACCCCACTCAAAGTATCCAAAGTACCTTTGACTCGAGCCATGGTCTCTCCCACTGCATGTTTGGTCATGCTTTATAGCAGTTAGGCTTTCAGGATACTCCCTAGATTTGATCACATGGGACAGGGATCATTATGGGATTTATATGCTCAGACAGGGAATGGTTCAGGAATAATGTAATTGGTTCCTGGCTCCCTGAGGGGATGAATAGTGGGGTGGCGATATGTGGAAATGGCTAATGCTCGTTGGGGATCCTGTCATTTCTATTTGACCATGGGCGTCTCTGTGTCTATCCTGGAAAATGATTGTGGCAGAAGTCTGTTTGAGAAGTCGTATCCTCTTTCCTTCTGATGAGAAACAAAATGGTTCAGATCCCAGTTGGTTGTCTGGAGCTGCTGGTGTGCAACAGATGATGGATGGATTTGGTGTTGTAATTGTCCAATGGATATGAGAGTTCCATGACCACTTAAAATATTTCATTTTCTTATTGTCATGTTGAAGTTAGTTTCTGGCCATGATATCTTTCATAATATCTAGAGCTCCTTTGGTCTACAAGGCCATAGATCGATCAGATCCTTTCTCCAGCTATATTTTGAGGTCATGGCTCAATGGTAATTATATGTAACTCTAAAATGGGTAAGAATGCTTTCTGCGGTTTTACATCACGGATACAAGGACTACAGTCATTCTAATCCAAGGCAATGACACTGTGGCTCTAGAGCAGGGGTGGGCAATTACCGGCCCTCCAGGTGTTTTGGACTTCAACCCCCAGAAATCCTAACAGCTGGTAAACTGGCTGGGATTTCTGGGAGTTGAAGTCCAAAACACCTGGAGGGCCGGTAATTGCCCACCCCTGCTCTAGATGCTAGTATCCATCAGTCTGAATGATTGATACTTAAGAATTGTCAGTGATTATTTCCTGCATGGCAGGAGGCTAGACTGGATGGTCCGTGTGGCCTTTTCCAATGCTATGGTTCTATAATGAGAATCACTTGTCTCCAACACCAATCTAAGACCAAATTAAATGACTGGAATGCAATTAATGTTACATTTAGTTTGGCACACATAAAAATGAATGCTTTTTCTAACATGGTATTTCCAAAAACCTTTAATAGAAACTCACATATTTTTAAAATAATCAAAATATGTTTTATCATCCATTAAAATGTTTTAAATCAATTAATCTACTGGTTAATCAACTAAGAACACAACTCTAAAGAAGATTAAAACAGTTTGTGTAGCACAGCCTGCTTCACATCTTTGGTTGCTCTTGTGACAGAGCCATCAGAGATACTACTCACAAGTACACCTCAAAGAAAAACATAGAAGCAAGTACAGATTTGATTCCCAAATAAATTCTTATAAAATACATGAAATATAAATACACTTAATTATATGAGAGTGCTGATCATAAACAGCTCAATGTTAGCACTTTATAAAAAAAATGTTCAAGCCAAACTCTTTGTTTTAAGTCAAGGCCCAGAATGATACAATTAAGATTGGCTGGAGAATTGCATCTGTTGATTATTATGAGGATTCAGGGGTGGGGAAGGAGAAAATCTAGCTAATTGACAATTTGCAGCCAGTATGAAAATAGATGTTTCATTTACGAGGGTCAACATCTTAAATAAGTATTTACATAAATGGTCTGTCCAGCTTTCTTGGCAGCTAGTATACCTTTAACTTCTGTAGAAGCTTAAAACAGAAGAATGAGGAAAAGAAGAACTTAGTGAAGCTGTCTTCCAAAAATAAAATAGAGGAAACTCCTCAAAACCGCAGTCAACACAAGACATCTGGGAACGCAAAAGCTGAACATTTCCAGTTTCATGTAGGCCTGTGCTCTCTGTATTATGGACTGTGTAAAAGCTTTTCCATTTGGGTAACACTCATCTCAAAAGTAAGCCACCAATTTTCTTTGATTAGAGACGGCTGTCTAAGCTCTCCATCTATGAGAGCCAAAAAAGCTATAGAGACCATAAAGTCTCTTTATACAAGTTATTCTTGTATCAAATGAATCTGAAGTTTCCAGCTAACTAATCAGCATTTTGGCAAAGGGATGGGGGTGAATAACAACCAACTAGCTCAGTGTGGTTTGGGGTACTATACTGAATATTAAGGAAGGAAAATGTGAACATACTCCTGATCAGAAATATTTTCACCCACTTAAAGCCTGAAACACTGGCATAATATTCAACATGTGTGTCTCATGAAACAGTTGATATTAGAAAGATTGCTTTTCTTTAGGTGTTATGTTTGGGAGAATGTCACAAAGAAGCACTACAAACAGTGGAATGTTAAACTCCTAAAATGTGATGGCAAAGCATAAGCCAATTGCCCCCGATTTGTTTCGAGATATCATTTGTGATCCACACATAGCTCAGAGCAGAGGCCACCAATATCATCCTCCCTTTTTTGCCTGAGCATTTTGCACCACTCCAAAAAATATGACAGAGTGGAAACTGGAGCCAATCTGAGAATAACCAGCTTCACGCAATTTCGGCAGGTGGTGGTTGATGTCATATATTGAGATGTCTGGCTACTCCTCTAGCATTCCGGTTTTCACTGTCTTTTACCCTCCCTCCTTTACACCCTTGTAGGATGCATTTACATTGATCACTTAGGTCAGTGTGGGGCTGGATCAGCTCTGTGGCGGCCAAACGCTGCACAGAGCTGATCTGGAGGAATAGGAGGCAAGCCCCACATTAACCAGTCAGGGAAGTGGTTCTCAACCTGTGGGTCCCCAGATGTTTTGGCCTTCAACTTCCAGAAATCCTAACAGCTGGTAAACTGGATGGGATTTCTGGCAGTTGTAGGCCAAAACAACTGGAGACCTACAGGTTGGGAATCACTGAGTCAGGGGATAGTTTGAATTCTGGCTCAGAAGTTGGACTATCCCAATTTTGGGGATGTCTGAACAGTTGGGTCAGTTCTGGAATGAAACTAGCTACAATTGTTCCCATCCCATCCAATGTTTTCTAGGCTCATGTAGTCGAGGGACAGGGGATGGCAGTCTGTCCCCTTCTGCCCTCCATTTCGTAATGGTCTCTAGTTTTGCTACAGAACCTACCTATTGGCCATTGCCTGAAAGAGGGGATGATTAGGGTGGACACCTTTCCAACTTTGCATTGACTGGGGGACTCCCTGGGAGACCAATTCAGCACATGCCATGGCAGATTAGTCAGTGTAGGTCCATTATTGCTATTACAGCATCACCCCCTTATTTACAGATCCAAGGTTTAACTTACTCATGTTCCAAATAAATCTCCCCCAGAAGAGTTTATGGGCCTCTCTAGATCCTCCAGTGTGAATCTATGATATTCATGCTGCCAAATATAGTCAAAATAAGGTCATTATTATGAACAGCATGAGGAATCCACAGGGGGTCTTGAAACCTGTTGCCTTCGGATATGGAGGTCATAATGTTGTCTCAATTTTGACAATGTGAATCCAGCTGTATTTGATTTTAATGGAATGAAGGGTCTGTGTGTCCATCATCAACCTCATTGGACACCCTTTAAGGAATGTTGGGGATGTGGGTGAGCAAGGCCCAGGAATTGTTGACCTGCCTCACACTCAGGTAGCAAGGATGATGCATAGCATCCTTGTGACCATGTAGATTTAAGAACATAAGAACATATAAAGAGCCATGCTGAATCGGGCCTCAGCCCATCTAGTCCAGCATTCTGTGTCACACAGTGGCCCACTAGTTGTACACAGGGATCTCTAGCAGAAAGAAGGGCAAAACCCTCACTTGCTCCCGACCCCCCACAACCAGTACCCGGGGAAAATCCTGCCTGCCTCCATCAACACAGAGGTGGCACTTGGATGTCCATTTCAGTAACTACTGATTCCCTTGGTATCCATGAATCTGTCTAATCCTGCCTTGAAGCTGTCCAGGCTGACAGCTGTCACAACCTCCTCTGGAAGTGAGTTCCATAACCCAATGACCCTCTGGGTGAAGAAATATTTCCCTTTATTAGTCCTAACTTTCCTACCTTGGAGCTTTAGGGAGTGCCCCCTAGTCCTAGTGTTGTGTGACAGAGAAAATATTTTTTCTTTATTCACCTTTTCTATCCCATGCATGATTTTATACACTTCGATCAAGTCACCTCTTAAACGCTGTCTTTCAAGGCTGAAAAGACCAAGGCATTGCAACCTGATTTCATAAGGGAGCTGCTCCATCCCTTGGATCATTTTTGTTGCCCTTCTTTGTACCTTTTCCAGTTCCGTTATATCCTTCTTGAGGTGTGGTGACCAGAATTGTACACAGTACTCCAGATGTGGCCTCACCATAGATTTGTAGAGAGGCAATACAACATTTGCCGACCTATTTTCGATTCCCTTCCTGATCATACCAAGCATAGAATTTGCTTTTTTCACTGCTGCTGCGCACTGGGTTGACATCTTCATTGAGCTGTCTACCAAAACCCCAAGATCCCTTTCCTGGTTTGTCTCAGAAAGCTTTGATCCCCCCTAGACTTCTGGTACGCTCCAATGGCGAACTGACACGGCTCTTGGAAGCTCCAAGAGAAGCAGGGCCTAAACCGGTCAAAACACCTGGAAAAAAAGACCACCTTGGGACCAGGACTAGGTCCGAAGGGAAGAGGATCCCGGGGATACCCAGTCTTTCACGTTAGCGGGTCAAAGGACCCCCTGTCAGATGAAAAGACTGGAGCCTGCATGGATCGGAGGCAAGGACTCTGCCAAGCAAGCCGAGGCTTGAGAGGGTTCGCCGGAGCGAAATTTTAACTTGGTGTGAATAGGTCTTACCAACGCAAGGTGAGCCAACCCTGAAGTGGGTGAGGGAGAGGAGGAGAAGAAGGATTAAACTTGGAAAAGTAAATTCAATCTTAAAAAAGAAAGAAAAGGATTCTATGCTTTACTCTCGAGAAGAGCCTTCAATGCTGTGAATAGCAATTAAGGAGAGGAGGGCTGCAGCTGCCGAGAAGTAATGAACAGCTGAGTAGATGAACTACAAAGCCCGGCGCTGATGGTACCTGCTTGAGCGTGCTGATCTTGCTGCAGAGAGGGGCCGGAGGGAGCCAGAGCCGAGCTGCACAGGTGCGGCCCATATTGCTGGCGGTAAGCAGAAGGGAGAAGGGAGAGGAGAGGAGAGACGCTGCCTGACGCTGCCGTGATGAGACGACGCCGTGACGCCACGACGGGACGACACCACGACGTCAGGATGTGACGACGCACACGCCGCGTCAGAAGCCGGAAGAGGAGCGGAGGACATCAGCTGAGACAGGGAGGTGACGGAGACAGCAAGCAAGACCGGTGGAGTGGTGGAGTGGGGAGAACAAGCGGCAGGAGCGAAAGGAACGAAAGGAACGAAAGGAGAAGAGGAGAAGAGGAGAAGTGGAACAGCGGAATTAAGAGAAGCCACGAGGAGAAGACTGGCTGGGGACGAAAGGGAGAAGGCAAAGGATTGAAGGAAGAAAAGGAGACTGGATAAGTAGAGTCCTGGGAGAGGCTGGACAGGATATCCAAAGTAGGGCCATATATAGAGCTCCCAAAAGGGCTCGTAAGGGCTTGTAAAAAAGATAATTTACAACCCATAGGAGACAAAATAAGAGAACTAGAAATTTACTGATAATTAATAGGCCCATATTGGTGTATTCTGAGCAGAAAGCCCCCCCTGGGACCCTTCTTGTAACCCCAAACAAGGTGACCGAGGTGCTTAAAGATTTAGACGGACAACTCCTAACAACACCCATCTCCTGTATAAAGATGGCAATGATGAAGAATAAGTTAGAGCTCAGCAAAGACCCAGGCAGGGAAAAGGAAAAGAAAACACCAGCAAGAAAGAACTCATCTCAGAGTGAATTAACAATGGATGATTTATTTGCCGAAATAATTAAAATCTCTAAAAAACAAGACGACTTAGCAAGTAAACAAGAGGACCAAGAGAAACTATTAATAAATCAAGAGAAGATAATAAGAGAAGAATTGTCAAACTTAAAGAAGGGACTTAGAAAAGACATGACAGCTTTCCAGGAACGAATGATGGGAATGCAAGAGGAAATAAACGAAGTCAAAAAAAAAAAAGGGAGAAAAAACAGAATTAAGACAAACCCGCCTAGAGGAGTTATGCAAAGAAAAAATGGCAAACCTGGCCTCAATGAATAAAAAACTAGCAGAACAGCAGGAACTACTCGAGCTGAAAGAGAAGGAATTTCAGCTAAGATTTAAAAACGTGGAAGAAACGGATGAGGAGGATATTCGAGCAACGATGAATAAGATACTCGCCAAAACCCTACAACTTTCCGAAGCAGAAATGGATAGAGAGCTGGATAGAGTATTCCGTTTGAATCCAAGATTCCCAAAGAAAGGAGAGGCAATTAGAGATGTCTTGATTTATTTTAATAGAAGAAAGATTAGAGACGATACCCTAAGAGAGGGCATAAGAAATCCAATAATGTATCAAAAAAGAAGGATAGTGGTGATGAAAGAAATCCCATTGTCGATTCTGGAAAAAAGAAAGAAATACTACTTCCTCACGGACGAGTTGAAACAAAGAAACATCAAATTTAGATGGGAAAGAAGAGAGGGGCTTATGCTGACATACCAAGGAAACAGGCACTGGGTCACTACGGAGGAAAAAGCGAATAAGATCTACAATATAATCAGGAAAGAAAAGAAAAAGCCGAATGGTGATGAGAGGCCCGGTACACCAGAGGAGGAATTGGAGGAAGGGGAAGAACCGGATCAAGATTCCGAAGAAGGTACGCGACAAACTAAGAAAAGGTGCATAGAGAAAAACCCGGGACCAACAGAAGCATCTACATGGATTATTCAGACGAGGGCTCAAAAAGAAAAGCAGTTAAGAGAAGACGAGTATGGAAATTAAGCTATACTTTAATAATATAAATGGTTTAAATAACCCCATTAAGAGGCAGAGAACTTTTAACCAGTTATATACAAAAAAATTGGATGTGATAGCTCTTCAGGAAGTTCATATAAAGGAACAGGATGTAGAGTTGATATCGCAGAGGAGGTTGGGAAAAATCTTCACTTCATTGGCAAAGGGAAAAAAGGGGGGGTCG
Organism: Anolis apletophallus; assembly: GCA_030556195.1. Taxonomy (NCBI): domain Eukaryota; kingdom Metazoa; phylum Chordata; class Lepidosauria; order Squamata; family Anolidae; genus Anolis; species Anolis apletophallus. Next base: position 112,766,660 of record JARBWK010000005.1, read on the forward strand.
CAACATTTGTTAAGGAATCTCTTGAACCAAGTTTGGCCTTTAAAGACACAGACGGGAGAATCTTGGGGGTAAAGTTTAGGTGGGACAACAAAACAATTCTTTTTTGTAATATCTACGCCCCTAATGGGCCTAAGATAAAATGTCTAAGGGAAGTCAGTAAGCTGGTGGCAAAAGAAGAGTTTGAGGACTTAATTATAGTCGGGGACTATAATGGAGTGGTGGATAAAAGTTTAGACAGAACAAGAGAGAATAAAAATAAAGATAACAAATCAGGACAAATACCGAAAGAAGGAATCAAGATATTAAAGGAGTTAAATGTAATTGATGCCTGGAGAGAACATAACCAAGGCAGCAGAGACTATACTTTTTCTCAAATAGGTTCTTGACATGGTCAAGAATAGATATGGTGTGGGTGACGAAAAGTTTATGTCCTAGACTTATGACGCATTCTGACCACTGCCCTCTGACATTCCATCTAGGTCTGAGAAAGACCCAAAGGAAGTGGAGGCTGAATGAAGCCCTACTTAGAAGAGAAGATCAGGTCCTAAGGTACAAAAAACTATTGAATGAATATTTCCAAATTAATTTGGGTAAGGAAACAACAGAAAAGGTACTGTGGGACGCCAGTAAGGCAGTAATAAGAGGATATTTCATTCAGCAGAACAGTATTCTAAATAGACAAAAAAGACAACTGGAAGATGACCTAAACAGAAAGATAGAGGAAAAAGATGGAGAACTGAAAAAATACCCTAAAAATAAAGAAATTAGAATGCAACTAAACTCTCTGCAAAAACAAAAAGAGATGCTGGAATTAGGTAAAATTGAAAGTGACCTTAAATTCTTGAAGCAACAACAATTTCAAAATGCCAATAGACCTGGGAAATGGCTGGCAGCAAAAGTAAAAAAGAGAAGGCAAAACAACTATATTACTCAGATAAAACATGAAGGACAAACCATCTCAGACTCCAACCACATAAGAGATAACTTTAGGAGCTTTTATCAAAAACTATACACATCAGATAATATAAAAAGAGAAAAGGTGCAAGCATACATCAATACAATAAAGTTAGAAAAAATCTCAGATACCCAAAGGGAAAAATTAAATACTCCAATATCAAAAGTGGAAATACAGAATGCCATCAAGAGATTAAAAAACAACAAAGCACCAGGCCCGGATGGCCTTACAGCCGTGTATTATAAAACGTTCATGGAAGAATTGATCCCACCTCTGCATAAAATTATGAATGATGCTCTACAAAATTCCACTATCCCTGAATCCTGGACAGAGGCAACAATAACGGTGATCCATAAAGAGGGCTCGGACAGAACGGAGATGAAAAACTATAGGCCTATCTCTTTGCTTAACCTAGATTATAAAATATACACAGGAATTCTGGCAGAGAGATTTAAGAGCTTTTTGGTAGAATGGATAGACCCGGATCAAGTAGGCTTCCTACCAGGAAGACAGGCAAAAGAAAATATCAGAATAATACTGGATGCCTTGGAATATTATAGATCAAATAACCAAAAAAAGGCCGCTATGCTATTTGTAGACGCTGAGAAGGCCTTCGATCGGATCAACTGGACAGTAATTACATTAATAATGAAAGAGCTAGACCTGGGGCATAACTTTATCAGCGGAGTCTCAGCCATATACCAGAATCCAAAGGCCAAAATACTTATCAACGGAGAGAACACCAAGGAGGTATCAATACACAGGGGCACCAGACAGGGGTGCCCACTATCACCGCTCTTATTCATCATGGCTCTTGAACTTCTGATGATAAAGATAAGAAAAAATAAAAAGCTAGTAGGATTAACAATCCCAAACTGCTCCCTAAAAATAAGAGCATATGCAGACGATATTGTCTGCCTGATCGAAGATCCAGCCTGCAACATAGAGGAATGGTTAAGGGAAATAAATGACTACGGGGAAATCTCAGGATTCAAAATAAATAGACAAAAAACCAAGATGCTAGTCAAAAATTTAGTGAATCCAGAGAAAGAAATCTTAGAACAAAAAACAGATATAGAGGTAGTAAAGAAAATAAAATATTTGGGAATACTATTATCAACGAATAATCTGGACTTGATAAAAGACAACTACGAAAAGAAATGGATTGAGATAGAACAAAGCTTGAAAAACTGGAATCATTTAAGATTATCATTGCTAGGGAGAATAGCCTTGATAAAAATGAAGGTACTACCGAAGGTATTATTCCTCTTCCAGAACCTCCCATTATTGAAAAATTAAAAAATCCTAATGACATGGAAAAAAGATCTGGCTAGATTCATTTGGCAAGGGAAAAAGCATAGGATAAAATGGAAAATAATGATTGATGACAGGTCAAGAGCTGGATTCGGAGTCCCGGAGCTAGAAATATACTATGAAGCCGCCACGCTAGACTGGATAGTAGAATGGAGTACCTTAAATAATATGAAGCTACTCACTCTGGAAGGTTTCGACCTCAGAGTGGGCTGGCATGGTTATATATGGTACAAAAAAGAAAAAATAGAAAAGAACTTCAATAACCATATTATAAGACGCCCACTCTTAAGAACATGGATGAAATACAGGGACAGACTATGTGAAAAGACACCAATGTGGTTATCTCCTGAAGAGGCATTCTTCAGAAGACAGTACGGAAAAACAACATGGCTGAGATACCACCAAATTTTGGAAAAAAATAATGAAGGCTGGGTGCTAAAAGAGTATGAAAAAATAAAAGAGAAGGTAAACTCCCTGAACTGGTTTCAATATGCCCAACTAAAGGAAATATATAAGAAGGATAAAATAAGAGGTTTTGACCAGACACGAAACTTCTGGGACAAGTTGATGCAAAAAAAGAAAAAAAGAATTTCGATGTTATATAGAAAGCTGCTAGAATGGGCCACAGAGGAAGAAGTGATAAAAGATAATATGATGAAATGGGCAAAAAACTTTGGGCATAACATAAAATTAGAAGTTTGGGAGAGAACATGGAGGACGCACATGAAATATACGTACTCACATGATCTAAAGGAAAACTACCTAAAGATATTACATAGGTGGTACATTACACCAACTTCTCTCGCTAAATATAGTGATAGACAAGATTCCAGATGTTGGAAATGTAAAAAAAGAAGAGGGGACTTTTTACCACATGTGGTGGGGATGTCGAAAAGTAAAACAATTGTGGAAGAAAATATATAGAGAAATTCAGTTATGTTTGGGTATTAATTTTGAAAATAAGCCGGAATACCTTCTGTTGGGCTTACTAGATTTCAAATTGGAAAGGAACTTAGAAAAATTGTTTATATACTTTATCACAGCCGCAAGATTAACTCTGGCTAGGAGGTGGAGGGTGAAGGAGATACCCTCATTGGATGACTGGAGGCTGAAAATCCTGGAAATCGTAAAGATGGATTGCTTGACTACATCGTTAAGAGAGAACGCGAACATGGAAAAAACAGATTGGACATTGGTTATTAAGTACTTAAGAGAAAACAAGATAGAATGGATTGTGAAGATCTAAATGGAAACAGGGCAACTTATTTATACCTCTTCCCTTTCTTTTGATATTAGAAAATACTCTAGCACGTGACTTAAGAGATGTGATAATGATAACATGATTAAGTTGAGACATGGCTACCTTGATGTTAAAAAATTAATGGAATTTCACGCCAAGATACTTCTTTTTCTTCTCCCTCTTCCCCCTGACCCGTAGCCTTCCCCTCTCTCCCTCCATCACCCCCCACCTTTTTTTCCCTCTCTGTCTCTACCCTATACCCACTGTCTCCTTTTTTTTAACAATTGTACTGTGCTTAATGTTTTATATGTTGTAAAAATCAATAAAAACTATTTTTTAAAAAAAGAAAGCTTTGATCCCATCAGTTTATAAGTGTATTTGAGGTTCTTTGCCCCGGTGTGCATGACTTTGCACTTGTTTAGGTTAAAATGCATTTGCCACTTTGTTGCCCATTCATTCAATTTCGAGAGATCTTTCTGGAGCTCTTTACAGTCAGTTTCATTTTTAACTACCCTGAACAGTTTAGTGTCATCTGCAAACTTTGCTACCTCACAATTTACTTCTACATCCAGATCATTTATGAATAAATTAAAAAGTAACGGTCCTAAAACTGAACCTTGGGGTACGCCACTTCTCACCTCTTTCCACCCAGAGAAGTGTCCATTTATTACCACCCTTTGTTTCCTACAGTTTAGCCAGGTTCCAATCCAGGACAAGACCTGTCCCCTGATTCCATGGCTGAAGAGCTCATTTAGGAGCCTTTGGTGAGGGACTTTGTCAAAAGCCTTTTGAAAGTCAAGGTAAACAATATCGACTAGGTCCCCTTTATCTATGTGTTTATTTACACCCTCAAAGAATTCTAACAAGTTAGTAAGACATGATTTGCCTTTGCAGAAACCATGTTGATTTTCCTTCAGCAATGCCTGTTTTTCTATGTGCTTAGTAATTTTTCTTTAATAATGGTTTCCATCACTTTGCCTGGAACTGAGGTTAGACTAACTGGCCTATAATTTCCTGGATCACCCCTGGATCCTTTCTTGAAGATCGGAGTTACATTTGCCTCCCTCCAGTCCTCGGGTACAGTGCCTGATCTTAGAGAAAGGTTATATATTTTGGCTAGAATTTCAGCAATTTCACACTTGAGTTCCTTAAGAACTCTGGGGTGGATGCCATCTGGCCCTGGTGATTTGTTGACATTTAGTTTAGTAAGGCAGGTGAGAACGTCTTCCTTGTTTATCTCTATCTGGTTTAATTCATTTAATTCCCTCCCTGAAAAAACTGACTCAGCTGCAGGCATATGTTGTCTGTCCTCCTGTGTGAAAACGGAGGCAAAGAAGTCATTTAGCCGCTCAGCAATCTCCTTGTCTTCACTTATTGTCCCTTTCTTACCATTTTCGTCAAGTGGCCCAACTGCTTTTCTAGTTGGGTTTCTGCTTCTGATGTACTTAAAGAAGTTTTTGCTATTTTTTTAATGTTCTTAGCTATATGTGCCTCAAAATCTCTCTTGGCTTTCCTGACGGTTGCTTTGCATTTAGTTTGCCAGAGCTTGTGTTCCTTTCTGTTCTCCTCAGTAGGAAGAGCCTTCCATTTCTTAAATGAGTTTTTCTTCTTTCCAATCACATCTTTTACTTCATTTGTAAGCCATACCGATGTCCTCTTGGACTTTCCCGGCCTCTTTCTTATTTTAGGAATGCATTTTAGTTCGGCTTGTTTTATAGTATTTTTAAACAGTTTCCAAGCATTTTAGAGGGATTTGATTTTTTTTACTGTTCCTTTTAGTTTGTTCTTTACTATTTTTCTCATTTTGGTGAAATTCCCTTTGTGAAAATTTAAGGTCTCTGTGTTAGTTTTCACTGACAGTTTGCTATCCAAACTTAAGTTGAAGGTTATTGTGTTGTGGTCACTGGTACCTATGGGCTCAGTTACAAGGACATCTTGAACGAGATCTTGTTCATTAGTTAGCACCAAGTCCAGGATCCCCTTTCCCCTGGTTGGTTCCATGACCATCTGCTCAAGGGAATAATCGGCTAGCATGTCGAGGAACCTTGTCTCTCTTTCATGCGTAGAACAAGATTTAAATGGTGTGGTGGTTTGATTACCAAGATTCAACAGGAATTCAGCTTCTCAAGAGCTGCTCCTGTGATGATAGGAAACACAGCAGGCGAGTAATGACTGGAAGAACATGTCTCCTCATGTGTAAGATACCTTCTTTGATAATGTACTATTGCTCACTTAAAATAAAAGCTTTCTTTTAAAGATTTTGTCTTCTGCATGCTCTTTTTGTATTCCTTGCTCAATGTGCACAACTATGTATATAAGATTGTCATGTCCCACAGGCGAAGGAAAGTCTCTGCAGAGTCAGACGTGTTAGTCATCGAACTCCACAGCAAAAACAACACAACTTTATTGGGGAATTCCTAGCTATGTATTTTACCTGCTCTTGTTTTGAAGCATCTATTTGTGGGGAAAGATAAAATACTGGCTTGGAATCCCAATGTGGCTACATATAAATATGAAATAAGGAATGGAATTTAATCACGGCTTTTAACTTTGTTTTATTAGCATTGCATAATTTATTATTATTATTTTGATGTGATTTGCTTTAATGTCGAATGCTCTGTTATGTTAATTTTGATTTTTTTTTAGTCTACTGTTGTATTTTACAGCATTTTATGTTTGCCTTTTATGTTGTGAACCACCCTGTGTCCCCATGGGGAGATAGAGCGGGATAGAAATTAAGTTTTACTTCCTTCCTTACTTGCATATGAGATAATACCTCATCTCATAAACAGTAATGCCCAGCCACACTGATGCTTGGGTTGGCATGTCTGAGCATGGGCACAGCCTCCCAAGCCTCCGGTTCCCCTACCTAAAATGCAGAGAAAGCCATTTCTGGGGGCTGTCCTCTTCCTGGGTCACAGTCAGTAATTTTGTGACGGAGCTTTGGAGTGGGACACTCCATCCCCTTTCCAAAGGTCCATTGTATCTTCGGGGAGGGCAAGAACAGCCTTCAGCAATGGTAAGGAGGCTTTCTGTGAATTTCTGGTGTGGAAAACAGGGTACAGAACGCTAGAGAGGCACTGCCACCCTACCTTTCTGGGCCGCCTGAGTCCAGAACTGCAGGATGACACTGGGGATGCGATTTTGAACCTTGTATGGGAATCTGAAATGACAGTCTCCACAGCCCCCAAAGGGAAAGGCACGAATCCTTCTGGAAGATTCTCACATTTGCCAGTACTGTTTTAACCTGGGGTTAAGATGGATTAAACTGTTTACCCCAGGTTAAAATGCATTAGATGCCCAGGATAATGGGTTTACTACACTGCATTTTCTGGCAGTGTAGATGCAGTCCGAGAGCTGTTCAGCTACATGCAAACATCAGCAAGGTTGTCTAGGTTAACCTACAGGATCCTCATCAACCAATCTCTCTGCCGAGATCTTAGAACTACACAGGCAGTGATTTCAATATAAAGTTGTACTTTTTCTGAAAATTATGTATCCTATATCATGAAAACATTTACAATAAAAATGTATGCGTTCCTACCTTAGGGCCTTCAGGACCATTCAGGCCAGGAGCACCAATATCGCCTGGAAAACCCTAGGATCCAATATATAAACATACAAGCAAATAAGCAACACAGTTCTTCATTTAGCTTCTTATTCATTTATAAGTCTAATAACTGCATGGAGAAAATGTGGATTTATTTGAATTGTTTGAGACAGGCTTTATTCAAGTCAGAGATCTTTAAAAAGAAAATTAATATAAATTCTATTTTAAATGTGTGTATGTATGAGAAAGAAATTGAGAAAAGGACAGAGGTAGATAGGAAATGTCCTCTAGTAAAAACAAGTAGCTATCAGATTTTTCTTAATTCCTAAGAAATATAAAAGCTGTCCAAAACCCCTTTTCTCCATTCCTCTCTCCGTCAGTACATATTGTGATGATTCTTCTCTTTTGCCATATGAAAGGAACCAAGCAACTATGAAGCATGATCCTGGCCTAATGCTCATTTCTGAGTGGGATTAGAATGGTGAAAAGGTGTCTTTCCCAAGACTGAGAAGAGCTCTGCTAGCAAGGCTCTAGTTACACAGAGAGAAAACCCAACCTGTAAATCTATCATACATAATGTTTCTGCCAGCAACAGGCTCTGAAATGTGCTGCTTCAGACACAAGATTGGTCCTCCATAGCAATAGCAACTTTAGGCTAGGAGAGTTATTTTTCCTCCATTTGATTTAAAGGAAAGAAGGGAACAACCAAGAGAACACATGGGCGGCATAATCAACCCAGGCTTCCACATGGGCCACTTGTATTCCATGTGAAGTGGCTTTCCAAGAGTCATTCCAAGTCCTGTTTAGTGTTCTCAGACACTGAAGCTTGAAGACACCTTCTGCAAGGGAAGGATGTGGCTCCATTCATACGCGTTAGAACAGACCTCATGGGCCATCCAGTTCAACCCCCCTGCCAAGAAGTAAGAAAATTGCATTCAAAACTCCAGATAGCCATCCAGCCTAGGTGTTTTGGACTTCCTCCCAAGAAAGCCTTCGCCACACTCTGGGGATGGGGAGTGAAAGTCAAAACACCTGCAAGAGCCATCCAGCCTAAAAGCCTCCAAGAAGGAGCCTCCGCCACACTCTGGGGATGAACAGAACAGCTCTCACAGTTAAAAAGACTTTCCTAATGTTCAGGTGGAATCTCCTTTCCTGTAGTTTGAAGCCATTGTTCTAGCCTCCAGGACAGAAGAAAACAAGCTTGCTCCCTCCTCCCTATGACTTCTCCTCACGTATGTATACATGACCATCATATCTCCTTCTCTTCTGCAGGCTAAATAAACATGGCCAGCTCTTTAAGATGCTCCTCATAGGACTTGTTCTCCAGACCCTTGAGCATTTTAGTCACCTTCCTCTGGACACATTCCAGCTTGTCAACATCTCCCTTCAATTGCGATGGCCAGAATTAGACACAGTATTCCAGGTGTGTTCTGACCAAGGCAGAATAGAGAGGTAGTATGGCTTTCCTGGTTCTAGACACTAGACTCCTACTATGCAGGCCAAAATTCCATTGGCTTTTTAAAGCTGCATCATATTGTTGGCTCTTGACTTTCTGTTTAAATCTTACTATTTTTGTTCTCTAACACAGAAGAATGAAGATGATTCCAGCAAGTTATGTAATTGCCTATTGCCTGAACAAACCTTCAATGTTTTTTTAAAAAAATAAAATAAACCCAAAAGGATACACTATAGAAACCTAATATCCAGAATCAAACATTTCTTGAAATAATTCATATGATGGAAAGTGCTGTTTGGATTTGTGCAACCACTTTCCATTAGCAAATTAGAATGTTTGACTCTTTCTAAGTAACAAGTCCTCTGCTGCAAATTGTGTTTAAAATTTCCCTCAACGCTTAAAACAAAATTTGGCTTGTGGAATTTAAAAGGAAAGTTTGACTTATAGATGGGGACAGAGTCCTTGTTTGATGGGGGGAAAGCAAATTGTAAGTTTCGGAAAAGGAAGTCATCGAGTTAATTTCATGATTCTTTAGCCACTATTTTGTTACATATTTTTATTGTGAATTATTCCACTGTAAGGGGGCAAAAATAACTACTCCGAAAGGATGTTTAAAAGAATTGTTCTGCATTTTAAAATTTCCACATCCTAAAGCAAAACTGGAAAGTGAGGGAATGAGATTATATGTAATACACTGCGACCAGATGTCTCTTAATTTAAGGGAATGTGTTTTATTTCAGAAGACCACAGCTCCACAGTTCCCATGGTGTCTCTTATTACTGGAATTTCATTCTGGCAGCCTTAATAAGAAGTCTTTCCTTGGAAATATAGTTCGAAGTGGTTGAATTAACTAATATGACCATAGGCTGGAGGTACTTGAGAACTGAGAAGTTCAGTTCACACTCCTATTTTCTTCATAAATATTAATACATTAAATTATGGAACCAAACAAACATCCAAAACTAGTCTCTAACTGACAACTGTTTCCACTTTATAAAAAGTAACACTGAACAGAGGGTCTTGGACAATCCTGTTCCTATGGTGTTATCTTCAGAACTTAACATCACACTATGAAAAGAAACATGGTATGAAGGAAAATGGTAAAAGAGCTAGATAATGCAGCCAATGATCCAAGACACAAAACACTGCATTTTTGTTACTACCGATTAATACTCCTGTCAAGCCCCCCGACCCACCCTTTCATAGGTTAGATTCCAAAGTTCTGAGCACAAAACGTACAACAACTCAATCCCATTTGCTTTACTGTTCTGAGACAATTATGCACACAGTGACAGGCCATTTTAATTTAGGGATTAAATGAAGTGCTAATTGAAAATAATGATTAATGTCTTCTTTACACCAAGTCTAGGCTATGAAGGTGATTCTTTTGAGGAAATAATGCATTCAGCTTCAAAAGGAAAAAGTTAGGACCTCATCGGTTGGGAAAGCAAGGGAAAGTGGAAGAAACCATCCTCATTGTTCCCTAATGTCTTTCCCTGTCTTCTGGAATGGCCAGCTATCCCATGCCCTTTTGTTGTCTTCTGCCTTAAAGAAGGGCTCTAAATGTGTATTTCATAAGACAGGTGGATACAATAGTTAATATCCTACATATTCAAAAAAATAACACATTGTTCTAAGGTATTTTACAACTATGGCTTTTGCTGCATTTTTATAATACCAGAAGCATTAACACTGTATTAGTGAAATATTGCATGTACTTGGAACAAATAACCTTGTTGAAGTTTTTAAAAATCAGCTTCTCACTGATTAAGCTATAAATTTAGTGTTTATTTCTATTGTTCATGAGTGAAGGAAAGAAGCAGTGATATCTTTACTTACTTAATTTGTAATTCCTTTGTCAGGTAAAAAAGAGATCCAATCCATGACATAAATAAAATGCTTTTAAGACTAGACCATAAGTGTGTAAATATTGAACAGACAAGGGGCGAGCTAAAATGTATTGTCCACAATTTTGGAACTTTCTGGTTTATGCTATGCTGCTTAATTTTCTTATCATGTTGATTCTGTATATCACATGTTTCTCTTCAGGTTTTTTGTTTTTTACTTTTTAGAAATTATAAAACCTTTTGAATTAAATTTTATTTGTATCAAGTAACAAGGAAAGGAAGGGAACTGTTTGATAATTGACTTTTATGTTGTGTGGAAAAGGAGACTTCAGAGGTTTAAGTCTTCAAGTTCTGTTCAAACAGACAAGCAAAGCCTATGTGAACTATATGAGACCCCATTCATATGGGGGAAACGTGTTAAAATCAAATAGACAATTTGCTATTTGAGGAATGTCCTGTTGTATAAGAAAAGCATTGAGAATAAACTGGGATAAACAAACTGAGGACTTTGGGTGAATTAAAATAAAACAAAAATTCTTTTTTTATGTAGGAGTGGATTGGTGAAATAAGAACATTGAGAAGGAAGAGGGGGTTACAATATAATATTACAGTATACAAAAACCCTGTTGAAATACAGTAAAACCAATTTAGATTAGAAAAAGAGGGGGAAAGGGAATATTGAGTTATATAAAAAGCAAAATTACAAGAATTGAATTTTAGTTAAAAAACATTTAAATTGCATTAATATTACTCATGGATATGTATTAATCTTAAATACATGTGTTTATAATGTTTAGCAGAAGTTAATGCAATGTAAAATAGGATCAGTCAGCTTTCAAAAACCCCCACAAAAAAACCACTCCAAAACCTTGAACTGTCTATATTGTTTTTCATGCAAAGATATAATATATTAATAAATCCTTTTAAAAGTTTCTTACCTCAGGTCCGGGAGGACCCAATGGTCCCCGGGGTCCAGAATCTCCCATTTTACCCTAAAAGTAGAAGTTACATTATTAATTCAGGTTTGTTTGGGGTTTTTTTTCTGAACAGGGCTGCATAACATGCTCTTTATGTCTTAATAAAACTGCACATCAAATTGTCATGCTACACTTTTGAGAAACAATTATTTAGGCTTTTAAGTGATCAAAAGATTCCTTGTATCCTGGAAATAATTGTATTCTATATACAGTTGTAGTAGTGAGCAAAACTATCAAGTACAGTAAGAATGGCAGGACTATAATTTTGTGGGAGAAACATGCAGATCAAAATATATGGAACAATAACTATAAACATAGAACTTACAATTGAAAAATTAAGATGAATTAGTTGATATTGGTTATCTGATTTAAAAACTGCTACTGATGTCAGCTTCTAAACAAGCCAAGATATTACTAATGCGTATAGCTTCACTCTGCAAAATATTTGTAATCAATTTCATTTTTTGTAATTTGAGGCTGTCTAATGTAAAATTGCCTTATGTAAAATATGATGAATACATATCTTATGTTATATTCAATCTACTTCCTACAGTATGTTGAGATATGATGAATATGCCTTTATTTTAGTAATGTGATATGTTTTTATTTTACTCAAATACAGTAAACTGTTCTAACTCCAAACCAGTTATAGTGACATAATGAAATTCTTTACAAGTCGTTTCCCCTTAAATTGTCCCTAATAGTATTTCAGTTTAAAAACATAATTATCACGAGCGTTTTTAAGTGTAAAAACTTCAACTGTCTATCTTAGAGGAACATGACATCATATATTTTCAATGAAGCAGTCCGAATTTCAGGAATTCCTTGTGAAGAGAAATCTTTAAAAACTCTTGCTATCTCCTGCGTACATACAGCAGAATGGTTTCTAGAATTTAATACTCTTCTTTCTACCTTATTTTAATACTTTTCCTTTTACAACCATGTGCCAAACTAACATTGACATGCAGTTGATAGTAAACGAACAGTTAAATGCTGCTAGTTAAAGTTATAGTTAGTGTCGATAGGGTTGTGCAGGTAATATTTCCATAAACACCTAAGAATTTTTTTTTTTTAAAAAAAATACCAACATAATATATGTTAAGACATACCATGGGGCCCGGTTTTCCTCTAACTCCCGGTGGTCCTGGTAAACCAGCAGCACCCTTTGAGAAAAATAGTAAGGGTTGCAAGTGAAAATCTTGGCTGCATATACAGTAGAGTCTCAATTAAACAACAGGTCAGCAGAATGTCGGATAAACAAAAATGTCGGATAATATGGAGTCTCCTACTGTTACCCATCCGGCAACGTGTTAGACACCTAGAATACTAACAGCAGGGACCCAAAGGGATAAGGCAAGGCAACAACTTGAGGCTAGAACAGTCCAGCAGGAAGTGCCCAGATGCGGAAGAGGAATGTGGAAATCACAGAGGGAAGGAGGAAGGACGCTTACGCTTGCGGTCCTGCTTCTTTTCCCCCTTTCCTCCCCCCTCTCCTTGTCTTGCCTTTTTCACTTTTTGGGAATGGATAGAGAGTTGGGGAGCACTACTTTAATTGAAGGGGAAATGCTGGAGGAAAAGGAGGACCTCGTATAAGACAGATTGTCGGATAAGCTGTACTTGCTAAATATTTTTGCGGAACACAGTACTATGAAATCACAGAAAGAGTCTTGTGTGACTTACTAATGGTTCTCTAGATTCAAAATATATAATGAGGTATATAATGGGAATATTATCATATGGCAACAGAAGCCTACTGGTTTTGGTTTTTGTTTTGTGGAGGTAGCCACATACATCCTAGATCTGGAAATTAGCATATATGTTACTGTATTTGAGCACTCGTTTTTTTGTTTGTTTGGTTGGGGGGGAGGTTGGGTTTTTTTGCAGTTGCGAACACATTGATTATGGAATAGAATCAGTTGAGATGTTAAACTGGCAGAAGCAGTTCTCCCTCTTGTCTCTACTGGATGGATGGGGAATAATCTAGATCAGGGGTGCTCACACTTTTTCAGCATGTGAGCTACTCTTAAAGCAACCAAGTCCAAAAGATCTACCTGCCTCCGCCGCCATGCGCTCCCACGCGCTCCCGCTGCCGCGGGCTCTTGCTGCTGTTTTCCGTCCGCGCAGCGCTTCTTCCGCTTGCGGGGCATTGCAAGAAAGAGAAAGCACGAGGTGGGGCATCCAGAGGGAGCGCTCAGCCCTGCCTGTCTAGCCGGCAACGGAGGCTGCACAGCTGCTTCTGGACGAGAGAGGCAAGGCGCTCCCTCCAGAGGCCCCGCCTCGTGCTTCCTTCTTCCTGCAATGCCCCGCAGGCGAAAGAAGCACCGCGAGAGCGGAAGCCAGCAGCAGGAGCGCGTGTACGTGCAGGGTGTGCGCGCGCATGGCAGGAGTGCCCCATCCGGCTGGAGAGGCCCGAAGATCACCTGGAAGAGGGCCGAAGATCTACTAGTAGCTCCCGAGCTACCTAATGAGCACCCCTGATCTAGATCAGCCTCTCAGATCTGTACTTGAACAGTGGGAAATCCTCTAGAGCTGATTTCTGGGCAGTCCAAGAACTGCACAAGGCAAGAAAAAAGGAGAGAGAAGCCCCCTCTGGCAGAAGTATGCTAAAATGTGGACCTTGTCCATTAGAACAATGCAACTTACTTGAGTCCTGTATATGATTTAGCTATTAATAAATGGATATACAATATACAACATATGGTTGCTTTGTATAGGCATTCATGAACAATAACCTGCTGAGATTAAACATGATAGACATTTCTAAGAAAATTAAGGCTTTACAAAATGGGGTTGTTTCTGCTTACCTTGTCTCCTGGGTAGCCTGGCTCCCCTTGCTCTCCTGCAATGCTTTGTTCACCCTAAATAATGCATCATTACATTCAGCAACATAAATAAATCTATGAATACCACTACACGTTCCACAACCTCAACATCACAGATATATTCCAATATTTATTTGTTATTTAATAGTCCAAGTATGTTGCACTGCTACTGAATACAATTTTAAAGCCATTAATAATTAAAACAGACCATAGTTTGATGTGATTATTCATAGTAGTGAGAACTACAGCAACTGGAGATTCTTGTAGCTTACACAAAACAAAGCAATGAACTATAGAACCTTATTGCAGGTGCTTTTAAAAAAATTATAAAAGGATTGTGGTATGTGAAGTTTGAAGTCAAAATAACTGATAATGAAACTATTTAGATCACCTTATCACCTTTCAATCCAGGTTGCCCCATACTCCCTGGAAGACCCTATGCAAACGGGAAATAAAATAATAAAATGACTTTGATGTGTGGCAGAGAGACATTTAAAGTGCAATGGTTGCTTTGTGCTGCAAAATACTTTACCAGAGGTCCAGGAATTCCAGGTGGTCCAGATGGCCCTAACAGTCCCACAACACCCTAAACAACAATAAACAATACAGTAACATTATGTAATTATTCTCACAGTGAACAAACTTGTCTATAGAAATATAGCATATTTGCTGTTTGAGTTCTATGATTCCCCTGACTTTTGTTGGCCCAGATGAAAGCTACTGGGGATATAATTTAAGGGCTGTTAAACTTAGTGTATATATATAATTATGACTCCACCAGACAGGACATTGCAGGGTTATTCTGAGTACTTGTTTCAACTTTAAAATGCCTACAACTTCCAATCACTGGTTCACAACACACAAGAGCAACTTGATTCGGGTAGGTCAGAAACTGCAAGCATGTAAGGGATGACCAATTGTCTCAGGTCTGTTAGCTGACCTCCTCCATTCCTAGGAATTATACCACCCCTACTAATTGATGGAGGCTATTATACCACCCCTACCAATTGATGGAGCACCGGAAATGTGGCGCAGCTGGCTAAGTGTCAGCTGCATAAGATCTCTCTGACCAGTAAGTCATGAGTTCGAGGCCTGCCCGGGTCGAGGTGGGTGCTCGACCTTTAAGTGTAGCCTGCTGTCAACCTTTGCAGCCTGAAAGACAGTTGCATCTGTCAAGTAGGAGATAAAGGTACCACATTAAGTGGTGAGGCAAATTTTGACTGAATTATGAGGCCATTAAAGAACTCCAGGAATGCTGAGGAATGCGGAAGGAACAACAAGGGACGCTGGTAGCGCTGACAGATGAGGAGTGCATCAGCTCCCCCTGGTGGCCAGAATTTGCCTCTGTTCGTCTATATGTGTGTATGTGGAAAACAGCAGGGATTGTCTCCTAAGTATGTGTACCTGTAATCCGCTCTGAGTCCCCTTCGGGGTGAGAAGAGCGGAATATAAATAAAGTAAATAAATAAATAAATATTTCTGTGTTCAAACCCCTCCATTATTTAAAAAATATAACAAAAGAAGGGATGTAGAGGCATGATGTTTTAAATCTCCAGGGCACAATTCTCCATTGCTCTATGATGAAAAATTCCCTGAGGCAATTAGGACACCCTGGGGCTTATCAAAAATACATAGGGACACATGTAATCCACAAGCAGTACACTAGTTGTCCTTGATTTAAATAGACTAGATAAAGAAGGAAGCATGCTCAGTATAAACACTGTTTTTCTAATTTCCCTATATGCTCATGTGTATGTCAACCTCATGTATACATCAAGGGTATGTTTAGGGACCAAAAATGTTAGCCAAAAAATTAATCCCAAAACCTGGGTTGACTTATCCATGGTAAATGCAAGTACTGTACTTAACTCTTAACAAAAAAGGAACCATTCCCTTCTCTGAGTAGAGTAGCAAAAGGAAAGAGCTTAGTCTACTCTGGGAAAACCTAAAAGAACCACTGACCCCTCTATTCACTTAGTAGTGGTGCAATTAAAATGGTATAGGCTCATGATTATATGTTACCAGTGCCAACTATTAGAAAGAGTTGCCTGTTCAGAAAATGCCATTTGTGATTGATACTGGATACTAGGGAACCAGGATTCATATCTCTGCTTAGCCATAGAAACCTACTAGGTGAAGGAGCCCCATTGGCACAATGGGTTAAACATCAATTTTCACAACTTTAGAGAAAGGAAAAGCAAATAACGTATGAATAAATGTTTCCAAGAAAATGCAGTGATAATGTGATCATAAACTGAATTCAATTTGAATATATTTCAGAACAACAACGTTCTTAGAAGAAGCCCATCTAAAACCTCTGCTGATATTTTACACCAAGACTTACAGTATCTGTATGGGACCAGTAATATTAAGTTAACTTCAACACTGAAGTTAAAATTGACCTTAAGATTAAGTACAAGACATCACTCCAAGGAGGCATTAAAAGAAGTTATGCTCTTTATCAGTAGGTTTTAATTGTTTGTTCTGTACATAATATGCCCGATATCTATCTTCCTTCCTGAAGTTTATAAGTCCAGCATTTAAGCACATTAACAGTACGTATGCCGCTTAACATATCAAAAGTTTCATGATGGGATCTACTGCAGGTTTTGTTTTAAAGTTTTAATATTTGTTCTTGAGGGTATGAGAAGAATCTTACTGGACTGTAATGCTTCAGGAAGTATTCAACTTTTTCAAACCGTATTCTTTTTTCAAGACAGATGGCTCTTTTCCCTTATAGGAAGTATCATATAGACAAGGTTAACCAAGGCCTAAAAACTATTGAGGCACCAATTTCCATCTGATACTGAAAGTTAAGCAGCCTCAGCTGTGTTGAGTATTTGGCTGGGTACTCAACAGTACCAATATCAGGTATTGTGGGCTACATTTTAAAAGGAGGGACTGTCAAAACAACCCAGGTGTTTTGGCCTACAACTCCCAGAAATCTGAGCTAGTTTACCAACTGTTAAAGAGTTCTGGGAGTTGAAGGCCAAAACATCTGGGGACCCAAGGGTTGAGAACCACTGATCTAAGTACTCTTTGCTAAAGAAAATCCTATGAAATTCATGGTGTTGCCCTAACCCCACAGATGACTTGTCAAGCACATATACGCTCACATGGGTAGATACCTGTTTCTCCCATTCCCTTTTCCTGAAACCTTGATAAACTAACCACCCCTAACACTGCTGTTGAACCTCCAAAACCACTGTATCTGTTGATGAATTGTGCAGAAACACATTAGAATGTGTTAGAATAAGATATTTGGATTGGGTCAACTGTGATAAAGATCGGTTACATCACCCCAAACCCCCTTTTGAAAGTAAATCTTACAGATTTTGAGACTCATCAGAGCACCTAAAAATAGTCTTCTAATTTTAAAATCTATTCCAAGAATGAGCCCTCGAATTTAAATAGTGATCCAGACATAGATATGAATTATAAATTTGTTCAGAGTGCAGGGTTTTTTTTGAACTTATGTCCTCTTTGATATTTTTAAATTGCAAATGTTTTCCCCCCACTGTATTTTAATTAGTTTACATTAGTGCTGCCCAGAGAGCTAGCAGTACAAGGTCAGATATAAATAAAATAATTCAGCAAAATGTGTATGCCATTAAGGACAAAGACTACTTCTTCAGTATATCGTATACAGAATTTCCGATAGTAGTAGTAGATGATATAATGTCTTACCTAATGACCTGAGCAGAACTAAGCCTAAGAAGTTCATTCTTAATAATGGTCTGATTAAAAAACTAATGCAGAAATTGTATGTTTTATTAAATTATTCAAAATATGGATGGCACTTCTGATCAGTGAGCACTCTAGATGATATGAAAAGTAAAACAACAATAAAACAGAACAGAAACTAGTACAGAATTTCTTAGGGGGATACATTCTTGGATTTTTAATTGATACTGTGGATAATAGCAAACCCTATGATTTTAATAGAACAATTGAAGTAGCAAGAAGCCCTGAATAAGCAAAACTGTGGATAAATGAAACTCTTTATGATTTATCAATTCCATGGTTACAGAGGTCATGCTGTGTAGCAAAACAACTGAATAAAAACAAGACTGCAGATCTTTTCTAAATGAGAGAGAGAAAAACATTCATTAAAAACCACCTACGAATGTATCCCCCAAACCTTTCAGGTGGAAAAGTAATTTTCCATCTTATATATGCTTTTTCTGAATTTGCAGATTTTTATATTAAGAATGAAGAATCACCAAAGCAAACAAAACCAAACATGAACAATGAACTGCCAATTTACCTGCGTCTAAGTATAGATATATGTAAAAGGATTCAAATTGCTCAAAACTAAGCAAACTGACCATCAAATATCCCATGAAAAAAGATGACTGTAGAGCCAACATCTGTTGACTGTTCTTAGAGGCCCTTTTACACCAAGATTTGAGTAGGTACCTTTTTCATTGCAAACTATGTAATTGCCCCTTTCATTTAAATGTACACACATTTGTTCACAACATTTATTTCCACAAACTTCAAAAGCAGCCACCATACCATTAGTCTTAGTTTTCTGGCAAAGCCTCCCTTGGTTTCTATCCAGTTGTTTAGATTTTTTTTACAGTAGACTATTGGGATTTGATTTAAACCACACTTAATTGGAACTAAGCGCCACTGATTTCACTAGAAATAGCTTCCAAGTAAGTGTACTTCGGATCTCAGCCACAGGCTGTAAGCTCTGAATTGGCAATGGTTTAATGTACTTTTGTCTAGAAACCGTCAGTCTAATGTTGATGTTATGGAAATATGCATGTGGCAAAAGCTGTGTTGATCTCAAGGCCAGCTGAAACCATTCCAGCTCTAATAAAGAAAGAGAAATAACGTATTCGCTCTGTGTGTTGATCTAGACTCGCATGTGAACTTGGATGGAAGTTAAGGTTTTCTACAAGTACTGAATAGAGATACATTTCCATGGCAGGGAAGAAATATTTTCTACTTGCGCTACTTGCTACATAATGACATCCAAGAGAAACACATTAACATTTCTGTTTCAGCAAGCAAAATACAAGAATGCTGTGAGGAATCAAAACTATGGCATTGAAAAGCACATAATGTAATACGATGATTAAATAATACAGCCATAACTTGTGACTGAAAACTCACTCCTCAAAAAGCCCAAAAAGAAATTGCTTTTAATTTGTAAAAAGCCTTGCCAAAGTATGAGCACACCTTTAAAAATCAAGCAGAATTGAATATTTGAATACAGCTTTTCTAAGAGCATGTTTCAAGGTACACGGTCACAGGTGTATGAACAAAGGTTTAACGGATATCCTGCTACTTTTGAAATCAATCTCAAATGGCTTAGGATCATCACACATAGAGTGGGATGATCTGATCCAGAAAAAAAAAATCATCACATAATCATCAATTATTATATTTGCAGTCTTCTCTTTTCTTAAAATAATACATTTGCAGCTTTCTCAATTATACAACAAAATTATATGACATTTTCAAAAATAAACAAAAATGTACACTTACTCTAAGTCCAGGAAATCCAGTAGGGCCAGCACCACCAACAGTTCCCTTTGGGAAAAATAAGTTGAAAAAAAATGATGTATTCTTGCTGTTATTGTATAGCTATCTTCCTAAATACAAGATTCAGAAAAGGATGGAAACAATAAGCAATATATTGCAAAATACAGCGCTTCTCTACCTTTGGCCCTCTTCTGCTCTGTGAAACCTTATACCTAATAGTCAATGAGGAAAAAAAACTAATGGCAGTTGATCTGGAGGATCAGATGTTAAGATAAAAAAAGGCCAAAAGCTGAGATCCATTGACTTAGTAATTCTATGTAAGGCACGAAGAGAGAGATATTATTTTACACGTAAAGCCCAGCATCCTCTGTTTGAATCACAGTAACTAGCTATTATATGAGGCTGCCTGTGAAGTGTTTGGAAATTCAAGTGGTCAAAAAAGTTGTAGTCACAGTGTTAACTGGAGGTAATTACAGGAGAGATGGACAACACGTCATACTGACTAACAACTTACAAACATAGTCCCCAGTGTTGGTGATTACTCTGAGGCTAGATCTACACTGACATATAATCCAAATTATTAAAACAAACAACCACATTATCCGCTTTGAACTGGATTATATAAGTCTACACTGCGATATACTCCAGTTTAAAGCACATAATCTGGATTTTATATGGTAGTGTAGAAGGGGTCTGAGGCAGCATATTTCACTGTCAAACATTTCTTAACATCAGGAATTTCTTTCCAATGTTTAGATTGAATCTCTTTTCCTGTGGCTTGAATCAACTGCTCTGGAGCAGTAGAAAGCAAGTTTACTTCATTTTCAACATGACTTTTTTTTTTCAAATGTCACTATCATATCATAACCTTCTTAACCTTCTCTTTTCCGGGCTAAATATAGCATTTCAGATAACTTTATAAATCCAGAAGACTGATAAAACAATGCATAATTTAATTAAAAATTGAAAGTTTTTCGGCTGCAACTTGCTTATGATTTGAATTATTAAGTGTCAACAAGTGACTGAACACACAATAGCACACTTACAGGACTTCCATCAGGACCAGGAGGACCTCTGTTTCCAAAATCACCTCGTAAGCCCTGATTAAAACAGAAACACTTTAATTAGAAATCACAAGATATCCTTGATATTTCATACTGAGAGATAGCTGGACAAAAGAAGCCATTTGAACTTTTCTAAAATGGTAAATGCTTAAGACTATTTACTAGCTTTTCTTTTCTGACAGTTTGGTTCACACACATACATATCCTTAAGTGATCTTATATGTGGGAGGGAACCATATAACACAGCGACATAATATTCATGTTGTTCTGCACAAAATGCTTTACAGTGAAAGTTCACGGATTGATTTGCCTCTACGCAAATGTACACTCAAAAGTACAATCAAGTGACCAACTAGACACTAATGTATATTAGCAGAACACAACAGAACAAAAATCAACACATATCACTCCCAAGTAATCCCAAGGCAAGGAACTGACTGTCTGAGGCCCCTTCCACACATTGAACTGGATTATATATCAGTGTGGACTCAGATAACCCAGTTCAAGGCAGATATTGTGGATTATTTGCCTTGATATTCTAGGTTCTATGGCTGTATGGAAGGGACCTGAATGTGCCCATACAAGGTCAGAAGCTGTCTTAGTAAAATATAAAAGAATGGCATGAGTTATAAGATGTTACTGCAGCAGCATTCATTTCCTGAGGTTAGATTAGAAGCATTTATTTGCAAACACTGCAAGAAGATGTTACGACAATCCCAAAAAATCAAAACATCAGTAAAACTGTCTATATTAGCTCAAGGTCTGTACTGTGGATGGATTGTAATCTCAAGTGGTTTGTGGTATGGGAGGCAGCAGCAATGTGGGAGACATGTCCTTATCAGCAGTTGATGGTAGTATTATAGGAAGGAGCACTATGGCCCCTTCTACATTGCCATATAAAATCCAGATTATCTGCTTTGAACTGATTATATGGCAGTGTAGAAGGGGCCTTTGACAGTTATTGGGATGAACAGTGGCTCTTAAAGAAGCCGATCACTGACTAATGTGAGCAGAGGTCAATAAAGTGTTTGAAGTAACATGCACACATTACATCAAAGCAACAATACGCCATCTCCCATGTTAGCTTGGTACTCTTCAAGACACAAATCTGTACTCATAGGTCTGTGATTCTCAACTTTGCTTCTCTAGCTGTTCCAGACTCCAACTTGAAAGAGCTGGAGTCCAAAAAAGATGAAGGATCAAAAGTGAGAACTACTGTATGGGGTAAATCTATCATCTGATATATCAAAGCATTAGGCTGATTCCAAAATATTCCACAGAGCAAACTTGAAATCCAGAACTTTTCATAAAAGTGAGTAATTCTACAAAACAAAGTAGAACTGTAACAGTTGCTTCCTATGTAATATGATAATTCCCATTTTGTAACAGGGATTCATACTAACTGTTTTCAATTTGTTATGGTGGGTGGTATATACAGTCTATCTCCCTTCTAACCTCCACTGGGAAAATCCTCGCAAAAATCCTTGCAAACCGCCTTCTACCTCTCTCAGAAGACACCCTCCCAGAATCCCAAAATGGCTTCCGGCCCTCCAGAGGAACAGTGGACATGATCTTCACTGCTTGACAGCTCCAAGAAAAATGCAGGGAACAAAATCAACCTCTGTACATGGCAGTCATTGATCTTGCAAAGACATTCGACACAGTCACTCACAGTGCTCTCCAAAAAGTTCAAAGTCCAAAAAATCGGGTGCCCTGACAAATTTTTGAATGTTGCACTCCAGACAAGGAAAGCCCTCTGACTTTAAACACCACACAGCTGGGTAGAAATGCAATCCATTTATAGAAGATATTTAAACAGCAGCAGTAGGAAAAAAAACACTTTAAAAGAATAGGTAAATCCAATTAGGTAGAAAGATAAGCTGGAACAAATATCCCAAGAAATTAGTCCATCAAAGTTCATGAAAAACAAAGGCAAAACTTTTATAGTAAAATCTAAGAACTGGAAACATGAATCAAAGGTACTTAACACATGGATCTATCCAAAGCAAGGCTTCCAAGGAACAGCAAGACGTCTTGACTTTAGTCCAAACGGTGCTTCACCTGACTACAGATTCTGTACTTGGGACTGTTATCTCCTAATTACGCTATGTCCCAAGCGGCCAGAAATGAGTTTTGTTTCAGCCTTGAATTCCTTATCATTCTTTCTTTGAGCGTGGCAGAATGCCTAAGCGACTGATTTGCTTTCCTATTTTGCTTAATAACATCCCGCGTATCTATTGGCTCATTATTTTCTGCAGCTGGCCCAGGTGTCGAGTTATTCTCGGGCTCCAAACCATAGGAATTCTCTGGTAGCAATTCAGGGAACACACCATCATCCCCAAACCTTTCAGGAACATTTTCATCAGAAAATACACTTTGAACAGGGATCTCCTGGCCATTCTCTGCATCAATAGCCACTTCATAATAGGAAACACCATTACCTACATGAACCTCATTGTCATCATTCCCAACATCCAAAGGACCCTGATCCTTAAACACAATCACAGGCTGAACTCCAACAGTGAACATCCTGTGGCTCCTCCATGATGACATGACAGCAACAGTCTTGGACAGCAATGGCTCCCAAAGTGACCCATTTAAGGTGGAATCATCAGATGTGAAACAGGATGTGTTACTGCCCCAACCTTATTCTCCATCTTCATTGCTATGATACTTCATCTTGTTGATGGGAAGCTTCCCACTGGAGTGGAAATCATCTTTCAAACAGATGGGAAGCTATTTAACTTCAGCAGACTGAAAGCCAAAACCAAGGTCACAACGACATCTGTTATAGAACTCCAATATGCTGATGATAATGGAGTCTGTGTGCATTCAGAACAAAACCTACAAGCCACTCTAAACACCTTTGCAGAAGCATATGAGAAGCTCAGCCTCTCATTGAACATCAAGAAAACTAAAGTGCTCTTCCAGCAGTCACCATCCAATCCCTCTGCAATGCTAGAAATACAGCTTAACGGTGTAACATTAGAAAATGATGACTATTTCCGCTACCTTGGCAGCCACCTCTCCACAAAAGTCAATATTGACACTGAAATGCCACACCGTCTGAGCTATGCGAGTGCAGCATTTTTCTGCATGAAGCAGAGAGTGTGTGAGGACCGGAACAGACGCAGGGAGACCAAGGTGCTAGTTTATAAAGCCACTGTCCTCCCAAACCGGTGGATTGGCCACATTGTCCGAATGCCCGATCATCATCTCCCAAAGTAGTTACTCTACTTCCAACTCAAGAATGGAAAACAGAATGTTGGTGGACAGGAAAAGCGATTTAAAGATAGGCTTAAAGCCAACCTTAAAAACTGTGGCATAGACACTGAGAACTAGGAAGTCTTGGCCCTTGAACGCTCTAACTGGAACTCAGCTGTGACCAGCAGTGCTGCAGAATTTGAAGAGGCACGAATGGAGGGCGAAAGGGAGAAACGTGCCAAATGGAAGACTCATCAAACCAACCCTGACTAGAACCACCTTCCACCTGGAAACCAAAATCCTCATTGCGGGAGAACATGTGGATCAAGATTAGGGCTCCACAGCCACCTATGGACCCACCACCAAGACACTACACTTGGAGGACTATCGTCCCCGGGCTATGAGGGATTGCCTACGTACAGTCTATTGCTGAAAAGGAAAAATCCCACTGGATATAGTCAAGCTCCTGGAATCAAAAAATATTTTTTTTATTATAGTCTAGAATTCTCCTAAAAGATGTATTTCCCTTGCCCCTGGCTTAAGTATTTCTTATTACATTTTAGGTAGCATTGTAACTATTTAGGTGGTACAAAGATTTTTGGCATTAAATGAACCATTTGCTGTGCTACTGTAGAACCTTTCAAAGAGGAAGTCTATTAATATTTTACTACGAACTATGTATGATATATTGTTCTTGCCATTACTGCAAGTTATACTGGAAAACTGTTACTAAAATTTATGAAGCATCTCACATCATACTGACTTCTAGCTGCAAGAAGCCCTTCATAGAATTTGTTCCTCTGGCCAACTATAAAGTTTGCAAAATTCTGCATATTGTGTATAATACAATTGGCAATAACTTTAAAATATGGCAACTCCTGCCAGATTTCATATAATATACATAATGGGGAAAAGAAATTCAGTACATATGTTTTGGATAACAATATAATTTATATAAACATAGCGTACATTCAGCATTTTGTCATTTGCTTTTAGACTAGACACTATAATTATTCTTAACGGTAAAGCTATCCAAACTAATATTTTGTTCCATTTTATTTATACCAAAATAATTTTAGGTTTTGCCACCGCTAAAAGTAGCCATTTTTCTCAAAGAGGCTGTATTTCTTATGTATTAG
This sequence comes from Anolis apletophallus, assembly GCA_030556195.1. Lineage (NCBI taxonomy): Eukaryota > Metazoa > Chordata > Lepidosauria > Squamata > Anolidae > Anolis > Anolis apletophallus. The sequence continues at coordinate 112,791,724 of JARBWK010000005.1, forward strand.
CTGTGAAATGGGATTAAGTTAAAGGTAAGTTTTCCCTTTGACATTAAGTCTAGTTGAGTCAGACTTTGGGGGGTGGTGCTCATCTCTATTTGTAAGCCGAAGAGCCGGCGTTGCCTGTAGACGCCTCCTAGGTCATGTGGCTGGCATGACTGAATGGAGTGCCTTTACCTTCCCACCGAAGCAGTACCTATTGATCTACTCACATTTGCATGTTTTCGAACTGCTACGCTGGCAGAAGCTGGGGCTGACAACAGGATCTCACCCTATCCCGCGGATTTGAACCGCCAACCTTCTGGTCAGCAAATTCTGCAGCTTAGTGGTTTAACCTACTGTGCCACACGGACCCTTTGAAATGGGATTAAAGGATCAAGTCATATAAAGTCAAGATCATTTTAAAAGGTATATGCCGAATTCATGGGGGGTGGGGGAAGGAACCTCAAAATACTCAATGAAATGAAGCTGTCATATTTCAAAGACCAAGCCCTTCTTGAGAGGAAACCTTTCTTACATAATTTTACGACAGTGTGGCAGTTTCCATTTAAATGTTCTTGTATTATCTTGCTGCAGCGAATTT